>CM064524.1:35056946-35114446 GCA_032716605.1 Paralithodes platypus
ACAGCTAGACTTACGCATTCCCGCAGGAAGCAGCTAGATTTACGCATCCCCCCAGCCAGGAAGCAGCTAGACTTACAAACCCCCCAGCCAGGAATCAGCTAGACTTACCCATCCCCTAGCCACGAAGCAGCTAGACTTTTGCATACCCCCCAGCCAGGAAGCAACTAGAGTTTCACATCCCTCACCCAGGAAGCAGCTAGAGTTACGCATCCCCCCAGCCAGGAAGCAGCTAGACTTACGCATCCCCTGGCCAGGAAGCAGCTAGACTTACGCATCCCCTAGCCAGGAAGCAGCTAGACTTACGCATCCCCCAGCCAGGAAGCAGCTAGACTTACGCATCCCCCCAGCCAGGAAGCAGCTAGACTTACGCATCCCCTAGCCAGGAAGCAGCTAGACTTACGCATCCCCCCAGCCAGGAAGCAGCTAGACTTACGCATCCCCCAGCCAGGAAGCAGCTAGACTTACGCATCCCCCCAGCCAGGAAGCAGCTAGACTTACGCATCCCCAGCCAGGAAGCAGCTAGACTTACGCATCCCCTAGCCAGGAAGCAGCTAGACTTACGCATCCCCCCAGCCAGGAAGCAGCTAGACTTACGCATCCCCCCAGCCAGGAAGCAGCTAGACTTACGCATCCCCTGGCCAGGAAGCAGCTAGACTTACGCACCCCCTAGCCCGGAAGCAGCTAGACTTACGCATCCCCCCCAGCCAGGAAGCAGCTAGACTTACGCATCCCCCAGCCAGGAAGAAGCTAGAGTTACGTATCCCCCCAGCCAGGAAGCTGCTAGACTTACGCATCCCCCCCAGCCAGGAAGCAGCTAGAATTACGCATCCCCCCAGCCAGGAAGCAGCTAGACTTATGCATCCCCCCAGCCAGGAAGCAGCTAGACTTACGCACCCCTAGCCAGGAAGCAGCTAGACTTTCGCATCCCCTAGCCAGGTAGCAGCTAGACTTACGCATCCCCTAGCCAGGAAGCAGCTAGACTTACGCATCCCCCCAGCCAGGAAGCAGCTAGACTTACGCATCCCCCCCCAGCCACGAAGCAGCTAGACTTACAAACCCCCCCAGCCAGGAAGCAGCTAGACTTACGCATCCCCTAGCCAGGAAGCAGCTAGATTTTGCATCCCCTAGCCAGGAAGCAGCTAGACTTACACATCCCCTAGCCAGGTAGCAGCTAGACTTACGCATTCCCTAGCCAGGAAGCAGCTAGACTTACGCATCCCCCCAGCCAGGAAGCAGCTAGACTTACGCATCCCCCCCAGCCACGAAGCAGCTAGACTTACAAACCCCCCCAGCCACGAAGCAGCTAGACTTACAAACCCCCCCAGCCAGGAAGCAGCTAGACTTACGCATCCCCTAGCCAGGAAGCAGCTAGACTTACACATCCCCTAGCCGGGAAGCAGCTAGACTTACGCATCCCACCCAGCCAGGAAGCAGCTAGACTTACGCATTCCCCAGCCAGGAAGCAGCTAGACTTACAAACCCCCCCAGCCAGGAAGCAGCTAGACTTACGCATCCCCCAGCCAGGAAGCAGCTAGACTTACGCATCCCCCCAGCCAGGAAGCAGCTAGACTTACGCATCCCCCAGCCAGGAAGCAGCTAGACTTACGCATCCCCAGCCAGGAAGCAGCTAGACTTACGCATCCCCCTGCCAGGAAGCAGCTAGACTTACGCATCCCCCCAGCCAGGAAGCAGCTAGACTTACGCATCCCCTAGCCAGGAAGCAGCTAGACTTACGCATCCCCCCAGCCAGGAAGCAGCTAGACTTACGCATCCCCCAGCCAGGAAGCAGCTAGACTTACGCATCCCCTAGCCAGGAAGCAGCTAGACTTTCGCATCCCCTTGCCAGGAAGCAGCTAGACTTACGCATCCCCCCAGCCAGGAAGCAGCTAGACTTACGCATCCCCTAGCCAGGAAGCAGCTAGACTTACGCATCCCCCCAGCCAGGAAGCAGCTAGACTTACGCATCCCCCCAGCCAGGAAGCAGCTAGACTTACGCATCCCCCAGCCAGGAAGCAACTAGACTTCCGCATCCCACAGCCAGGAAGCAGCTAGACTTACGCATCCCCTAGCCAGGAAGCAGCTAGACTTACGCATCCCCTAGCCAGGAAGCAGCTAGACTTACGCATCCCCTAGCCAGGAAGCAGCTAGACTTACGCATCCCCCCAGCCAGGAAGCAGCTAGACTTACGCATCCCCCCCAGCCAGGAAGCAGCTAGACTTACAAACCCCCCCAGCCAGGAAGCAGCTAGACTTACGCATCCCCTAGCCAGGAAGCAGCTAGATTTTTGCATCCCCTAGCCAGGAAGCAGCTAGACTTACACATCCCCTAGCCAGGTAGCAGCTAGACTTACGCATCCCCCCAGCCAGGAAGCAGCTAGACTTACGCATCCCCCCAGCCAGGAAGCAGCTAGACTTACGCATCCCCCCAGCCAGGAAGCAGCTAGACTTACGCATCCCCCCAGCCAGGAAGCAGCTAGACTTACCACAGCCAGGAAGCAGCTAGACTTACGCATCCCCTAGCCAGGAAGCAGCTAGACTTACGCATCCCCCATCCAGGAAGCAGCTAGACTTACGCATCCCCCCAGCCAGGAAGCAGCTAGACTTACGCATCCCCTAGCCAGGAAGCAGCTAGACTTACGCATCCCCCTAGCCAGGAAGCAGCTAGACTTACGCATCCCCCAGCCAGGAAGCAACTAGACTTACGCATCCCCCAGCCAGGAAGCAGCTAGACTTACGCATCCCCTAGCCAGGAAGCAGCTAGACTTACGCATCCCCCCAGCCAGGAAGCAGCTAGACTTACGCATCCCCCAGCCAGGAAGCAGCTAGACTTACGCATCCCCAGCCAGGACGCAGCTAGACTTACGCACCCCCTAGCCAGGAAGCAGCTAGACTTACGCATCCCCCCAGCCAGGAAGCAGCTAGACTTACGCATCCCCCAGCCAGGAAGCAGTTAGACTTTCGCATCCCCCCAGCCAGGAAGCAGCTAGACTTACGCATCCCCCCAGCCAGGAAGCAGCTAGACTTACGCATCCCCCCAGCCAGGAAGCAGCTAGACTTACGCATGCCATACAGCCAGGAAGCAGCTAGACTTACGCATCCCCCCAGCCAGGAAGCAGCTAGACTTACGCATCCCCTAGCCAGGAAGCAGCTAGACTTACGCATCCCCCAGCCAGGAAGCAGCTAGACTTACGCATCCCCAGCCAGGAAGCAGCTAGACTTACGCATCCCCCAGCCAGGAAGCAGCTAGACTTACGCATCCCCCAGCCAGGAAGCAGCTAGACTTACGCATCCCCTAGCCAGGAAGCAGCTAGACTTACGCATCCCCTAGCCAGGAAGCAGCTAGACTTACGCATCCCCTAGCCAGGAAGCAGCTAGACTTACGCATCCCCCCAGCCAGGAAGCAGCTAGACTTACGCATCCCCCCAGCCAGGAAGCAGCTAGACTTACGCATCCCCCCAGCCAGGAAGCAGCTAGACTTACGCATCCCCTAGCCAGGAAGCAGCTAGACTTACGCATCCCCCCAGCCAGGAAGCAGCTAGACTTACGCATCCCCCCAGCCAGGAAGCAGCTAGACTTACGCATCCCCCAGCCAGGAAGCAGCTAGACTTACTTATCCCCCCCAGCCAGGAAGCAGCTAGACTTACGCATCCCCCAGCCAGGAAGCAGCTAGAGTTACGCATCCCCCCAGCCAGGAAGCAGCTAGACTTACGCATCCCCCCAGCCAGGAAGCAGCTAGACTTACGCATCCCCTAGCCAGGAAGCAGCTAGACTTACGCATCCCCCAGCCAGGAAGCAGCTAGACTTACGCATCCCCAGCCAGGAAGCAGCTAGACTTACGCATCCCCCCAGCCAGGAAGCAGCTAGACTTACGCATCCCCAGCCAGGAAGCAGCTAGACTTACGCATCCCCTAGCCAGGAAGCAGCTAGACTTACGCATCCCCCCAGCCAGGAAGCAGCTAGACTTACGCATCCCCCCAGCCAGGAAGCAGCTAGACTTACGCATCCCCCAGCCAGGAAGCAGCTAGACTTACGCATCCCCCAGCCAGGAAGCAGCTAGACTTACGCATCCCCCAGCCAGGAAGCAGCTAGACTTACGCATCTCCTAGCCAGGAAGCAGCTAGACTTACACATCCCCCCAGCCAGGAAGCAGCTAGACTTACGCATCCCCCCAGCCAGGAAGCAGCTAGACTTACGCATCCCCCAGCCAGGAAGCAGCTAGACTTACGCATCCCCCCAGCCAGGAAGCAGCTAGACTTACGCATTCCCTAGCCAGGAAGCAGCTAGACTTACGCATCCCCTAGCCAGGAAGCAGCTAGACTTACGCATCCCCTAGCCAGGAAGCAGCTAGACTTATGCATCCCCCAGCCAGGAAGCAGCTAGACTTACGCATCCCCCCAGCCAGGAAGCAGCTAGACTTACAAACCCCCCCAGCCAGGAAGCAGCTAGACTTACGCATCCCCTAGCCAGGAAGCAGCTAGACTTACGCATCCCCCAGCCAGGAAGCAGCTAGACTTACGCATCCCCAGCCAGGAAGCAGCTAGACTTATGCATCCCCCAGCCAGGAAGCAGCTAGACTTACGCATCCCCCCAGCCAGGAAGCAGCTAGACTTACGCATCCCCTAGCCAGGAAGCAGCTAGACTTATGCATCCCCCCCAGCCAGGAAGCAGCTAGACTTACAAACCCCCCCAGCCAGGAAGCAACTAGACTTATGCATCCCACAGCCAGGAAGCAGCTAGATTTACGCATCTCCTAGCCAGGAAGCAGCTAGACTTACGCATCCCCCCAGCCAGGAAGCAGCTAGACTTACGCATCCCCCTGCCAGGAAGCAGCTACACTTTTGGTTCCCCCCCAGCCAGGAAGCAGCTAGACTTACGCATCCCCTAGCCAGGAAGCAGCTAGACTTACGCATCCCACCAGCCAGGAAGCAGCTAGACTTACGCATCCCCCCAGCCAGGAAGCAGCTAGACTTACGCATCCCCCCAGCCAGGAAGCAGCTAGACTTACGCATCCCCCCAGCCAGGAGGCAGCTAGACTTACGCATCCCCCCAGCCAGGAAGCAGCTAGACTTACGCATCCCCCAGCCAGGAAGCAGCTAGACTTACGCATCCCCTAGCCAGGAAGCATCTAGATTTACGCATTCGCCCCAGCCAGGAAGCAGCTAGACTTACGCATCCCCCCAGCCAGGAAGCAGCTAGACTTACGCATCCCCCCAGCCAGGAAGCAGCTAGACTTACGCATCCCCCCAGCCAGGAAGCAGCTAGACTTACGCATCCCCCAGCCAGGAAGCAGCTAGACTTACGCATCCCCTAGCCAGGAAGCAGCTAGACTTACGCATCCCCCCAGCCAGGAAGCAGCTAGACTTACGCATCCCCCAGCCAGGAAGCAGCTAGACTTACGCATCCCCCCAGCCAGGAAGCAGCTAGACTTACGCATCCCCCCAGCCAGGAAGCAGCTAGACTTACGCATCCCCTAGCCAGGAAGCAGCTAGACTTACGCATCCCCCAGCCAGGAAGCAGCTAGACTTACGCATCCCCTAGCCAGGAAGCAGCTAGACTTATGCATCCCCCGGCCAGGAAGCAGCTAGACTTACGCATCCCCCCCAGCCAGGAAGCAGCTAGACTTACGCATCCCCCCAGCCAGGAAGCAGCTAGACTTACGCATCCCCTAGCCAGGAAGCAGCTAGACTTTCGCATCCCCTAGCCAGGTAGCAGCTAGACTTACGCATTCCCTAGCCAGGAAGCAGCTAGACTTACGCATCCCCCCAGCCAGGAAGCAGCTAGACTTACGCATCCCCCAGCCAGGAAGCAGCTAGACTTACGCATCCCCTAGCCAGGAAGCAGCTAGACTTACGCATCCCCCCAGCCAGGAAGCAGCTAGACTTACAGCCCCCCAGCCAGGAAGCAGCTAGACTTACGCCTCCCCCCAGCCAGGAAGCAGCTAGACTTACGCATCCCCCTGCCAGGAAGCAGCTAGACTTACGCATCCCCCCAGCCAGGAAGCAGCTAGACTTACGCATCCCCCCAGCCAGGAAGCAGCTAGACTTACGCATCCCCCCCAGGAGGCAGCTAGACTTACGCATCCCCCCAGCCAGGAAGCAGCTAGACTTACGCATCCCCCAGCCAGGAAGCAACTAGACTTACGCATCCCCCAGCCAGGAAGCAGCTAGACTTACGCATCCCCCAGCCAGGAAGCAGCTAGACTTACGCATCCCCCAGCCAGGAAGCAGCTAGACTTACGCATCCCCTAGCCAGGAAGCAGCTAGACTTACGCATCCCCCCAGCCAGGAAGCAGCTAGACTTACGCATCCCCCCCAGCCAGGAAGCAGCTAGACTTACGCATCCCCCAGCCAGGAAGCAGCTAGAGTTACGCATCCCCCCAGCCAGGAAGCAGCTAGACTTACGCATCCCCCCAGCCAGGAAGCAGCTAGACTTACGCATCCCCCCAGCCAGGAAGCAGCTAGACTTACGCATCCCCCTGCCAGGAAGCAGCTAGACTTACGCATCCCCTAGCCAGGAAGCAGCTAGACTTTCGCATCCCCTAGCCAGGAAGCAGCTAGACTTACGCATCCCCCAGCCAGGAAGCAGCTAGACTTACGCATCCCCCCAGCCACGAAGCAGCTAGACTTACAAACCCCCCCAGCCAGGAAGCAGCTAGACTTACGCATCCCCTAGCCAGGAAGCAGCTAGACTTACGCATCCCCAGCCAGGAAGCAGCTAGACTTACGCATCCCCTAGCCAGGAAGCAGCTAGACTTACGCATCCCCCATCCAGGAAGCAGCTAGACTTACGCATCCCCCCAGCCAGGAAGCAGCTAGACTTACGCATCCCCCAGCCAGGAAGCAGCTAGACTTACGCATCCCCCAGCCAGGAAGCAGCTAGACTTACGCATCCCCCCAGCCAGGAAGCAGCTAGACTTACCCCCAGCCAGGAAGCAGCTAGACTTACGCATCCCCCAGCCAGGAAGCAGCTAGAGTTACGCATCCCCCCAGCCAGGAAGCAGCTAGACTTACGCATCCCCCCAGCCAGGAAGCAGCTAGACTTACGCATCCCCCCAGCCAGGAATCAGCTAGACTTACGCATCCCCTAGCCAGGAAGCAGCTAGACTTACGCATTCCCCCAGCCAGGAAGCAGCTAGACTTATGCATCCCCTTGCCAGGAAGCAGCTAGACTTACGCATCCCCTAGCCAGGAAGCAGCTAGACTTACGCATCCCCCCAGCCAGGAGGCAGCTAGACTTACACATCTCCCCAGCCAGGAAGCAGCTAGACTTACGCATCCCCCAGCCAGGAAGCAACTAGACTTACAAATCCCCCCCAGCCAGGAAGCAGCTAGACTTACGCATCCCCAGCCAGGAAGCAGCTAGACTTTCGCATCCCCTAGCCAGGAAGCAGCTAGACTTACGCATCCCCTAGCCAGGAAGCAGCTAGACTTACGCATCCCCCATCCAGGAAGCAGCTAGACTTACGCATCCACCAGCCAGGAAGCAGCTAGACTTACGCACCCCCCCAGCCAGGAAGCAGCTAGACATACGCATCCCCCCAGCCAGGAAGCAGCTAGACTTACGCATCCCCCCAGCCAGGAAGCAGCTAGACTTACGCATCCCCCAGCCAGGAAGCAGCTAGACTTACGCATCCTCAGCCAGGAAGCAGCTAGACTTACGCATCCCCCATCCAGATAGCAGCTAGACTTACGCATTCCCCAGCCAGGAAGCAGCTAGACTTACGCATCCCCCATCCAGGAAGCAGCTAGACTTACGCATCCCCCAGCCAGGAAGCAGCTAGACTTACGCATCCCCCCAGCCAGGAAGCAGCTAGACTTACGCATCCCCCCAGCCAGGAAGCAGCTAGACTTACGCATCCCCCCAGCCAGGAAGCAGCTAGACTTACGCATCCCCCTGCCAGGAAGCAGCTAGACTTACGCATCCCCCCAGCCAGGAAGCAGCTAGACTTACGCATCCCCTAGCCAGGAAGCAGCTAGACTTACGCATCCCCTAGCCAGGAAGCAGCTAGACTTACGCATCCCCCAGCCAGGAAGCAGCTAGACTTACGCATCGCCCAGCCAGGAAGCAGCTAGACTTACTCATCCCCAGCCAGGAAGCAGCTAGACTTACGCATCCCCTAGCCAGGAAGCAGCTAGACTTACGCATCCCCTAGCCAGGAAGCAGCTAGACTTACGCATCCCCCCAGCCAGGAAGCAGCTAGACTTACGCATCCCCCAGCCAGGAAGCAGCTAGACTTACGCATCCCCCCAGCCAGGAAGCAGCTAGACTTACGCACCTCCAGCCAAGAAGCAGCTAGACTTACGCATCCCCCCCAGCCAGGAAGCAGCTAGACTTACGCATCCCCCCAGCCAGGAAGCAGCTAGACTTACGCATCCCCCAGCCAGGAAGCAGCTAGACTTACGCATCCCCTAGCCAGGAAGCAGCTAGACTTACGCATCCCCCATCCAGGAAGCAGCTAGACTTACGCATCCACCAGCCAGGAAGCAGCTAGACTTACGCATCCCCCCAGCCAGGAAGCAGCTAGACTTACGCATCCCCCCAGCCAGGAAGCAGCTAGACTTACGCATCCCCCCAGCCAGGAAGCAGCTAGACTTACGCATCCCCCAGCCAGGAAGCAGCTAGACTTACGCATCCCCTAGCCAGGAAGCAGCTAGACTTACGCATCCCCCCAGCCAGGAAGCAGCTAGACTTACGCATCCCCCCAGCCAGGAAGCAGCTAGACTTACGCATCCCCCCAGCCAGGAAGCAGCTAGACTTACGCATCCCCCCAGCCAGGAAGCAGCTAGACTTATGCATCCCCAGCCAGGACGCAGCTAGACTTACGCACCCCCTAGCCAGGAAGCAGCTAGACTTACGCATCCCCCAGCCAGGAAGCAGCTAGACTTACGCATCCCCCAGCCAGGAAGCAGCTAGACTTACGCACCCCCTAGCCAGGAAGCAGCTAGAATTACCCATCCCCTCAGCCAGGAAGCAGCTAGACTTACGCATCCCCCCAGCCAGGAAGCAGCTAGACTTACGCATCCCCCCAGCCAGGAAGCAGCTAGACTTATGCATCCCCTGGCCAGGAAGCAGCTAGACTTACGCATCCCCTAGCCAGGAAGCAGCTAGACTTACGCATCCCCTAGCCAGGAAGCAGCTAGACTTACGCATCCCCCCAGCCAGGAAGCAGCTAGACTTACGCATCCCCCCCAGCCAGGAAGCAGCTAGACTTACAAACCCCCCAGCCAGGAAGCAGCTAGACTTACGCATCCCCTAGCCAGGAAGCAGCTAGATTTTTGCATCCCCTAGCCAGGAAGCAGCTAGACTTACGCATCCCCTAGCCAGGAAGCAGCTAGACTTACGCATCCCCCCAGCCAGGAAGCAGCTAGACTTACGCATCCCCCCAGCCAGGAAGCAGCTAGACTTACGCATCCCCCCAGCCAGGAAGCAGCTAGACTTACGCATCCCCCCCAGCCAGGAAGCAGCTAGACTTACAAACCCCCCCAGCCAGGAAGCAGCTAGACTTACGCATCCCCTAGCCAGGAAGCAGCTAGACTTACGCATCCCCCAGCCAGGAAGCAGCTAGACTTACGCATCCCCCCAGCCAGGAAGCAGCTAGACTTACGCATCCCCCCAGCCAGGAAGCAGCTAGACTTACAAACCCCCCCAGCCAGGAAGCAGCTAGACTTACGCATCCCCCCAGCCAGGAAGCAGCTAGACTTACGCATCCCCAGCCAGGACGCAGCTAGACTTACGCATCCCCCCAGCCAGGAAGCAGCTAGACTTACGCATCCCCCAGCCAGGAAGCAGCTAGACTTACGCATCCCCTAGCCAGGAAGCAGCTAGACTTACGCATCCCCCAGCCAGGAAGCAGCTAGACTTACGCATCCCCCAGCCAGGAAGCAGCTAGACTTACGCATCCCCCCAGCCAGGAAGCAGCTAGACTTACGCATCCCCTAGCCAGGAAGCAGCTAGACTTACGCATCCCCCCAGCCAGGAAGCAGCTAGACTTACGCATCCCCCAGCCAGGAAGCAGCTAGACTTACGCATCCCCCCAGCCAGGAAGCAGCTAGACTTACGCATCCCCCCAGCCAGGAAGCAGCTAGACTTACGCATCCCCCCAGCCAGGAAGCAGCTAGACTTACACATCTCCCCAGCCAGGAAGCAGCTAGACTTACGCATCCCCCAGCCAGGAAGCAACTAGACTTCCGCATCCCACAGCCAGGAAGCAGCTAGACTTACGCATCCCCTAGCCAGGAAGCAGCTAGACTTACGCATCCCCCCAGCCAGGAAGCAGCTAGACTTACGCATCCCCCCAGCCAGGAAGCAGCTAGACTTACGCATCCCCTAGCCAGGAAGCAGCTAGACTTACGCATCCCCCCAGCCAGGAAGCAGCTAGACTTACGCATCCCCCAGCCAGGAAGCAGCTAGACTTACGCATCCCCCAGCCAGGAAGCAGCTAGACTTACGCATCCCCCCAGCCAGGAAGCAGCTAGACTTACGCATCCCCTAGCCAGGAAGCAGCTAGACTTACGCATCCCCCAGCCAGGAAGCAGCTAGACTTACGCATCCCCTAGCCAGGAAGCAGCTAGACTTACGCATCCCCTAGCCAGGAAGCAGCTAGACTTACGCATCCCCCAGCCAGGAAGCAGCTAGACTTACGCATCCCCCAGCCAGGAAGCAGCTAGACTTACGCATCCCCCAGCCAGGAAGCAGCTAGACTTATGCATCCCCCCAGCCAGGAAGCAGCTAGACTTACGCATCCCCTAGCCAGGAAGCAGCTAGACTTATGCATCCCCCAGCCAGGAAGCAGCTAGACTTACGCATCCCCCCAGCCAGGAAGCAGCTAGACTTACGCATCCCCTAGCCAGGAAGCCGCTAGACTTTCTTCCCATCCCCAGCCAGGAAGCAGCTAGACTTACGCATCCCCCCAGCCAGGAAGCAGCTAGACTTACGCATCCCCCCAGCCAGGAAGCAGCTAGACTTATGCATCCCCCCCAGCCAGGAAGCAGCTAGACTTACAAACCCCCCCTAGCCAGGAAGCAGCTAGACTTACGCATCCCCTAGCCAGGAAGCAGCTAGATTTTCGCATCCCCTAGCCAGGAAGCAGCTAGACTTACGCATCCCCTAGCCGGGAAGCAGCTAGACTTACGCATCCCCCCCAGCCAGGAAGCAGCTAGACTTACGCATCCCCCCAGCCAGGAAGCAGCTAGACTTACGCATCCCCCCAGCCAGGAAGCAGCTAGACTTACGCATCCCCCCAGCCAGGAAGCAGCTAGACTTACGCATCCCCCCAGCCAGGAAGCAGCTAGACTTACGCATCCCCCTGCCAGGAAGCAGCTAGACTTACGCATCCCCCCAGCCAGGAAGCAGCTAGACTTACGCATCCCCCCAGCCAGGAAGCAGCTAGACTTACGCATCCCCCCAGCCAGGAAGCAGCTAGACTTACGCATCCCCCCAGCCAGGAAGCAGCTAGACTTACGCATCCCCTAGCCAGGAAGCAGCTAGACTTACGCATCCCCCAGCCAGGAAGCAGCTAGACTTACGCATCCCCTAGCCAGGAAGCAGCTAGACTTACGCATCCCCCCAGCCAGGAAGCAGCTAGACTTACGCATCCCCCCAGCCAGGAAGCAGCTAGACTTATGCATCCCCCCCAGCCAGGAAGCAGCTAGACTTACGCATCCCCTAGCCAGGAAGCAGCTAGACTTACGCATCCCCTAGCCAGGAAGCAGCTAGACTTACGCATCCCCTAGCCAGGAAGCAGCTAGACTTACGCATCCCCTAGCCAGGAAGCAGCTAGACTTACGCATCCCCCCAGCCAGGAAGCAGCTAGACTTACGCATCCCCCCCAGCCAGGAAGCAGCTAGACTTATGCATCCCCCCCAGCCAGGAAGCAGCTAGACTTACGCATCCCCTAGCCAGGAAGCAGCTAGACTTTCGCATCCCCTAGCCAGGTAGCAGCTAGACTTACGCATCCCCTAGCCAGGAAGCAGCTAGACTTACGCATCCCCCCAGCCAGGAAGCAGCTAGACTTACGCATCCCCCAGCCAGGAAGCAGCTAGACTTACGCATCCCCCCAGCCAGGAAGCAGCTAGACTTACGCATCCCCCCCAGCCAGGAAGCAGCTAGACTTACGCATCCCCCCAGCCAGGAAGCAGCTAGACTTACGCATCCCCAGCCAGGAAGCAGCTAGACTTACGCATCCCCCCAGCCAGGAAGCAGCTAGACTTACGCATCCCCCCAGCCAGGAAGCAGCTAGACTTACGCATCCCCCAGCCAGGAAGCAGCTAGACTTACGCATCCCCTAGCCAGGAAGCAGCTAGACTTACGCATCCCCTAGCCAGGAAGCAGCTAGACTTACGCATCCCCCATCCAGGAAGCAGCTAGACTTACGCATCCACCAGCCAGGAAGCAGCTAGACTTACGCATCCACCAGCCAGGAAGCAGCTAGACTTACGCATCCCCCAGCCAGGAAGCAGCTAGACTTACGCATCCCCCCAGCCAGGAAGCAGCTAGACTTACGCATCCCCTGGCCAGGAAGCAGCTAGACTTACGCACCCCCTAGCCCGGAAGCAGCTAGACTTACGCATCCCCCCCAGCCAGGAAGCAGCTAGACTTACGCATCCCCCAGCCAGGAAGAAGCTAGAGTTACGTATCCCCCCAGCCAGGAAGCAGCTAGACTTACGCATCCCCCCCAGCCAGGAAGCAGCTAGACTTACGCATCCCCCCAGCCAGGAAGCAGCTAGACTTACGCATCCCCCTGCCAGGAAGCAGCTAGACTTATGCATCCTCCCAGCCAGGAAGCAGCTAGACTTACGCATCCCCTAGCCAGGAAGCAGCTAGACTTTCGCATCCCCCCAGCCAGGAAGCAGCTAGACTTACGCATCCCCTAGCCAGGAAGCAGCTAGACTTACGCATCCCCCAGCCAGGAAGCAGCTAGACTTACGCATCCCCCCCAGCCACGAAGCAGCTAGACTTACAAACCCCCCCAGCCAGGAAGCAGCTAGACTTACGCATCCCCTAGCCAGGAAGCAGCTAGACTTTCGCATCCCCTAGCCAGGTAGCAGCTAGACTTACGCATCCCCTAGCCAGGAAGCAGCTAGACTTATGCATCCCCCCAGCCAGGAAGCAGCTAGACTTACGCATCCCCCAGCCAGGAAGCAGCTAGACTTACAAACCCCCCAGCCAGGAAGCAGCTAGACTTACGCATCCCCCCAGCCAGGAAGCAGCTAGACTTACGCATCCCCCCAGCCAGGAAGCAGCTAGACTTACAAACCCCCCCAGCCAGGAAGCAGCTAGACTTACGCATCCCACCCAGCCAGGAAGCAGCTAGACTTACGCATCCCCCCAGCCAGGAAGCAGCTAGACTTACGCATCCCCCCAGCCAGGAAGCAGCTAGACTTACGCATCCCCCCAGCCAGGAAGCAGCTAGACTTACGCATCCCCTAGCCAGGAAGCAGCTAGACTTACGCATCCCCCAGCCAGGAAGCAGCTAGACTTACGCATCCCCCCAGCCAGGAAGCAGCTAGACTTACGCATCCCCTAGCCAGGAAGCAGCTAGACTTACGCATCCCCCAGCCAGGAAGCAGCTAGACTTATGCATCCCCCCAGCCAGGAAGCAGCTAGACTTACGCATCCCCTTGCCAGGAAGCAGCTAGACTTACGCATCCGCCCAGCCAGCAAGCAGCTAGACTTACGCATCCCCAGCCAGGACGCAGCTAGACTTACGCATCCCCTAGCCAGGAAGCAGCTAGACTTACGCATCCCCTAGCCAGGAAGCAGCTAGACTTACGCATCCCCCCAGCCAGGAAGCAACTAGACTTACGCATCCCACAGCCAGGAAGCAGCTAGACTTACGCATCCCCTAGCCAGGAAGCAGCTAGACTTACGCATCCCCCCAGCCAGGAAGCAGCTAGACTTACGCATCCCCCCAGCCAGGAAGCAGCTAGACTTACGCATCCCCCCAGCCAGGAAGCAGCTAGACTTATGCATCCCCAGCCAGGAAGCAGCTAGACTTACGCACCCCCTAGCCCGGAAGCAGCTAGACTTACGCATCCCCCCCAGCCAGGAAGCAGCTAGACTTACGCATCCCCCAGCCAGGAAGCAGCTAGAGTTACGCATCCCCCCAGCCAGGAAGCAGCTAGACTTACGCATCCCCCCAGCCAGGAAGCAGCTAGACTTACGCATCCCCCTGGCAGGAAGCAGCTAGACTTACGCATCCCCCAGCCAGGAAGCAGCTAGACTTACGCATCCCCCCAGCCAGGAAGCAGCTAGACTTACGCAAACCAAGCCAGGAAGCAGCTAGACTTACGCATCCCCTAGCCAGGAAGCAGCTAGACTTACGCATCCCCTAGCCAGGAAGCAGCTAGACTTACGCATCCCCCAGCCAGGAAGCAGCTAGACTTACGCATCCCCCCAGCCAGGAAGCAGCTAGACTTACGCATCCCCCTGCCAGGAAGCAGCTAGACTTACGCATCCCCCCAGCCAGGAAGCAGCTAGACTTACGCATCCCCCACCCAGGACGCAGCTAGACTTACAAAACCCCCCCAGCCAGGAATCGGCTAGACTTACGCATCCCCTAGCCAGGAAGCAGCTAGACTTACGCATCCCCCCAGCCAGGAAGCAGCTAGACTTACGCATCCCCCAGCCAGGAAGCAGCTAGACTTACGCATCCCCTAGCCAGGAAGCAGCTAGACTTACGCATCCCCCAGCCAGGAAGCAGCTAGACTTACGCATCCCCTAGCCAGGAAGCAGCTAGACTTACGCATCCCCCCAGCCAGGAAGCAGCTAGACTTACGCATCCCCCCAGCCAGGAAGCAGCTAGACTTACGCATCCCCCAGCCAGGAAGCAGCTAGACTTACGCATCCCCCCAGCCAGGAAGCAGCTAGACTTACGCATCCCCCCAGCCAGGAAGCAGCTAGACTTACGCATCCCCCCAGCCAGGAAGCAGCTAGACTTACGCATCCCCAGCCAGGACGCAGCTAGACTTACGCACCCCCTAGCCAGGAAGCAGCTAGACTTACGCATCCCCCCAGCCAGGAAGCAGCTAGACTTACGCATCCCCCAGCCAGGAAGCAGCTAGAGTTACGCATCCCCCCAGCCAGGAAGCATCTAGATTTACGCATTCGCCCCAGCCAGGAAGCAGCTAGACTTACGCATCCCCCCAGCCAGGAAGCAGCTAGACTTACGCATCCCCCTGCCAGGAAGCAGCTAGACTTACGCATCCCCCCAGCCAGGAAGCAGCTAGACTTACGCATCCCCTAGCCAGGAAGCAGCTAGACTTTCGCATCCCCTAGCCAGGTAGCAGCTAGACTTACGCATCCCCTAGCCAGGAAGCAGCTAGACTTACGCATCCCCCCAGCCAGGAAGCAGCTAGACTTACGCATCCCCCCCAGCCACGAAGCAGCTAGACTTACAAACCCCCCCAGCCAGGAAGCAGCTAGACTTACGCATCCCCTAGCCAGGAAGCAGCTAGATTTTTGCATCCCCTAGCCAGGAAGCAGCTAGACTTACACATCCCCTAGCCAGGTAGCAGCTAGACTTACGCATCCCCTAGCCAGGAAGCAGCTAGACTTACGCATCCCCCCAGCCAGGAAGCAGCTAGACTTACGCATCCCCCCCAGCCACGAAGCAGCTAGACTTACAAACCCCCCCAGCCAGGAAGCAGCTAGACTTACGCATCCCCTAGCCAGGAAGCAGCTAGATTTTTGCATCCCCTAGCCAGGAAGCAGCTAGACTTACACATCCCCTAGCCGGGAAGCAGCTAGACTTACGCATCCCACCCAGCCAGGAAGCAGCTAGACTTACACATCCCCTAGCCGGGAAGCAGCTAGACTTACGCATCCCACCCAGCCAGGAAGCAGCTAGATTTACGCATTCCCCCCAGCCAGGAAGCAGCTAGACTTACAAACCCCCCAGCCAGGAAGCAGCTAGACTTTCGCATCCCCCCCAGCCAGGAAGCAGCTAGACTTACGCATCCCCCCAGCCAGGAAGCAGCTAGACATACGCATCCCCCCACCCAGGAAGCAGCTAGACTTACGCATCCCCTGGCCAGGAAGCAGCTAGACTTACGCACCCCCTAGCCCGGAAGCAGCTAGACTTACGCATCCCCCCCAGCCAGGAAGCAGCTAGACTTACGCATCCCCCATCCAGGAAGCAGCTAGGCTTACGCATCCACCAGCCAGGAAGCAGCTAGACTTACGCACCCCCCCAGCTAGGAAGCAGCTAGACATACGCATCCCCCCACCCAGGAAGCAGCTAGACTTACACATCCCCTGGCCAGGAAGCAGCTAGACTTACGCACCCCCTAGCCCGGAAGCAGCTAGACTTACGCATCCCCCCCAGCCAGGAAGCAGCTAGACTTACGCATCCCCCAGCCAGGAAGCAGCTAGAGTTACGCATCCCCCCAGCCAGGAAGCAGCTAGACTTACGCATCCCCCCCAGCCAGGAAGCAGCTAGAATTACGCATCCCCCCAGCCAGGAAGCAGCTAGACTTACGCATCCCCCTGCCAGGAAGCAGCTAGACTTACGCATCCCCCCAGCCAGGAAGCAGCTAGACTTACGCATCCCCTAGCCAGGAAGCAGCTAGACTTTCGCATCCCCTAGCCAGGTAGCAGCTAGACTTACGCATCCCCTAGCCAGGAAGCAGCTAGACTTACGCATCCCCCCAGCCAGGAAGCAGCTAGACTTACGCATCCCCCCCAGCCACGAAGCAGCTAGACTTACAAACCCCCCCAGCCAGGAAGCAGCCAGACTTATGCATCCCCTAGCCAGGAAGCAGCTAGATTTTTGCATCCCCAAGCCAGGAAGCAGCTAGACTTACACATCCCCTAGCCGGGAAGCAGCTAGACTTACGCATCCCACCCAGCTAGGAAGCAGCTAGATTTACGCATCCCCCCAGCCAGGAAGCAGCTAGACTTACAAACCCCCCAGCCAGGAAGCAGCTAGACTTTCGCATCCCCCCCAGCCAGGAAGCAGCTAGACTTACAAACCCCCCCAGCCAGGAATCAGCTAGACTTACGCATCCCCCCCAGCCAGGAAGCAGCTAGACTTTCGCATCCCCCCCAGCCAGGAAGCAGCTAGACTTACGCATCCCCCCCAGCCAGGAAGCAGCTAGACTTACAAACCCCCCCAGCCAGGAATCAGCTAGACTTACGCATCCCCTAGCCAGGAAGCAGCTAGACTTATGCATCCCCCAGCCAGGAAGCAGCTAGACTTATGCATCCCCTTGCCAGGAAGCAGCTAGACTTACGCATCCCCCCAGCCAGGAAGCAGCTAGACTTACGCATCCCCTAGCCAGGAAGCAGCTAAACTTACGTATCTCCCCAGCCAGGAAGCAGCTAGACTTACGCATCCCCCCAGCCAGGAAGCAGCTAGACTTATGCATCCCCCCCAGCCAGGAAGCAGCTAGACTTACAAATCCCCCCCAGCCAGGAAGCAGCTAGACTTACGCATTCCCCAGCCAGGAAGCAGCTAGACTTACGCATCCCCTAGTCAGGAAGCAGCTAGACTTACGCATCCCCTAGCCAGGAAGCAGCTAGACTTATGCATCCCCCCCAGCCAGGAAGCAGCTATACTTACGCATCCCCCCAGCCAGGAAGCAGCTAGACTTATGCATCCCCTAGACAGGAAGCAGCTAGACTTACGCTTCCCCCCAGCCAGGAGGCAGCTAGACTTACGCATCCCCCCAGCCAGGAAGCAGCTAGACTAACACATCCCCCAGCCAGGAAGCAACTAGACTTACGCATCCCCTGGCCAGGAAGCAGCTAGACTTACGCACCCCCTAGCCCGGAAGCAGCTAGACTTACACATCCCCCCCAGCCAGGAAGCAGCTAGACTTACGCATCCCCCAGCCAGGAAGCAGCTAGAGTTACGCATCCCCCCAGCCAGGAAGCATCTAGATTTACGCATTCGCCCCAGCCAGGAAGCAGCTAGACTTACGCATCCCCCCAGCCAGGAAGCAGCTAGACTTACGCATCCCCCTGCCAGGAAGCAGCTAGACTTACGCATCCCCCCAGCCAGGAAGCAGCTAGACTTACGCATCCCCTAGCCAGGAAGCAGCTAGACTTACGCATCCCCTAGCCAGGAAGCAGCTAGACTTACGCATCCCCCAGCCAGGAAGCAGCTAGACTTACGCATCCCCCCCAGCCAGGAAGCAGCTAGACTTACAAACCCCCCAGCCAGGAAGCAGCTAGACTTACGCATCCCATGGCCAGGAAGCAGCTAGATTTATACATCCCCCCAGCCAGGAAGCAGCTAGACTTACGCATCCCCCCAGCCAGGAAGCAGCTAGACTTACGCATCCCCCCAGCCAGGAAGCAGCTAGACTTACGCATCCCCCAGCCAGGAAGCAGCTAGACTTACGCATCCCCCTGCCAGGAAGCAGCTAGACTTACGCATCCCCCCAGCCAGGAAGCAGCTAGACTTACGCATCCCCTAGCCAGGAAGCAGCTAGACTTTCGCATCCCCTAGCCAGGTAGCAGCTAGACTTACGCATCCCCTAGCCAGGAAGCAGCTAGACTTACGCATCCCCCCAGCCAGGAAGCAGCTAGACTTACGCATCCCCCCCAGCCACGAAGCAGCTAGACTTACAAACCCCCCCAGCCAGGAAGCAGCTAGACTTACGCATCCCCTAGCCAGGAAGCAGCTAGATTTTTGCATCCCCTAGCCAGGAAGCAGCTAGACTTACACATCCCCTAGCCGGGAAGCAGCTAGACTTACGCATCCCACCCAGCCAGGAAGCAGCTAGATTTACGCATCCCCCCCAGCCAGGAAGCAGCTAGACTTACAAACCCCCCAGCCAGGAAGCAGCTAGACTTTCGCATCCCCCCCAGCCAGGAAGCAGCTAGACTTACAAACCCCCCCAGCCAGGAATCAGCTAGACTTACGCATCCCCTAGCCAGGAAGCAGCTAGACTTACGCATCCCCCCAGCCAGGAAGCAGCTAGACTTACGCATCCCCCCAGCCAGGAAGCAGCTAGACTTACGCATCCCCTAGCCAGGAAGCAGCTAAACGTACGTATCTCCCCAGCCAGGAAGCAGCTAGACTTACGCATCCCCTAGCCAGGAAGCAGCTAGACTTACGCATCCCCCATCCAGGAAGCAGCTAGACTTACGCATCCACCAGCCAGGAAGCAGCTAGACTTACGCACCCCCTAGCCAGGAAGCAGCTAGAATTACCCATCCCCCCAGCCAGGAAGCAGCTAGACTTACGCATCCCCCCAGCCAGGAAGCAGCTAGACTTACGCATCCCCTGGCCAGGAAGCAGCTAGACTTACGCACCCCCTAGCCCGGAAGCACATCTCACTACAACCTATATCCCCTACACTACATCTGTCTTATAGTTACCTAAGAACATCTCTCACTATAACTTATATCCCCTACACTACATCTATCTACAAAAATGAAAATTAACTTCCTATCTTCGATTATTTGGTTGAATATAATTGACAACCTTGTGAAGTACATTGATTTGTTTTATAGTTAAGCTGGTACAGCTATGAAATATCGATTAAATGAGTATAATGTACAAATCAATGAGACTATATGCGTTTTTACATCTTTCTTTAAAACTTGCTAACGAATAGGAGATAAACTAGATACATAATGATGGTGAGATTAGTTAGTAGTGGTGATAGAGAAGATGGTGGTGGATAGAGATTGTGAAGATAGTGGTAGTGGTGAAGATGGAGATTCGTGATACTAAAGATGGTTTTGGTGAAGATGATGCAAGTCGTAATGAAGATGGTGGTGGTTCAGAGTATTATGTTATGTTTGTAATAGGGGAGAGCATAAGGTGAATCTAGATGTGAGGCTGGATGTGGAAATATTGGAACAAGTCGAATGTTTAAAATATCTAGGGGGAACGATAAGCAGGAGTGGAGGTATGGAAATGGAGGTAAAACAGAGAGTGTGTGAAGGAAGGAAGGTTTTCGGAGCAATGGGAAGTATGTGGAAGACGAGAAATCTCGGAGTGAAAGTAAAAAGTGCACTGTATCAAGGAATTGTTGTGCCAACAGTGATGTATGGGGCTGAGCCATGGGCTCTGAAGAAAAAGGAGAAAAGAGGGCTGAATGTGATGGAGATGAGCTGCTTGAGGAGTATGTGTGGAGTTACTCGTAGAGACAGATTGAGGAATGAAGAGATACGTAGGAGAGTGGGGCAGCAGGAACATTTGTCAGCCAGAGTGGACAGAAGGGTGCTGAGCTAGTATGGTCATGCTGAACGAATGGGAGATGAAAGGCTTACGAAGAGAATATGTGAGTCAGGTACAAGGGGAGATAGAAGGGCAGGAAGACCCCCCATTGAGATGGAGAGACTGTGTAAGAAAAGCTTTGGATGATAGAGGAATGACTATAGATCAGGCAGGGGAAGTGGTGGTGGACAGGAGTGAATGGAGAATGCTTGTGAATAGTTGAGTGAACACGTGGTCATTTGGAGTAAGGGGTCGGGTGCAAGTTGGACTAGATAATAGTCCATCAGGCGCCTGGCCCGGGGAGACGATTAATATGAAGGGTGCGCCTGGAAGTGTGGTGGGAGGGCGTGTGGCTTTGGCTCCGCTGCATGTCTGCCTGCCGAGATCGGAACTTCTCCGGGTGGTCGGGGGCCGGGGGAGTGCTGGAGCGACCTTGGTGACCCTGGTCTCTGGGTCTTCTCCTGGGTGACCTGGATGTGTGTGAGTTTGTGCTTTTTATCTGTGTTTATTCGTTGTTTATGTTGTTTTTGTGTTTTCCCTGTTCTTGCTCTGTCTTGAGTCGGCTACCCCCAAAATGGGGATTGGGCCTGAGCATAATATACAGTAGATAGATAGATTGTAGTGAAGATGCTAGTGCTAATAAAGATTGACTGTGGTGGTTAGGTGGTAGATATGATAATGATAGAAGTAATGATGATGGTGGTAATGATGATGGTGGTGGTGATAATGCTGATAGTGGTGATGATGATGGTAGTGGTGATAATGCTGATAGTGGTGATGATGATGGTGGTGGTGGTGATAATGCTGATAGTGGTGATGATGATGGTGGTGGTGATAATGCTGATAGTGGTGATGATGGTGGTAATAATGATGGTGGTAATGGCGATGGTGTAGATGGTGGATGTGGTGTAGTGATGATAGTGACAATGATCATAGTGATAATGATGATAGTGGTAATGATGAAGATGGGGGTTGTGGTAATAATGATGGTGGTGGTAAAGATGGTAGATGTGAAAGTGATGATGGTGGTGGTGGTGTAGGCTAGATGGTGTTTGTGGTGATGATGGTGGTGGTGTAGGCTAGATGGTGTTTGTGGTAATGATGATGATGGTGGTGGTGTAGGCTAGCTGGTGTTTGTGGTGATGATGATGGTGGTGGTGTAGGCTAGAAGGTGTTTGTGGTAATGATGATGATGGTGGTGGTGTAGGCTAGATGGTGTTTGTGGTGATGATGGTGGTGGTGTAGGCTAGATGGTGTTTGTGGTGATGGTGGTGGTGTAGGCTAGATGGTGTTTGTGGTAATTATGATGATGGTGGTGTAGGCTAGATGGTGTTTGTGGTAATGCTGATGATGGTGGTGGTGTAGGCTAGATGGTGTTTGTGGTAATGATGATGATGGTGGTGGTGTAGGCTAGATGGTGTTTGTGGTGATGATGATGGTGGTGGTGGTGTACAGTAGGCTAGATGGTGTTTGTGGTAATGATGATGGTGGTGGTGTAGGCTAGATGGTGTTTGTGGTGATGGTGGTGGTGGTGTAGGCTAGATGGTGTTTGCGGTAATGATGATGATGATGGTGGTGGTGTAGGCTAGATGGTGTTTGTGGTGATGATGATGATGGTGGTGTAGGCTAGATGGTGTTTGTGGTAATGCTGATGGTGGTGGTGGTGTAGGCTAGATGGTGTTTGTGGTGTAGGCTAGATGGTGTTTGTGGTAATGCTGATGATGGTGGTGGTGTATGCTAGATGGTGTTTGTGGTAATGATGATGGTGGTGGTGGTAATGATGATGGTGGTGGTGGTGTAGGCTAGATGGTGTTTGTGGTAATGCAGATGGTGGTGGTGGTGTAGGCTAGATGGTGTTTGTGGTAATGCTGATGATGGTGGTGGTGTAGGCTAGATGGGGTTTGTGGTAATGATGATGGTGGTGGTGGTAATGATGATGATGGTGGTGGTGTATGCTAGATGGTGTTTGTGGTAATGATGATGGTGGTGGTGGTAATGATGGTGGTGGTGGTGGTGTAGGCTAGATGGTGTTTGTGGTAATGCAGATGGTGGTGGTGGTGTAGGCTAGATGGTGTTTGTGGTAATGCTAATGATGGTGGTGGTGTAGGCTAGATGGTGTTTGTGGTAATGATGATGGTGGTGGTGGTAATGATGATGATGGTGGTGGTGTAGGCTAGATGGTGTTTGTGGTAATGCTGATGATGGTGGTGGTGTAGGCTAGATGGTGTTTGTGGTAATGATGATAGTGGTGGTGTAGGCTAGATGGTGTTTGTGGTAATGCTGATGATGGTGGTGGTGTAGGCTAGATGGTGTTTGTGGTAATGATGATAGTGGTGGTGTAGGCTAGATGGTGTTTGTGGTTATTGATGATGATGGTGGTGGTGGTGTAGGCTAGATGGTGTTTGTGGTAATGATGATGATGGTGGTGGTGTAGGCTAGATGGTGTTTGTGGTAATGCTGATGATGGTGGTGGTGTAGGCTAGATGGTGTTTGTGGTAATGATGATAGTGGTGGTGTAGGCTAGATGGTGTTTGTGGTAATGCTGATGATGGTGGTGGTGTAGGCTAGATGGTGTTTGTGGTAATGATGATAGTGGTGGTGTAGGCTAGATGGTGTTTGTGGTATTGATGATGGTGGTGGTGGTGTAGGCTAGATGGTGTTTGTGGTAATGATGATGATGGTGGTGGTGTAGGCTAGATGGTGTTTGTGGTAATGCTGATGATGGTGGTGGTGTAGGCTAGATGGTGTTTGGGGTAATGATGATAGTGGTGGTGTAGGCTAGATGGTGTTTGTGGTAATGCTGATGATGGTGGTGGTGTAGGCTAGATGGTGTTTGTGGTAATGATGATAGTGGTGGTGTAGGGTAGACGGTGTTTGTGGTAGTGATGGTTGTGTTGAATATCGCCAAACTAATGGGCCTTACGTCTTATAATCCCAAAGCAAATGGGGCTTAACACAAGGGAGAAAGGGGAACAGAAACACGACCCATCTCCCCTTAAAAGGTTTAACCCTTTCAGTACCGGTGACGTTTTATTATATTTTTGGCCAGCATTATTTAGACGATTTTATGCAGTTTAATACAGACGTATGGTAGCTGAAGGAGAGGCAGACCGTTTTTATGGACCCCCTTCTCCCTAATGTTTAGCCCCACTAGTTTTGAAATGATAAGACATTCGGCCCATTAGTTTGTCGATTTTAACACCTTTCCCCCCATTTCGTTGTCAATTTTAAGACCTTTTGTGCCATTTAGGTATCGATTATTTCCTGGCAAGCTAAAGCGAGCCTGCAATTTTAAGAGGAACCGGCCTTCTAAGACGCTCTCACAGACCTTCATGACTTAGTCAAGCATTTTCAGGACCCTTATAGCAGTTTCCAGGGGAGCCCAACTCTGAAATCACCAGATAGTGCCTCCAGAACCATAACAAAAAAAGGAAAGGCTTCATTAACACAGAGCCCTGGTGGACTCCAACGCGAACTGAAAACTCATCACTCAGTACCGGTACATCTTTCACCCTCACTGCCGTTTGTGAGTCCTCATACATCTTCATTATCACACAAATACCTTCATGACCTGGATTGTGCCTTGTCCTAGCATGAAACCAAACTGCATATCGTCAATATCATACCTTCAAACACTTTCTCACAGACCTTCATGACTTGATCAAGTATTTTCAGGCCCTATAATTTTCCCTATCCAATGAGTCCCCTTTGCTGGTATACAGTATATAATGTACTTTTGTGCCATTCATCAGAGATTACTCCCTCTCTGATGATGAAGTTAATTAGCTCATTAACTCCTTTCTCACCTGAGGCCTTAATCATCTCAGCTAGAATGCCAAAGCATCCTGCAGCTTTTCTGTCCTTCATTAAGTTATTGCACTGCTTACAAAAGCTGGCACAATCACAGGGAAGGGGGAGTATTGGCTTTTCGTTGCTAAGCTGCTCTATTCCATTCAAATTCCATGTTAAATAATCTTTCGTAGTGTACGGTATCTTCCAAGAATCTATAATTTCTTTGTCAGCGGAAACAATTGTTCAAGTATATATTTTCCCTGTGAAACCAATTTAACTTCATAATGACAATTATAGGCCTATATAAGAAAAAAAACAATATATTTTACATAATTTATTGCATATCTTACATATTTAAAAAGATATTTATTAAAATAGTTTAACCAGACCACTGAGTTCCCCAAAAAAACTCTTATAGGGCTGGCCTGAAGGATTAGATCAAGATGGACAACCAATCAAGATATGATAGGCAGGGAAGGGCAAGAGGTGAACAAATCTAGGAAGGTGAAGATACGCAGACATTTCTCACCATTTCACCAATTCAGCCACACCACATGAGTTCCACAGCAGAACTCTTATAGGGTAGGGCCGAAGGGTGAGTCAAGAACTGCTACGCTGCAGCACCAATTAAGAAATAATCAAGGTCGAAGAATGAGAAATCAGGTCTAAGGAAGAAATAAATCACACCGAGATACACACATAATACACCACTGAGGGGAATCGAGTCAGCTTGACCGCACCAGCGACCATAGACACAAATAAAGTCAGGAGCCAATAAACTAGCCAGGCCAGGGTGGCATATGATATAGGCCGTCCGGAGGACAACCGAATTAGACTGAATAAGAATAGAAGGGGAAAAACATACAAAAAGGGGCATTCAAATTTCAATGGAAATTCACTATGATATCTTTACTATGTGGGAATAACTTTCACCTTCATATTTCCTCATCTCTTAGCATAAACATGATCAATTAGTGTGCCATTTTCAGTTGTTGGTTGTGTTACATGTTGAGAGTATCCACGCTTTTCCATTAAATTTGCAATAGAAGAGTTAGATTGGATGTTTTCACAATGCAACCAATTGGGTATTTGTCTAGTTCATTTAGCAAATTACTTAAATTTACTCTAAAATAATTAAGTCCATATGAAATAGGTCTGTATATAGGGACAGGTTTGTCCTATAGAAAAGTATAGCCAACACTGTTCTCTACCCACTAAAAGCTGAACCAGTGGAAGGTATTATGCGTGTTTGCATACCTTCCCTCAATTTCAGTCAGGCTATATTTGGATGATAATTTGAACTCAATTTGACCTATCTCAGAATAGTAGTATGGGAATTTCATGCTTTTCCTTATTGTGAAGGCAATCATTATTATATAAAAACACTTACCCTAATAATACATGTACCAGGTTGTTCTCTATATTTTAAGATTATACTCGTTATATAAAAGGCTTGCATGGCTGCATGATAAAAAAAAATCTTTGATTCACTCTTCTTGACTTTTTCTATATTGCAGGCCATGCTTTTGTTCCTCCTAATTCCTTTTCTATTATTTCCACTCCTCAAGTGAGGTACTGTAGAGGTGATTCTCTTGGTCCCAACTGTAGAGGTATTGTAAATGGTGGCCAGACACGCCCGTGGCAGCCTTTCACACCCAACCTATCTTGTCCTATCTAATTTTATGTTGAACTCTATTGTTCTTGATCCCACTATAGGACTTGGTAGCCTATTCCACATATCTACAACTCTGTTACTAAACGAATAGAGGCAGATCCCTTACACCCCCAGTTTCTCTCTGTCGCTGGTTTGCTTGCACATCGGTACAAATGAAGCAGATCCCTTACACATGCAACTAAGTTGAACATGGGAATCTGCAGACAAGTGGCCCACAAAAGGCAGATCCCTTTCACATCCAACCCATTTTGTCCATATGTCTATCTGATTTTATCTTGAAATTCTTTATTGTTCTTGATCCCACTATAGCACTAGGTAGCCTATTTCACATATCTACGACTCTGTTACGAGAGAGGCAGATCCCTTACACAGCCAATCTCTCTCTCTCTCTCTCTTATTTGCACACTGGTACAAATGAGGCAGATCCCTTACACATGCTACCAAGCTGAAAATGGGAGTCTGCAGAGAGCCGATTGGCCCACACACGGCAGATCCCTTTCACACCCAACCTATCTCGTCCTATCAAATTTTATGTTGAAGCTCTATTGTTATTGATCCCACTATAGCACTTGGTAGCCTATTCCACATATCTACAACTCTTTTACCAAGTGAATAGAGGCAGATCCTTTACACAGCCAATCTCTTTCTCTCTCGCTCTTGTTTGTTTTGCACACCGGTAAAAATGAGGCAGATCCCTCACACATGCAACTAAGATGAAAATGGGAGTCTGCAGAGAGCCAAGTGGCCCACATAAGGCAGATCCCTTTCACACCCAACCCATCTCATAAACGTTACCTGTTATTTACACTACTTACTATAGCCTACACCCATGTTATCATATACCTGCAACCAAAACACAATTGTAAGAAATAGGAACATAGGAAAATGGGAGTCTGTAGAGAGCCAATTGGCCCACACATGACAGATCCTTTTCACACCCAACCCATCTCATAACAACTCTCTCTCATTTATCTGTCTTCCTTACATTTATGACATCCTAGTCTCTCTCTCTCTCTCACAAATGAGAACATAAGAAAACTGGAGTCTGCAGAGAGCCGATTGGCCCACACATGTCAGATCCCTTTCACACCCAACCCATCCCGCACTCTCTCTCTCTCTCTCTCTCATATTTATCGCTATCTTCCTTACGTTTATGACATCCTATTCTCTCTTGCCATACTCTCTCACTCTCACAAATAAGAACATAAACAAAATAAGAAAACGGGAGTCTGCAGAGAGCCGATTGACCTACACATGGCAGATCCCTTTCACACCCAACCCATCTCGTTCTATCTAATTTCAAGTTGAAGCTCTATTGTTCTAGATCCCATTATAGCACTCGGTAGCCTATTCCACATATCTACAACTCTGTTACTAAACGAATAGAGGCAGATCCCTTATACAGGCAATCTCTCCCTCTCTCGCTCTTGTTTGTTTGCACAATCTGTTCCTTCTGTAGTTTCTCCATGCCCGATAATTTAAATGATCTTTTGATATCTGTGACACAACTTTTGTATCCAACACAATACCCTGCTTGCAAAACCCCTCGAACCCCGGACAACGTTGCTTGCAACTTTAATTGTATATATTTGTATTTATTATTGTTTTAACTTTCTATATGTATTTTCATAATTGTTATTTTCAGGTAATGTTTGTCTATGATGGGTATGTAAATATTTCCCCTTACTTTCTCACATTCTAACAAGGACATTTAATATTATATACAATATCTGTTGTAATGTTTTTTATGTGTTTTATGTTTAGATTTTTCTTTCATCCCTTTCATCCATCCTACACACTTTACAGTTCCCCTCTTCGTTCTGTGTCTTTGCCTTTTTACTTAATGTATATTTAGTATAAATATTTCCTATATCTAGATAATCTTTCACCAGCTCTCTCTCTCCTCACACTTGTCTATATCTCACCCCAGTTCATCCTTGGTTGCCTCCTTATTCCTCCTGTTCATCACCTCCTTCATCTGATCTGCCTTCCTTCCTTCCTTAACGGGGGTCCGGCTTTTTTTATTTTTCTCCTTTTCTCTCTTTCCCTGGCTTGTATCCATTCGGCCTCATTCAGCCAACTGTATTAAGACGTTTATCCCCATCCAGGTGACGATTTCTTCCTGGCGAGCGAAAGCGAGCCTGCATTGTATGTAGAAATCCGGCTTCGCCGGAGAAATTTGTATATCGAAAAATGTACAAATTTAGCTTGCTGTCAAAACAATAAAATATATAAGCTGGCTCGCTACCGCTCGCCAGGAAAATATTGACACCTGGATAGGGGTAAACGTCTTAAAACAGTAGGCTGAATGGGGCCGAATGGATACAAGCCAAAGAGAGACGGAGAGAAAGAGAAAAAAAGCGAGGTGGAATCCCTTAATGTTGCACTTGGTAGTTGTTCTCACCGCTGGAATATGTTGGTTTTATTACCTGGCGTCGCGGCGGTGTCGTTTGGTTGGTCATACTCTTCCTCTTCCTCCTCTTGGTCCGTCGTTTATCTTCCTCCTCCTACACCTCTTCCTTTATTATATAACCTGCTCCTTTTATTTATCTTTTCCTCTTCCCTTTCCTATTCCTTCACTATTTCACTATTCCTCATTCTCATTATCTCACCTTTATGTTGTATTTGTGTATCATTCCTTTTTCTTCAATGTTTTCTCTTTGTTTTAATTCTCCTCATATTATTTTCTACATTTACGCTTATTTTGTTTTCAATATCAGCAATGTTGGGTGTCTTGAAGTCTTGTCACTACAATATATTTTCCTACTCTTGAATATTCTCTTTCTCTTTTTCTTTTACTTTTTTTGTCACTGCATATTCATCTTTCTTCTCCTGAACATGTTCCTCATCTCTTCTCTTATCCTTCCTTCTTCTTCCCACTCTTTCCATTCCACCTTTCCCCATAATCTTTCTCCTACCATTCCTTCATTCACCATCACCCTTTCATCTCCTCCCACCAAAATTCTCGTTCTTATCTTTAGAACTCCTAAACGTCATCTTACTTTATTACTTCCCCGCATCTCATATCTCCTTGACACACCCTCCTATTACCTCTCTCTCTCTCTCTCTCTCTCTCTCTCTCTCTCTCTCTCTCTCTCTCTCTCTCTCTCTCTCTCTCTCTCATATCCGTATGATTCCTCTTCCTGTCACATGTATTTTTAACTCGCACTTTTCTTCTCGCTCACTCTTGTCTTTTACGTTATTTAAGGTTTTCGGTTTATCCTTTTATATCTTCTGTGACTCTTCCTGATTTTCTCAATGTCTTTCTATTAATATATTTATTTGTTTATGTATCTATATAATTATATATTTTCCTTTACCGATCAATTTGTGTCTGTTTTGATTTGTTTACTTGTCTCTCGACTGCTTTTCCATTTACATTATTTTATTATCTTATGTTCATATTATTAAACTTTATTTACGTGTGTGTGTGTGTGTGCGCGTGCGTTTTAATATATACGATTACACTGTATTGCTGCATGTGTTTGTGTGATGCACTATCAGACACACACACACACACTTTCTCTCTTTCTCTCATCCTCCTGGAGGCCAGTAGGAAAATAAGCATGATATTATTACTCGCTTTTTCATACCATATTACATCAGACCTTACTTTTTCGACGTTACCTTTCCAAATCTAACCCAATACTTCTCTTTTACACACATTTTACATAATTATTGTGTTTTTATTTAGTGACCTTTTACTGTTATATTTTCTAGCAGCACCTTTCATCTCTTCCAACTCTTTTCTTTGCGCAGATTATGTTTTATTGTGACTTTCATTATCTTCCTATTTCTCTTATTCATTCATTATTGTTTACTTCATGTGTGCTTCTATTCCTCATCATTATTATTCCCCTTAGTACTGTGGGGTTTTTGGTCACGTTGTCTGCTCTTCTTCGAAATTGTCGTTTCATCTTGTTTATCACTTGTTAAATTATTTCCTTTTCTTGAATACCCTTTTACCTTTCATATTATCACTCTTTTTCTATCTCCTTCACGCGCTAATAATGTTCCTATTAGCACTCTGTGTGTGTGTGTGTGTGTGTTTGTGTTTTTTTTTCCTTCTTCCATATATCCTTTCCGGACCCGCCAGTTTGTTTTGTCATTGTATCTTTTACATTCGTTTAATACTACTGTATATAGTTGACAAAATATATACTTCTGTTTATTCATATATTTCCAGCCTGTCTTTAATGATTTCTATTTCGTGTGTTTTGCCCTATTCAATTTTAATTTGTCATTTTGTTCTGTTTCTATTTTATTTATTTATCTTGCACTTCAGAGTCAATATTTTTCCAGTGTGTTTTTGTACATGTCAATCAGGGTCTACTTCGATGTTATTTGTTGTACCATGTCTATATCTGTGTACAGTTGTGTGTGTGTGTGTGTGTGTGTGTGTGTGTGTGTGTGTATGTGTGTGTGTGTGTGTGTGTGTGTGTGTGTGTGTGTAGACAGTAAGGACAATGATAAGATATATTACTCTATAAACATGCTCCATTAACGCTACGAGAGAACATATTTTACGGCCGGGTGATATATATGTGTCGATGACTAGAGAGTCAGATTATAAAACCGGTAATGTAGCAACTTTTTCATCTGGTGAGAGGCTGCCCTTAGCAACTTCGGGGAGCGGGAGGTAGAGGGCCACTATGAATCATTAATATATATGTATATATATACCGGTACTGTATATATATATATATATATATATATATATATATATATATATATATATATATATATATATATATATATATATATATATGGCTCTCCTCTCACTCTACTGACAAAGCTGGTGAACAAGCCTACGTCTTTTCTATCATAAATGACCTAGAGCAGCTGGCCCAGCAACCCACCCGTATCCCGGATCGCTTCGGAGATCGGCCCAACATTCTTGACTTTTTTCTGACTTCTAACCCTTCTTCTTATACTATCAATCTTTTCTCTCCTTTGGGCTCCTCCGACCATAAACTTATCTCCGTCACCTGTCCTATCTCTTCAGTACGGCCATCCGATCCTCCCAGCCGGCTGCGCTTGTGGCACTTTGGCGCTGCCGACTCGGAGGCTCTCCGGCAGTACCTCTTTGATTTCCCATGGAATGACTTCTGCTTCCGTGGCCGAGGACCCTCGGAGAGTGCTGAACGCATTACCGAGGTAATCCTCTCTGGCATGGAAGCGTACATTCCATTTTCTTTCTCTCAGTCTAATGCAAACAAATCTTGGTTTACTCACGCTTGTTCTACTGCTGTCCACAACAAGGAGGAAGCATACAAATGGTACCGACGCCTAAAAGCTGTAGAATCTCATTCTTCCTATGTTTCTGCCCGGAATCAAGCCAAATCTGTTCTTCGACTTGCTAAGCACTCTTTCATCAATAATAAATGCACTGAACTATCCAATTCTAGCTCTTCCCAAGCTTTCTGGCATCTAGCCAAAAACCTCTCCAACAACTTTTCTTCCTTGTCTTTCCCTCCCCTTTTCCACTCTGATGGCACAACCATCACTAAGGGTGGTATTTGTACAAACTAACCTAACCTAACCCAACCTGCCAAGCTTTTAACCTAATCCAAACCTAGCCTAGCCTATAACCAGCCAATCTGTTGTTCTTATTAACTCTAGTAGATATTGTATTTAGTATCCTACTGTAGCTATATATATATCTGTAATTTTAGTTGTTGCTTGCATGATCTTGTAGTAACCTTTGACTGATACATTTTGTTTTGTTTTATCTAAAAAGAGTAGGCTACTGCTTTACTAGGCTACAGTGACACCAGGGCCATCTGTTGATACAGTATGTTAACCCCTTTTGTGCGGTCACACTTTATTTTTATATAATCTCTATTTGGTGAATTGTATATTTAGTTACATATTCTGTTATATATATATATATTTGTTTAAGGTTAGGTTATCACACCTGGTAGCCTATTTCTGCGTATTTCAATTTTATTATTTTCGGTTAGGCTATTCAACGCTGCTAGCCTATTGGTGCGTATTTAAATTTAAAAAAAACTTTTGGTTAGGCTATCACCCCTGGAAGCCTAATTCTGCGTATCTCAAATGTTTTGTTTTCGGTTAGGCTATCACCCCTGATAACCTATTGTTGTGTATTTCAACATTGTTTTCGGTTGAAGTGATTGAAGTGTTTCTAAAGTGAGTGAAGTGTTTTAAAGTGAGTTAAGTGTTTTAAAGTGAGTTAAGTGTTTTAAAGTGAGTGAAGTGATCTGAAGAAACTGACTGTTACCATGCCTCGCACTTATACGAACTGCGCCAGTAGGTTTGGTGAGTCCATGTTTGTTACTGTCGATCTTCAAGTCTGCCGTCTCTGCCAGCAACAAGAGAATTTGACAGTGAAATTAGATGAAGCCTACAACAAGATCAACGTCCTCACCATGAAGCTGGAATCACTCCAAGAGTTTGTAACACTCAACGTTGGAGTACCACAAACTTCAATTGTCACCGCAACTCCAGCAGCCACCAACGCCCCAACGTCAACTGCCAACAATTCAACGCCTGCAGTAGCCATTTCATCTGATGGTTCAGATACTCAAGAAACAAATAGTAACTCTCTTCCCCCTCAAGACAACTTCTGTGTTGTGAGGAACAACGTTTGCCCCAAGACCAGGAAACCCATACCGATTACCGAGTGTCAAAACCGCTTCCAGATACTCGCAGACTCAGATGACGAAGCGGAAATAGAAGAAGTCCGGCTCGTGGGAGACTCGATGATACGTGGTCAGCTCACAGAGTTTTGCGCTAGAGCACCTAAGACCAGGAACCGTTTTTGTATCCCTGGTGGTGGTGTGGACGACGTAGTTGCTGCAGTTGACGAAGTATCTAAGCTGGCCCCTGCTAATACAATGTACGTCATCCACGTTGGATCCAACGATGTACAGCGAACCCGGTCGGAAGATTTGCTTTTAAAGTACCAGCAGCTGATCAAGTCGTTTAAGGAGAAGTCATCAAGGATCATCGTCTCAGGAATCGTCCCCCGGCTTGGTGTAGAGAGCCGATTTTACAACATAGCCACCAGCACAAATCGTTGTCTAGCAAACCTCTGCAGGAAGGAAGACGTGGGATTCGTCGACACCTGGGACAATTTCTACTACGATGACTATTTGTTTTCGGACGATGGAGTTCATCTGAACCAGGTGGGAGCAGCACGTTTTGGGCGTCTTCTCAACGATGCGGTGAAGGATTTTCGGAGAAGAAAGCGACTCAGCACAGGACAACCAGGAAGGAGGACCGAAGACAGCGAGGGTGGCAACCTGCGAAGGAATTAAATGCTAATCTGTCAAGAACCGCGAGTTTGGATAAAGCTCCACCAACACGACCCAAATTCAAAACCGCCAGGGATAACGACCGAGGACCGATGTCAGCCATGAATGTAAATGTAGATCCGATCAGAACCAAAAATGTAATTAAAGAACGTTCTGCGAGTTCTAAAACCGCAACTTTAAAGGTTTTCTATGCAAACGCTCGTAGCATACGCAATACATTTTCAGATTTAGAGGAACTAGTGTTTACTGAAAATTATGATGTGATTGGTATAACAGAATCTTGGCTCAATACAGTAGATAGAGACTTTTTAGCAGAGTATTCACTTCCCGGTTATGTAATGTTTGAGAAAAGCCGAATAAACAAAAATGGAGGTGGCGTTTTATTTTATATCAAAGAAAGTCTTAACCCGACCCTCTTGTCAAAACCTCAAATTGTGAACGTTGACACATCTTTTGTGCTAATAAAGAATAATAAAGGTACAAAAATAATACTTGCATTAATATACAGACCTCCAGCTCAATCAGTGCAAACTGACCGAGAAATTTATGAACAAAATGCAGATGTAAGTAACTCACAAGATACCGTATTTTTTGGCGACTTTAATTTACCTGTGACCAAGTGGGGCGATACTCTTACTTCACACTCCGGACATGACTTGTATACGAACTTGCAAGAGAGTTCGCTTTATCAATTTGTTCAAACACCGACCCGTGGTAATAACGTTCTTGACATTGTACTTGCAACAAAAGAAGAATTAATAGAGAATTTGAATGTTGGTGATGAATTCAGTAACAGCGACCATCGTACGATAACTTTCACTTTAAACTTTACTAGTAACGAACCAAATAGTAGCATCGAAGAAGTCCCTAATTTCAAGAAAGCAAACTTTCATAAACTTAGAGCTATGTTTAAAGAAACTGACTGGAGCTTTTTAATTAACAATAACGACATAAATACATCTTGGAAGTCATTCAAAACCACTTACCTAAAAGCAGTGCAAGACTGCATACCATCGAAAATACGGCGTCCAGGCCATAATAATAAGCCCAAATGGTGGAATAAAGATATTTCAAACTGCCTGCTTGCTAAAAAATTTGCTAATGATAGATTAAAATCCTCACAAAATGACGAAGAACGGGTGAAATTTGTAGAGCTACGACGCAAAGCCAAAAAGTTAATTAAGCAAAGTAAAAAGACCCTAGAGTTACATATTGCGAATCAAAGTAAAACAAACCCGAAAGAATTTTATAGTTATATCAGAAAGAAAAAGTAGTTACTTCAACTGTTGGACCGTTAGTCGATGAAAATGGAGAATACACCAAAGACGAAGTACAAATGAGTAATGCCCTCAACACCTTCTTTGCATCAGTTTTTACAACAGAAGACCTCAGTGATATCCCTACACCATCGCCGATTCAGATTGATAATTCAGATGTTCTAAGCAATATCACCGTTACAGAGAGAGAAGTATTGAATTGTTTAGATAAACTCAAGGTAAATAAAACACCTGGACCTGATACAATCTCGCCTAGAGTTCTAAAGGAAGCTAAGGATGAGCTCTCCAAACCACTGACATTACTATTCAATAAATCCTTGCAGTCTGGAACTATGCTTGATCAGTGGAAGATAGGCAACGTAACACCGATATTAAAAAAAGGCAGCAAATCCCAGTAACTATCGTCCAATTAGCTTAACCTCAGTTGTATGTAAAATGCTAGAAACGGTCATAAGAGACAGACTCGTAAATCACTTAGAGGAAAATAACATACTTAAAGATACTCAACACGGCTTTCGTAAAAAACGTTCCTGTTTAACAAACCTCTTAGACTTCTTCCACGATATCCTCAACCTCTACGATGAGAGTAAAGCTGTAGATATTATATACCTTGATTTTCAAAAGGCCTTTGACAAAGTTCCCCACAAACGTTTACTGCTAAAACTAAAAGCGCATGGAATACAAGACGGTGTGTTGAAATGGATAGAAAATTGGCTCAGCGACAGAAAGCAAAGAGTAGTCATAAACGGTAAGGCATCTAAATGGACCAATGTAAGTAGCGGGGTACCCCAGGGATCGGTAGTAGGACCAATTCTCTTTCTAATTTACATCAACGACATAGATGAGGGTCTCACCTGTACAATCTCAAAATTTGCTGACGATACAAAAATTGCAAATAGCGTACTCTCAAAAGATCAAGTTGACGATATGCAACACAATCTAGATAAATTGTCACATTGGGCCCAAATTTGGCAAATGAGTTTCAATGCGGATAAATGTAAAGTACTACATATCGGATACCTAAATGAGAAAGCAAACTATTCGATGAATGGCACTCAGCTTAAGAATGTAAACAGAGAAACCGATCTGGGAGTAACAATATCGAGTAACCTAAAACCGAGTCAACAATGTTCAGAAGTTGTTAACCCTCTCACGACCATAGGACGCAGAGGTTGCCAGATTAGCAATAAGAAATAGATTACTCTCACTGTTATAATTACCTCTCCAAAATTATTTTTCTGCCCACAGCTAACTCAAAGACAACTGCAGAGGTTGAAGTAAACAAACTAAAGGTTTATAGATACCCCTGACGGTAACAACGGCTTTAAAGTATCCCTAATAGGCTCAAAAATCGCGTCAGGATGTGAGAGGGTTAAGAAGGCAAACAAAATAATTGGCTTTATAGGCAGATCATTTGAGCATAAATCCAAAGACGTAATCCTAACCCTTTACAATTCCTTAGTCCGCCCTCTTCTGGAATACTGCGTTCAATGCTGGTGCCCTTATTACCAAAAAGACATAAACAAGCTAGAACGAGTTCAACGTAGAGTTACCAAAATGATACCTAGCCTAAAGAACAAACCATACGAAGAGCGTCTTAGAGAATTAAATCTATTTCCTTTAACCCAGCGCAGATTAAGAGGTGACTTAATTCAAGTGTTCAAAATCATCAAAGGCATCGACAATATGAACTGTAGTAAGTACTTCACTATCGACCAATCTAATTACACGCGGGGAAACGGTTTGCAAAATTATTGGTAAATCTTTTAACTCACACGAATCTAAGAATTTCTTCTTCAATCGAGTTGTCAACTTGTGGAATGGGCTTCCCCGAGACGTTATAGACTGCAGCACCGTTGATTCATTTAAATTCCGCCTAGACAAATATCTCGCATCAAACCCGCGACTGACTGCGTTTGTAAATTAATAACTTTATTTTATCCTCCCCTCAGTTACTAACCCATATGTCCCTTACTAACTTTCTAGTCCTGCCACGTTAGTGGCAGGGCAGTAGTTCCCTTTCCAATGTTCCCTTACCCACTCTAAACCACTGTTTGGACACTTGATCCTCAGTGTTTTGGAGGACAAGCAGCCTAGAAGGGTCACTAGATATGTTGTTGCTTGATTTCCTTTGTACTCCTTCCTTTGTACTTCTTCCTCTGACAAAGGTGAACTCTTTGCTCAAACTTTTGCCAGAAACTCTACCTTGGATGATTCCGGTGCTATTCCTCCCTCTCCACCTTACTTATGCATCTCTTCTACTTATGCTTAATATCCTAATCTCTTCTAAAGATGTACTTTCTACCCTCTCTGGTCTTAATACTAAGAAGGCGTACGGTCCGGAAGGAGTTCCTCCTGTTGTACTTAAAAACTGTGCTTCCGTGCTGACTGCTGACCCCCTGCTTAGGCAAACTCTTTCACCTCTGTCTCTCCTCTAACGTCTTTCCTTCTTGCTGGAAGTTTGCTCTCATTCAACCTGTCCCAAAGAAGGGTGACCGCTCTCAACCCTCCAACTATCGTCCAATTGCTCTCATCTCTTGTATCTCTAAAGTTCTTGAAACTCTTCTTACTTCCAAATTTCTAAAGCATTTCTCTTCTCATAATCTGCTCTCAGATCGCCAGTATGGCTTCCTTAAGGGTCGCTCTACTCGTGATCTTCTTTCATATCTTCCTTACTCTTGGTCATCCAACTTTCGGGACTTCAGAGAGACTTTTTCTTTGCACTAGACATATCGAAGGCCTTCGATAGGGTCTGGCACAAATCTTTAATTTCCAAACTGCCCTCCTTCGGTTTCTGTCCCTCCATCTGTGCCTTTGTCTCTAATTAACTTTCCGGCCGTTCCATAGCTGGGTTGTGGACGGCCATCGCTCACTTCCTCATCCTATCAACTCCGGTGTTCCTCAGGGTTCTGTCCTATCTCCAATTCTCTTTCAAATTTTCATAAATATCGTCTCAAGTGTACATCCAGTCCCATCCATTCATATGCAGACGACTCTACTTTACACCACTCAATTAGTTTTCCAGAACGCCCCAGCCAGCAGTCCCTCAAAAGTAAACGTAATGAAGCCATAAAATGCTTATCTTCTGATCTAGCTAATATTTCTAATTGGGGTAGAGAAAACCTTGTTACATTTAATGCTTCTGAAACTCAATTTATCCATCTTACTACCCGTCAGGAACCTCCAGAGGACTATCCCTTATTCTTCAACGATACAAAAATCAACCCTTCATCTTCCCTCAATGTTGTCGGTGTCTCTTCTTCTGCTCTCACTTGGAAAGACCATATTTCCAGTCTCGCTAAGGCAGCCTCCCAGAAGCTGGGTGTGCTCAACCGCCTCAAGGGGTTCGCTCATTTCCTTTTTGTCCCCTGTGAAAGAGCCGTCCCCTTTGCTCAGTGGGCCGATGTTTGATGTTGTTTTAGCCTTTTGTTTGGCGTATGAAAAGTAGTATTTGGAATTTTCCTTTATACCTGCAATAGCTTTCCTCTCCTCTTCCATATGTTGTAGTTCATATGATATTCTTAGCCTTTGTTCAATTTCCACAATTTCTCTATCTATTTCGACCTTTTGCCTATCCTGTAGATTTTGATGTGTGCGTCTTTGTGTGAGTAATTTTCTTCTTCTGTACAGCCTCCTCCTTTCCCGATCTTGTTTGCTTCTTCGTTTTGTTTGTCTTGCAGGTATATGGTGGCTACAGATTTGGGTCATGGTTTCTGTTATTAAGACTAGACATTCTGCTGGGGTCAGGTTATCCATTAAATCTTCCCAGTCTATTTCCTCCATTTCTTGATTTACCTCTTCCCACCTAATGTTTTTGTTATTGAAGTTAAATTTACTGAAGGGGCCGGTTTTTTTTCTCGATTCTGAGGTTGTCTGTACACTTTCTAAGGTTGTTTTGATCTCAATTAATTGATGATCTGAGTATGTTGTGTCCGATATGTTAATGCTGTGTACTAGAGAGTCGTTGTTAGTGAAGACCAGGTCTAAGATATTGTTTTCCTGTGTGGGTTCAGCAATATGTTGGGTAAGACTAAAAAAATCACAAAGTTCAAAAAGCTCTCTCGTATTAGTATTTGCTTCTCCGGTGTTATTTGCCACTAACTGGTTTTCTAGTTGTCTCCATTTAATGTTTGGTAGGTTAAAGTCTCCTAGCCATATAATATTTGGTGTTGGGTTCCCCAGGGTTTCCACTTCTGATTTTATTTTGTTGAGCTGGGTTTTGAATTCTTCTCGGGATGAGTCTGGAGGCCTGTATGTAACAATAACTGCTAAATTTAGGGATTCTATTTTAACTCCAAGTATTTCCACCACTTCATTACTGTTATTTAGGAATTCAGTACATATCAGTGAGTCATGTATGTACAAGGCTACACCTCCATGTGATCAATGCGTTCTGTCCGCCCTATGTAGGTTGTAACCAGGAATCCATACCTCACTATCTTCCTGATCTTTAATGTGAGTTTCTGTGAGAGCCGCAAATATAGCGTTTCCTTCTTCTAGCAGGCCCCTAATAAATGGTACTTTGTTCGTGGTTCTATTTTTTAGGCCTTGGATATTTGAAAACAAGATTGGGGAGGGATTGTTCGGAGTACTATGTGTACCTAATAGTCTTCGGGATGTATTGGCCACTCTTGGGAGGCCAGGAGGTGCTCGAGGTGTTCTATGTGCTCTTCCATCTCCCTCAGTCTCTTCATCTTCATCTGCCCTTTCCCTCCTTGCCTTTTTCCTCTGTCTCGTCCTCGCATAGCTAGAGAGTTTTTTGGGCTACCATTCGTGTTAGGTCTAGCATATCTCCAAGTCCCTCTAATATGAAAAGCTGGGCATTTCATATTGTAGCAGGTCTTGTTCTTAAGTGATGTCTTGCAAAGGGATGGGTGGTGGTATTTGCAGGTTTCACCAAATCTACATTTTCCATGACTGGTTATGTTGTTGCAAATTTTGGGATGAGCAAATCTACATGAATTCCCATTATATTCGCCCTTTTGACCAAAGTAGCACCTTCTTTCCAGATAATATCTGCACACTGGTGTAGACAACCCCAGTAGGTGGGGCTGGGGCTGCAAGGGGTTATGTGGTGAGCTAAGTGTGGTTGTGGGTGATAGTAGGCTTGGTGTATGGGTGGGTGAGGCCTGCAGGGGGGTGGAGTTACGGGTCGGTTGTAGGTGGGCAGGTGGCAGTGGTGAGGGGGGAGACGATGTGGAAGGGGAGCCTGATATGGGGGCTTGTTGCATCCTACGTTCATCCTGCAATTGTATTTGATCAACAGCAGTAGGGTGGTCAATGGCCATAGATGGGATTAATGTGGGTGTTTTCTGGGTCTGGGGAGGTGTTGGGAGATGTGCGGCAGGGTTTGTGTATATGTAGGGTGCGAAAGGTTGTTGTTCGGCAGGCGATGTGTGTTGATGTGCAGGAGGCAATGTGGGCATTATCATGGGAAGGTGTGCGTGTGTGGGTTGTGATATTTGTATGGGCCCTGAGGACCCAATAGTTCCCCATTTTCTGTGAAAGGTAGCTATGTCTTGGCAATATTTCAGTCTATCTTGTACTTCTGTATTTTGGCGTTGCCCGGGTAATCACCATAATCACCATCACTACTACTACCATAATCACCATAATCAATCACTACTACCACAATCATCACATATACTACTACTACCATAATCAACGACCTCGAACTCCCTTTGCCTCATTAAACGGCGACCTCGATTTCGGCCACTAAATGACCTCCGATTTTGGATCTGACCTCATCCGTCCCCCCATTTTGGGGGGGCTGCGAACAACTTTCGTTCCATACACCTTTTCGATCGGAGGCCTCCTTCTGCCCCAAACGGCCATTTTTTCAAATGTTTTCAATTTGTTTTCAATTTCGGACTCGAAACGACCTCCGATCGTGGCCCCTCTATGACCTGACCCAGGTCAATTGACACCCACATGCAAAGTTTCAGCTCCCCAGGTCCAAAACTGCGGCCGCCTATGAAGAACACACACACACACACACAGACAATATATAAATATTTGTACCCGTCATGGTTTATTCTTCTTGGTCTTACAGTGATAGAGAAGGAGGGTGAACAAGAATAAAACTAAACAAAACAAGAAAAAGATCAAACAAATACGAAAATGAGGAGGCATAAGAAAGCGATTACGAGTAGAAATATGAAAAGTAATAATAGTAACTGAAGAGTAGGAGGAGGAAGGGAAAGAGAAGGAGATATTCAGGTGGGAACTGGGGGAGGATATATGTGGGGGTGAGGGAATAAGGAGTTGATGGGGGCGTGGGGGAGGGGGCGGGGGGGGGAGGTGGAGGGGGAGTGCTTGCAGACGAAAGTAAGGCAGCAAGTTACTGTTGTAGTTTATTCCCCCAGCCTCCCTCCCTCCTTCCTTCCTCTCGCCGTGCTTCATAACTCATCAATTCTGCTTTTAATTCACCTTTCGAGCCTAATTTGCCATCCTTTGTAACTCGCTGAGAAAGGTGTGCAAGAAATCAAAGGTTAAACATGAGGGTGACAGGGTGGGAAGGTGCTAGAGATTAGTGGTGGTGGTGATGGTTGGTAGTTCTGGAACATGTCTATCCACCTCCCTCCCTCACTCCACCAACCCACCCACTACACACCACCTCTCTTTCACTCTCCAAGATCTTCCCTTTAACTTACGGAACAGAAAGATGATATGCTATATGTTTAGACGATACCTGTTGTCTTACTATCAAGTTAATCGAACATCAATATTGTGGGACATTTGTTTGTTGATCGGGTATGTTGGGCTCCGTGACGTCACACAGTAAGCTCCGCCCACTCTGCCACCTCCTCATTTTGTGTTTGTGTTTTGTAGTGTGCGGGCGTGTTCAGTGTCCTTCCAGGGATATTTCTATGTATGTCTGGCGCGCGTGTTCTGTGTCCTTCCAGGGATATTTCTATGTATGTCTGGCGCGCGTGTTCAGTGTCCTTCCAGGGATATTTCTATGTATGTCTGGCGCGCGTGTTCTGTGTCCTTCCGGGGATATTTCTACGTATGTCTGGCGCGCGTGTTCAGTGTCCTTCCGCGGATATTTCTATGTATGTCTGGCGCGCGTGTTCTGTGTCCTTCCAGGGATATTTCTACGTATGTCTGGCGCGCGTGTTCAGTGTCCTTCCAGGGATATTTCTATGTATGTCTGGCGCGCGTGTTCTGTGTCCTTCCAGGGATATTTCTACGTATGTCTGGCGCGCGTGTTCTGTGTCCTTCCGGAGATATTTCTACGTATGTATGGCGCGCGTGTTATGTGTCCTTCCGGGGATATTTCTACGTATGTCTGGCGCGCGTGTTCTGTGTCCTTCCGGGGATATCTATACGTATGTCTGGCGCGCGTGTTCTGTGTCCTTCCGGGGATATTTCTACGTATGTCTGGCTCTCTGTCGGCGGTGGTTTTTGGAACGTTTGATAGAAGTCTATCTTGGTGTTGTTGTCTGTGTCTTGGACTTAGTGGGTGGACAAACAACCACAGGTAAGACCACACACAGGAATGACAAGTTCTGTTGTCTGAGTCCATGCGACGGGAAGGTATAAGTTGATCAGCTGATATATTTGTGTGTGGTGGTGGTCATTGTCTTACTCCACCCCACCCCACTTCTCCCTGACCTGCCCCATCCCCACCCTGACTTCCCCCACACCACCTTGAACTATTTTGTCCTGCCTCACCCCAACCTGACCTGCCCCACTCCACCATGACCTACCCTGCCCTACCCAACACCACCCTGACTTAACCTACCCCACCTGGATATACCCTGACCTGCTCCACCTTACTTACTTCCTCACAAACACCAGTCAATATTTGATATGTTACACAGGCACAACACCTTCTACACACACACACACACACACACACACACACACACCGTCGAGAACAAAATCCACATTATAATTTCATATATATATAATTTTCTGCATAATTAGTGTTCCTAGGTGGTCGTATTGCGATTTTTGTTTATCCGTATTATTGTGTTTAGTCATTTATTATAATTTCTTTCTCACTTTTCAGAGTGGAAATAAGAGACGTGAGAGTTGTTAGATGTGGCGGGTTCCTGGAACAAGGTAAATACTACATTATTACTTTATATTGTGTATTTATATATATGTTAATTTCAACCCAATTGATAAAGTTCAGGCTAACGTACCGTGATCTATCGCCTTTATCTGTAAGAGTATATTTGTATTGGTATTTTGGTTTAACTTATTTGCTAGTATATCCTCAATGTCATATGTGGCGCAACGTTTGATGACTTACTAATTACGCTATGCATAATATTTTCATGTATCCCTTGCGGTTTCATTCCAATATATAATTACTGTTTATATACTCATGCCTTCTCCATGCGAACAAGGTAAGTACTAGCATTGTTATTGTTAATTTAGTATTTTTATGATTGTTGCTGTTATTATTGTCTTTAGTATACTAAGCAAGACCTATAACACTTTAATATGTGGGATTTTTATTTATTTCTGCTTGCATTAACTTATATGTAATCATTCTCAACGTTTTATTACTTTCCCCCAGTGTTTTTGTATACAGTTTCTGCTGGCAAATATTTGGTCTTATTTAACAGAACATAACACGATAAAAAGCTTAAGGAAAGGGTTTATAATCAACATTTGTTAAAGTGGTGATAAGGTTTAAATTAATTTTGAACCTGAAGGATATTCTACTTTAAAGGGTCCAAGTTTATAGTAGCCTAATGTGTACCTTGGTCAATCACAACTTATTATAATATCGACCTCTATAACGTCAGTACCACAGTTGGTTAAATCACAGTAGTTACGCTAGTGTATGCCCACGTTAGTTTAAATATATTCCTGCGTCAATGTTGTAGCTCACATTTTACAATACAGTTGAAATATAGATATCATAATGATCTTAATTAGGTTATTTGATTTATATATGATATAATGCACAATTGTTCAATATAGCCTCCGTACATCCTGATTCCGACACTTTTACTCCTTTAAATAATGTTGAGTACTAAATCCCGTACCATAATGATGACACCAAGCCTCTTCGTAAGTAATTACATTAATGCAGCATACATTATTTGGTCCTTAATTGAAACCTGTCTCCTATAAAGTAACTATCATAGTACATTAATGATACCAAGGTTACTTAAACCGTACCGACCAACACTCTAGACTTTATTTATATAACAGGTACGTAAGTTATTTCCATGTAGCAGATTTATCTTATCAAGTGGCACCATTATTCCACCACCCTCAATTTATGAACAGTTTCTTTGGCACATATAACGCTTACTGGATCACTTACAAGCCTTTAACCCCTTTATAATATGCCCGCTCTTGCTGCAAATTTGACCACTGGCCCCTCTCAGCCCCCACCAACCCCCACCGACCCCCTTCCAATTATCCTGTGTAATACAGAGCTTGGACTATTCTCTTCACCATGGTGCCATTTTGGGGACAATATAAAGATAATAACCGAAATAGTAGCAGGATTCACATGGCATTCTTGATAACCTGAATATGACTCCTTCAGTTCTAATTCTAATGATGTTCTGTGTCGAAGACGCGGGCCTCTGATTTGTTGTTATTGGCGAGTTTGTTTCTTCATGTTCTTTGGTACTGGTTGAATATTATGACGAACGAAGAACATGCTGTGTAATTCCTACCTGTTTTATGGCTAAGCTAGAAATTATGACATTGTATGGAATATAAAACTATTCTGATTCACTCAAGTATAACAGAATGATGACTCTCTTTATTGTAAGTATCCTACCGAACATAATCAATGCTAACCTAATAGGGAAGGATAAGCTCGGCTATCATAAGTCAGGATGAACTGACTTAGGTGTGGTGATGGTTGGGTCGGTTGGGTTCAGATAAATTATAATATATTTAGTTCAAATATGTTGTATTCAGTTAGATGAAGTTATGTCAATTTATGGCAGGTTAGGCTAGTAGGGGGTTAGTGTGATCTTTTGAGAAATTGATAATATCGCTAAAACAAAACCTTAAAGAAACTTGACAACTCCTCTTCCGGGTTCATGTTATCACAGACTTTATCACCGTTGGTTGACTAAAAAACACCTTCGTTGAAAATATGAGGGTAATTTAGTTATAAAAGAGCTGTGTTGACAAACATTAGTCAGACAGGATCTTCGTTTTCTTCTTCTTCTTCCTCCTCCTCCTCCTCCTCCTTCTCCTCCTCCTACTACTATTTGTCTGTTTTTATATTTATCATTATATTCTGTTTACCATCTTCCTATTTTTCTTCTGCGGGCGTCTTCCGACTTGCTTTATCCCGTCATTGGAATAGTTGAGGCATGTTGAGATGGTTTTCATTCACTGATATATTTTTAGAGTAGTTATTGTCATATTACAGGCTTACCAAGCATTGGTCTGTTTGTTTACTTCCTATGATATACAGTAGTTACGGTGGTTGTACGTTCATGATCCTTTCCACTTACAATGACTGTGATATTGGTTCGTCGGATGCTAAAGGGACATTACCGGTGTAACTAATGGTCAACAAAGACCAACATTGTGGATTATTGTCCAGTATACCTTTAGAAGTTTAGGGCAAGTGAAGTCATGATCTTGTTAACTTGATAAAAGTCGCTGATGTGTTTTTGGATGATGCTAACAGTAAAATGCATGCTAATGATCACACTTTTACCGGCATAGATAAAGTGGTGGTACTTTTAAACTATACATTTGGGAGGAAATTACGTTTGTATTCTTAGTAGAAATATAACTAGGACATGCATTTGTGTTGCTCGACTTTTAATGTTTGAACGTTGTGATATTTGTAGCACTATTTGGGATTGTCTCGGGATATTACCGCTATTTTAACTTCAGTATATAACAGTAATATTTCCTTCATTATTTCAAACTTTCTATACAATGTTAATTTACCATAATGTTGCATCAGCTGCTAGCCTGGGTATCTCCTTTAGTTAAATATTAATAGATATCATCAGTCTTTAAGTGTTTGCCCACATCACTGAAAATATTCTTTACAAACTACTTACTCTCTGAATTATGATCGTTTGCAATTTTCCTATCGCTAAAAAAGGGTACATTATCTGTGGATTGCCCATTTATGAACATTTACAAACGCTCTTTACTATATTTTTTAGGTTTCTTAAATGTATTGGTTCACAACCTTGTCATTACTTCAGTCAGCATATGTAGCATGCAGCGGAATGTAACGCTAACAGTTTACTTTGATTGTTGTTATAAGTTTCTTCTACATTTTCGACTACATTATTAATGGCTAATAAAACTTGATGTAGCACTTAAGGAGTTCTCCAACTCGGACAAATTGTTAATAATCTGTAGATCTTGCCCATCCGACGTGTGGGCGTTTTATTATGCATTTTTTGCATAATTATTGTTGAGTGATACAATTATTGCTGTCTTTTTCGGGAAAGGTAAGACAAAGGTTTCCCTCGACCCCCTTCAAGATAAAATCCCCCCCTCCCCCCCACCACGTACAACCTACACGGCTACATTTAAGCATTGTTTTGGACGAACAAAATCGTTGAGCGGTACTTGAAAATTAGACAGAATGGATAAAAAACACCATCTGAGGAGGAGCACTTTATTGACAACGTTTCGCAGATAGGAGTCACCTGATGAAGTTATCTGCATAACGTTGTCAATAAAGTGCTCTTCCTCAGATGGTATTTTTTATCCACGAACAATATCCCACCCAAAGGCCCGTACATCTTAAATTACGTTTATCTTAAAATGCTAGTCCCGTGAAGTGTGTTCCGTGTATGCTTGTAAGATTATACTGTATGTGCGTGAGTCTTGGTAATTATGTCAACTTATTTTGGCCCTAAGCTTATGTTTATGATGTTCTTATAGTATAAACGGAGTCAATTGGCTATTCATGAGTGTGCATGTGTGTGGATAAGTGTGTTAGTGCGCGCGTGTATAATCGTGTGTGTGTATATGATGGTGTGTAAGTTTATGATCATGTACAGTTGTCCACACTTCCAGCTATAACAGAGGTAATATTCTTAATGGTGGTTTAGCTATTTATGAGTATAGATTATTCCATTGTAGTTCTGGGGACCATTTAACATTCTCCCTGTATTACCTTGGCCTGGACAGTCTTATCACACCTATAGTATATAATGCTAGGCACTTCTGTAGTTGGTCCAGTACTAATGGTGTTCACTGTAAGAATTGCATCTCTTCTGTACCTCTCCTCTCTTCACACACACACACACACACACACACACACACACACACACACACACACACACACACCTGTAGGTCCTGTAGGTAGTAGTTGCAGGCAGTGTTGTCCGCCCGTGGTCACGCTGATGCGCCACCACTAGTACATTCCATCTGCCCGTCTCTGCGCCAGCTGGTCCATGATGCTGTTGCTAGCGGCGCGGAGGTGGTAGTGGGGCAGTTTGGGTTGATCAGGTAGTGTCCAGAGAAATTTGTCCAGTTGATTTTTAAATTTCTCGAGACTTGGTTCAGTTGAGTCACGCAGATATCTGGGTAGGGCGTTAAAGAGAAGAGGTCCTCGTGTCGCAAAGGCGTTCTCCTTGAGCGTCTTAACTCTGGTGGCTGCTCTGGGGTGTACCCGCTGTATGTGGCAGAGACGGCCCAGTCGTTGATGGATGTGAAAACCTATATTAAGGTTGTTGGTTGTGATGCCAATCAATATTTTGTAGACATATAAGATGGCATATCTGTCCCTGCGTCTTTCTAATGAGAAAAGATTGAGAGTTTCCAACCTCCCCCAGTAGTCTAGGTGTTGGACGGCAGAGATTTTATTGGTGAATGAGCGTTGAACTGCTTCGAGTAATTGCTTCTCTCCCACCTTCCATGGGCTCCACAGCTGACAGCAATATTCCAACAGTGGAATGACCAGTGACTTGTAGAGCGTCAGCATTGGGATCATGTCACGTGTTCGGAAGGTTCGTAGGATCCATCCAGCTTGGTTACGAGCATTCTTTGCCACATTGGTTATATGCATTCCAAATGTACCATCTCGACTGAGTGTAATACCAAGATCTTTTACATAATCATTAGTATCAATGCAAGAGCCGTCATCTGCTGTGTATGTGTGGATATTCATATTTCGGTCTGCACTGTAGTTCATGTGTTCAAATTTGTTATTATTAAAGGACATGTTGTTTTGCTCTGCCCATGAGTAAATTGTAGTGAGATCTGCCTGAAGTAAATCAGCATCTGTTGTAGAAGACACTTCCTTTAATACACGAGTGTCGTCAGCAAAGGAGGCGACAGACGAATGCATGACATGTTTATTTATGTCTGATATGTGCAGCAAGAAAAGTATAGGTCCAAGAACTGACCCTTGTGGCACACACACACACACACACACACACACACACACACACACACACACACACACACACACACACACACACACACACACACACACACACACACACACACACACACACACACACACACACACACACACACACACACACACACACACACACACACCACACACACACACACACACACACACACACACACACACACACACACACACACACACACACACACACACACACACACACACACACACACACAGTAATCAACACACACACACACACACACACACACACACACACACACACACAGTAATCACCACACACACACACACACACAGTAATCACCACACACACACACACACACACACACACACACACACACACACACACACACACACACACACACACACACACACACACACACACACACACACACACACACACACACACACACCACACACACACACACACACACACACACACACAACACACACACACACACACACACACACACACACACACACACACACACACACCCACACACACACACACACACACACACACACACACACACACACACACACACACACACACACACACACACACACACACACACACACACACACACACACACACACACACACACACACACACACACACACACACACACACACCACACACACACACACACACACACACACACACACACACACCACACACACACACACACACACACACACCACACACACACACACACACACACACACACACACACACACACACACACACACACACACACACACACACACACACACACACACACACACACACAACACACACACACACACACACACACACACACACACACACACACACACACACACACACACACACACACACACACACACACACACACATCTCCACACACACACACACACACACACACACACACACACACACACACACACACACACACACACACACACACACACACACACACACACACACACACACGTGATTTAATACACTATGGACAAAATGATCTTTTAATCGATGCAGATATAACCATTAGAAAACAAAATGGAAGATTGAAAAGTATTATGGGCCCGACTTTCATAGGTTAAAATTACAGAGCGGAGTTTAAAACAAAGAAAGTTGACTGTGTCGCCTTTAACCAGTTGTTTAATAAGTCCAGCAGAGTGAGAGAGATTACCCTTTAAATTATTAGTATTTTTTAGTTTTATTTAATGTCTTTATTTTTAGTAGGGTCCGAGAATTTGTCTATGCTGTGACTTTGTCCGTATATAACTCTAATATTTACTTTGCCAATATTTCGAATTTACAATCATATCTACTAGTCGGTGTATTTGTTTTGAATATAAGCTTTTCTCGCTTTCTTTCTTGCTTTGTTATCTATCCCCTTTCAGGTATTGTTTTTAGTTTGTTTCCTTTCTTGTATTCAGTTTCGTTCTCCTGCTCTTCTGAGTCTCCATCTTGTATCAGTGTGTATTTTTGTACAGGTCACTCTGGCTCCACTTTGATCCCGTTTGTGTTGCTGTCTGTCTGTGTGTGTGTCGGTTTGCTTGACTTCCTGTGATTCTGTCTGTCTGTCTCCTTGTTTTTCTGTCTTTGTCTATAGTATTCTTAATGTTTGTCTACAGTTTGCCGATTACGTTTAGCTACCCCTTATTAATCATCGCCTAGATATATGTTGGCAGTGAGTATAGCAGTCGTGTTAAATATGGTGGTGGTCTAACGCTACTGTAGGATATAAATAGTGTTAATGTTTGTGTGTGAGTTTGTAGTGGTGTGTAATACTAATATGTAGTCTGGCGTGGGTTTGGGTAGTATAACAAGGTAACCATATGTACACCTACCAGGTAATCATCTGAAGGAAAAAACTTGTACAAGCCAGTTATCATTATACGCAGAGGGCTGTACATGATATGCATGTATACAAGGACGTGTGAGAACAACATGCATATATTGTACATGTACATAACACACACACACACACACACACACACACACACACACACACACACACACACACACACACACACACATACTTACACATACTTACTGCATGTTCTTATGTTCTTATATATGTATGTATATATATGCGTATGTATGTATGTGTGTACGTATGTGTATATATGTATGTTCTGTATATATATAAGTAAAATAAATGTGTACTGTATATGTACTGTATATCACTTACTCTCCTGGTTAATTTATGATAATTTGTATTTTGCACTAGCAGCATTATTGTATTTCTTTTTTTAATTTTAAGTATATTATACTCCCACATTGTAAACTGAGCTTACCATTTTCTTATCTGTATATCTCATGTTCATCCACTAAATTGTAAAATGTGTATTTTCAGCCCATGAGGCTGCCATTCTTTAATAAACCGTTTATTATTATTATTATTATTACACACACACACACACACACACACACACACACACACACACACACACACACACACACACACACACACACACACACACACACACACACACACACACACACACACACACACACACACACACACAGGTTAGCGGGGGAGGTGGATGCGTCAGCAATTACGACTCAATTCAATTCATTTTTGTAATTCAAAACATTTATTGTCATAAACAAATTTACATATACAGTATATACAATGGTTACAACATATAATTATACAGTATATACAATGGTTACAACATATAATTATACAGTATATACAATGGTTACAACATATAATTATACAGTATATACAATGGTTACAACATATAATTATACAGTATATACAATGGTTACAACATATAATTATACAGTATATACAATGGTTACAACATATAATTATACAGTATATACAATGGTTACAACATATAATTATACAGTATATACAATGGTTACAACATATAATTATACAGTATATACAATGGTTACAACATATAATTATACAGTATATACAATGGTTACAACATATAATTATACAGTATATACAATGGTTACAACATATAATTATACAGTATATACAATGGTTACAACATATAATTATACAGTATATACAATGGTTACAACATATAATTATACAGTATATACAATGGTTACAACATATAATTATATATTATTTTGTCCATGACAATGAGGACTGATACCGAAAAGTATATATGTCCTCTTTGTATTTTCATTATTATGTTGCTAGCTGCACAGAACAATAAGATATATGCCCAAGAAACAAAAGAAACAAAAGAAACAAGAACAAAATTAATAGGAAAAAAAACATACACAATACAACAAAAATAAAAATAATAATAATAATAATAAATTAAGTTGCCACCAATTTCAATGTTATACCAATTTTACATTTTTACATTTTTAGGAGATAATCTTTAACTTTATGTTTGAAAATAGATAGTGAACACAAAGGAGTACAAAGGAAATCAAGCAACAACAGATCTAGTGACCCTTCTAGGTTGCTTGTCCTCCAAAACACTGAGGATCAAGTGTCCAAACAGTGGTTTAGAGTGGGTAAGGGAACATTGGAAAGGGAATTACTGCCCTGGAACTAATGTCCGTGGCAGGATTAGGAAGTTAGTAGGGGACAGATGGGTTAGGCATTACATTATAGTATAGTGACAACAAGGACTGCCTCACCAAAAATACCGCTGGTTTCCTCCTTTTATCTCGGTTGCTGTGTGCTGATTATAGCCTACGTGAGTTGCAGTTGGGATGTGTGTACATGCTTAGAATAATATGCAGGATTCGAAGTTGCATAATAAATCGTAGGCAGTGTCCACCATCCTTTAACTGTCTTCGTGGTGCGATGCATAAGGTGTTGATTTTCGGTGTGAGCGTCCTGGGTTCGAATCCACGGACTGCCACATGTGTTTGTAAATTTCATTAATCGATTTTAGGAGTATAGTTGGTTGTTGGAAGGAAAATAATAATTAATTATCTTTAAGATTACAATTACTTCTACGATAACAACATTCAATATCGCGCTTTATATTAACATCTTGAGTTATATATTAAGACTAAATGATGCCTGACTCAAGAAAACCGACCATTAATTTAGGCTGAATTTTGGAGATTGGCTCTTTTTCTTGGACTAGTGACGTCACATGCAGTAAGCTCCTCCCACTTTGAGGCACCTCTTCATTTTACGAGTGTGTTTTGTAGTGTGCGCGCGTGTTTTGTGGCCTTCCGAGGATATTTATGCGTATTACTACTTCTCCGTTGGTGTTGGAATGTGGTTTTGGTGTTGTCTGCGTCTTGGACTTAGTGGGTGGACAAACAACCACAGGTAAGACCACACACAGGAATACCTGACAAGTTCTGCTGCTGTAGACATGGACGTGAAATAGATCAGCTGACTTGTGTGGGAGGAGGGTATGAGATGAAGGGATGGTAGGGATGGAGAGGGTGTGGAGGGAGGCAGGGGGTGTGGAGGGAGGCAGGGGGAGAAGAGGTAGAGGGAGAAATGCAGGGAAAGTGGAAGGAGGGGGGGAGGGAAAGAGAAACAATGGGGAGGGGGGGGGGGGGACGAAAAGGTGAAAAGAGAGTGATGAGTTTGAGGAAGGTAGGGGATGGAAGGAGGAAGGTGGTGGAGGAGGTAACTGACGTTAACACATACAGTATGTCGGTCACCGCCTACCTATCACCCACACACAATATTCTGTTATTGTTAGTTCAAATACTGCCAAATAATCAATATACTGTACTTATATTTATGTGTATACCTGTCAGTGTGACTGGGCCGAATGTTATAATTGCAATGCCGGTACAGTTCATATTTAAAACAATAATGTACTTTGATAAGAACTACATATGGACCACGAGCTCGATGTTCTGCTAGTAATTGATGGCAATAAATACAAAGGTAGAATATGGCGTGCTTTGATTTCAGCTAGCAGTAATTCAATCCCTATTAATGACATTAAATACAAGGGTAGACTATTGTATAGCATGTTTATATTTCAGCTGGCGGTAAATTCAATACTTAGTAAATAATATATCGATACATAATGAATACAGAATGTCTCTGCAGCTTATTTTGTGATAGGTTTTCATAACTAACAACATATTTCGCTACAAGATCTTCGCAATAGCTGATTAATACAAATGGGAACGTTAGCTGAGCAAAAGCCTATAGTTAATTAATTCCAACCATCATGCCATATATCATTATTGGTCGCTATAGGATAAGGCTATTTATGTCAAAGGTGTTGTTGTTATTGTTCTGGCCACCACTACCGTACCTTGCCTACCTTGTCCCATCCTACCTTGTTCTACTCTGACTTGCCTAACCCTATCATATTTCATGTTACCCTGCCACAAACTGCCTTAATCAATCTGTCCAATCTCAACTTTCCCCGAGTCATTTGTTTCCGAAGTTTGGTGGAGTTGGTCCTGTTGCTCTTGCTCTACTCTTCTTTTACCAGGAAGGTTACGGAAACTTACATTAACTCGAGCCAATTTAATTGAATTTTGCGTACCCTCAGCGTAACCTAACGTGGCCCATGTGTTAATGTAGGCGGAAGTTGGGTTAGTTTATTTCAGTTTGGCGGCTTTGGCCAGGATAATTTACTGTGACCGTCCTGATAATAAAACATTATTGCAAGAATATGAAGTTGTTCAAACCTAATTAATATGTTCTCCATACGATATGGACGATATGGACGATATGGACGTGAGTTTATAACTCACGAAAGACTTGACGAGCATGTTGCCAGAGTGTTGTAAAGGGTTGGACAGTGGTTCTCACGACACCATAATTAATAGTTTCCAATCACCCACCCACCCAACAACAACAAAAAACGGTCACTTAAAATACTCGAATGAATTACTGATCTGCGTCTTCAACACCTATGAAACTTAATTACAATGTTGTGTATTGTGCTTTTTACGTTATGAAGCATTCTGCTAGTGATAAAAGCCCCCTCAAAATGGCGTCAATCTTTGCATTGTAAAGGATAATACGAGGGGGTCGGTGGGGGTAGAAGAGGGTCGGTGGGGGGCTGATGAGGGAAGTGGGGGGCTGAGGGGGTCAAATTGCAGCAAGAGTGGTGATATATTAAAGAGGCTAAAGGCTGGTTCAGTGGGTAAGTGATCCAGTAAGTGTTATAAGTGCCCAGTAAAGTGTTCTTAATTGGTGGTCGGTGGCAGTTTACGGAGCCACGGGGGTTATTATTAGGCTGGTAATATATTAACCTGGAGTAAAGGAGGTTATCATTAGGCTGGTAATATATTAACCTGGAGTAAAGGAGGTTATTATTAGGCTGGTAATATATTAACCTGGAGTAAAGGAGGTTATTATTAGGCTGGTAATATATTAACCTGGAGTAAAGGAGGTTATTATTAGGCTGGTAATATATTAACCTGGAGTAAAGGAGGTTATTATTAAGCTGGTAATATATTAACCTGGAGTAAAGGAGGTTATTATTAGGCTAGTAATATATTAACCTGGAATAAAGGAGGTTATTATTAGGCTAGTAATATATTAACCTGGAGTAAAGGAGGTGGAGAGTTCAGATGAGCAAACCGTGTATGTGTTGCTGAGTAGATAAACAAAAATAGAATTCAAGATTTGTATATATTGTGGGTGACGTATTATACTACTTAAGACTTAAATCGATATTGTTAATTAACATAGGTATACATTAGGATATTTAGGATATATTTTAACCTGATATTAAAACGGGGCCAAGAGTCGATGGAGATAATTTAGAGCAGAGTAAGTATTATCCTATTTAGGTATTTTTCGAAGTTTGAAGTCGATTTCGCCTTAGGGTGTGTTTGACTTGGACATGGATTAAGTTTTTAATATACAGTATATATATATATTATTATTATATGCCAATGAAAATGACATTCTTTTATATCATTATAATCTAGAAACGTCCCTAACGTCTAGCCACTTCACACGTACAGTGTAGGGTTAATAAATGATGAATGATTGCAACTGCCGAGAATCGAACTCGAGGCCCACAAACAGAACGACAGTGAGCTACCACTGTACTACCAAAGAAGGTTAAAGGTCTAGCACTCACTCTTCGTACATATCCCTTGTCGATATATAGGAACATGCACTGAGTGTTATACTAAGTACCTCAAGGGCTTACACATGTTGTTGTCGTCGTTGTTATTGTTGTTGTTGATAGGGCGACGATTATTTAAAATTGAAATTTCTCGGTTATTACTGAACCTAATTTGATGTTTTGTTCTCGTGCATATACTCTGATCTATCCTCTAGGTCATAATGGAGTTTATTTATACTTTTGTCATCCTGTGTGTCGCGCTACGCGCCTCGGAGCTAACACAGCCACACAGACCTACAGTATAGTTCGCTTGGACTTGCTATTCCACTTCCTTCTCCTTTTTTACACTTATTTCACTCTACGCTTTCATCCGAGAACCTTTTTTCTAATCTATCTACCCGCCCACTACCTACCTATTTACAGAGCTTTGTGGGGTGATTGACTGAGGGCATCATCGTATCTTGGGTCTTCTTCATTTTAACTACCCTCTACAGTATGTTCTTGCTCTGTTTTTTCTCTCTCCCCTTTCCTTGTCCTTCGTGGTCTGTCGTGGTTGTTTTAGTTTTCTTTGCTACATATCATTCGGCCCTTCCTTCTCCCTATCCATTCTTCCTTTGTCAGTTCTCCTCATTCATTTTCTCCTTTTCCTCCTCTTTCTTCTCTCCTCCTGCTGCCGCTCCTTCTAATCTGCCAATATCCTCTCCCTTATGTTATTGACCACCGCGTCTTCCTATTTGTCTCCTAATAGCCTGTGTTCCTTTGTTTACTCAAATGCCAACGTTTTATCTTTATATCGGTCTCCTCGTCATTCTCCTCCTCCTTCTCTTATTTTCCTCCCTCCCACCAGGACCAATTTCACACTTTTTACCTTTTGTGTTCAGCCACCAAGCTTTCATATCCCTCCTGCCTCCTGCCTTAACTCCTCTCAATATCTTCCTTCTTCGGGCCATTCATGACTCTGTGTATTATGTATCTCCGTTGGCCTAAAATATTTTCACTCCTAGTGCATGCATTCAATTGTTTATATTATTTTCGTTTGCAAGCACTTATTGTTTTTTATTTGTTCCATTCTCTTTTTTATTTTATTTTTAATCTCATATTCCAAATATTCTGTTTTGTTCATTTTTCATTTTACTTGTTATTTGGTTTGTCATCGTTGTTTGTTTCAGGTAATGTTTGTATTTATTGGATATATAAATTCTTTCCATTGCTTGCTCATCTTACAACCAAATTGAGTATATTATATTATTGTTATGTGTTAATATATCTTTTCTGTTTAGCTTTTTCTGTCAACCCTTGCATCCCACCTACACACTTTACAGTTCCCTTCTTCCTCCTTCTCAGAATTTATAATCTACAATTCTTTTACGTGAGCATTTTCCTTCCTTGGTTCCTATCTTGTTACTCTCTTCTTGCTCCCACTATCTCTGCACTAGTTGTACTTCTATTCTTCCCTTATTATGTCCTTCCTTCCCTCTGTTCAGCTTTCCTTATTTCGTGTTTTTCTCTCTATTTATGTATTTTATATTACTATGCAATATTATTTTGTTTTCATATATTTGGTTTACAATTATTTCACCTATTTTCCTTCTCCATCTCACACCTGTTGTTGTCTATATTTCACCCCAGCTCTTCCTTGGTTGCCTCCTTTTTCCTCCTGTTCATCACCTCCTTCGTCCGCCTTCCTTCCCTCCTTAATGTTGCACTTGGTACTTTTTCTCACCGCTGGAATATGTTGGATTTATTACCTGGCGTCGGTGTCGTTTGGTTGGTCATACTCTTCCTCTTCCTCCTCTTGGTCCGTCGTTTATCTTCCTCCTCCTACACCTCTTCCTATATTTTCTCCTCCATATATTACTTTCCTTTTCTTCCCATTCCTATTCCTCTACGTGTTCACTATTCTTCACTCTTATTATCCTCCCTTTGTTTTTGTATTATTGTCTATCATTCCTGTTTTCTTCATTGTTTTTCTCTTCCTTGTTTTGATTCTCCTATTATATTATTGTCTACGTGTCTGCGCTTATATTTCACCGATATCCGACCTTTTGTTTTGGTCTTGCAGTTTTGTTACTGTAATATATTTTCCTACTCTTGAATATTCTCGTTTTCCTTTTTTTGTTTGCACTTTTCCACTGCATGTTCCTATAATTTTGCCCTCCTGCTCATGTTCCTGTTTTCTCCTCGTCTTCTTTCTTCTTCCTACTTCCCTTCCACCTCAACCAGTAACCTTTCTCCTACCATTCCTTCCCTCCCCCTCTCCCCCTTCTCCTCCTCCCACAGGTCCAATTCCTCATCTTATCTTTAGAACTCCTACAATGTATCTTACTGTTTTACTTCCCCTCATCTCATACCTCCTTTACACATCTTATTACTTCTCTCTCTCTCTCTCTCTCTCTCTCTCTCTCTCTCTCTCTCTCTCTCTCTCTCTCTCTCTCTCTCTCTCTCTCTCTCTCTCTCTCTCTCTCTCTCTCTCTCTCTCTCTCTCTCCTTGTCACATGTATTTTTAACTCGCACTGTTCTTGTCGTTCACTCTTCCCCTTTACGTTATTTTAAGGTTTTCGGTTTATCCATTGTTATCGTCTTGTTTCCCCTTGTTGCTTCTCTGTCTGTCTAGATATATTTATTTACCTTTATCGATCATTTTGGGTTTCTGTCTGCTTTGATTCGTTACGTACCGGTACATTATTTTATTATCTTATGTTCGTATTTATATATTTTAGTTTCATGTGTGAGTTTGACATAGACGAGTACCCTATGCAATGTGTATCCATGTAGTTGTGTGTTTGACATAGACGAGTACCCTATGCAATGTGTATCCATGTAGTTGTGTGTTTGATTCACTGTCCCTCTCTTACTCACACACTCACGCTCTCGCTCTCCTTGTGGCCAGTAGGGAAATACGCGGGCATATTATACTATTTTGGTCCAAACTAGAAAAGACTTTACTTTTTCAACATTAC
>CM064524.1:35119446-35128350 GCA_032716605.1 Paralithodes platypus
TATGGTGTAGCCTAATTCGTATAAAAACTTATTGATTACAAATAGTGATCATATACTGTGACCTTTGACTAGAAGTAAAATACATATATTTGGATGGTCGTCGCATTGACCAACTGAATCTGCCTGTATAATTTTATGACAATACATTAAACAGTAAAGGAGGAGTTTAGGGAAAATGACAATACTCTTATTTTGACCTTGACCTCTGACCTTAACTATTACAATATTTATGTGAAATTTGATATATATTAGGGTATATTTAAGTAATAAGCTATAACACAGCCAGTTTTCTAAAATTTGAGTAATCTTTTTCAATAAATAATAAAAGTTGACCTTTGACCTTGACCTGTGACCTTTATGTAAGAGTACATTTTTTGTTTGCATTGACATTGCCCATGAACATCAAATATGCATGCCTAATTTCATTAAAACACATCAGTTGGTTTCATATATATTAATAGAATAGTTGACCTTGACCTTAGACCTTTATCTTGACATTTATATGTCTCAACATTTCTGATTTTCCATTTCACTTAAAGTGCAGCTATCTCACCAAAATTTTGTGAAGTTTGCATGAAAAGTAAAGAAAATAGCATATTGACCTTTTATTTGACCTTGACCTTTCATATGGAATAGAATAGTTTATTGTATGACCTTGGCCTAGGTATTCCGAATATACATGGTAAGCCTAGTGAGAATCTAACAATCTAAAATTTGTGCAATACAATATCAATGTTACCTGTAACTTGTAAATGTAAAGTGAAAATAAAGACATTTGAATAAGAACTAAAAATATATAGTATAAGTTGACCTCTCACCATGACCTGTGACCTTGACCTTTATCTAAGTGTAAAACATTGTTTTCATTGACATTGCCGAAGAAATTAAAGAAGCATGACTAATTTAATTAAAACCCATCAGTTAGTTTCATATGTATTTATAGAATAGTTGGCCTTGACCTTTGACCTTGACCTTCATGATATGTGTCTCAAAATTTATTGTTTTCCTTTTTATTTAAAGTGCAACTATATCGCCAAATTTTTTGAAGTTTACATGAAAAGTAATGAAATTATCATATTGACCTTGACCTGTGAACTTGACCTTTCATATGAAATTGTTTAGTTTCTTGTATGCCCTTGCCCTAAGTATTCTGAATATACATGGTAAGTTTAGTGAGAATCTAACAGTTAATATAAGAAATACTAGTAAAACAAATATTTTGACCTTTGACCTTGACCTTTGACCTTACCCTTCAGAACATTTATCTAAAATTTGGTCAATAGGATATCGAAGTTACCAGTAACTTGTATAGTGAAAATGAAGAAATTTGAGTAAAAACTAAGTAACATGAAATATTTACCTTATTTTTAACCTTGACCTTTGACCTTAACCTTTAAGTTAAATTAAAAATTATTTTTGACTGACCTTCGCATTGACCAAATGAATATACCTGTGAAATTTGGTGAAAATCCATCGAACGGTCTAGGAGGAGTTACCGGACGGACGACGGACGACGACGGACGACGACGACGGACAAGCTGAATTGTGGTGCACAGTATACGGGCGGGACCTGTGTGTGCGATACCACTCTGCTTCGCAGAGTTGATAAACAACTTATAAATGGCAACACAACGGCTGCTAAATGATGACATTGTTCAAGTTAATTGCTCTGGGTTCGCAGATGATATTACAATACACCAGGCCATTTTCTGAATACAAAAAGTGAATACTGGATGATACATTTGGTTTCAGGAATATTACATTTAATCTACCCGGGTCTTTCAGCAATATACAGTATATGCAGAAATATATGATATAGACTGTTCATAAAGAAAACTAATTACGTTTGTTAATCCTGTAGTGCTAAATGGTTTTATTATATAATTAGTTGCTTATGCTCAATGAGTACACACACACACACACACACACACACACACACACATACATACAGAGTGTGTGAGTACTTTGCAACGATGACTGCCTAATTTACTTAATTAGATCTCTGTCGTACAATAATTGTATGATGGAGATAACACAAGGTTGACACAATGCCATTATATATGTTTGACACATCTGCCTGCGTGAACTAATAATTACAGTTGTTTCATTAATATAACACCTTTCGTTGTCTGAATAAGGTAGCTGACGTACCAGTAACCTGAAACACAAAAACACATAATGTATATGAAGTTTCCCTAATATATGTCTATGAAAGCACAGGAGCAAAACACAATAACGTTCTTGTAGTTTTTCCTTCATAATATTCCGATGTAAGAACCTGTTAGGCTTCCTTATAGCTGACGTTGTTTAATGTTGTGTTCATGCTGGAGAACAATCAAGGAATATGTTTACCTTCTTGTTTTTCTCATTTATTATATATAACAATATTAGTACATGTTATTAATCAACGTAATGTCATTAATTTTCATAATGTGTTGATACAATCAGCTGAGTGCAGAATCTACGCAAGAGAGTTCTGTATGACCCAGGCCATGAATAATAATAGCTTGGTGTGTGTGCGCGTGTGTGTGTGTGTGTGTGTGTGTGTGTGTTTTGTGTGTGTGTCTTGTGTATGTATGTGTGTGTGTGTGTGTGTGTTTTGTGTGTGTTGTGTGTGTGTATGTGTGTGTGTGTGTGTGTGTGTGATGTGTGGTGTGTGTGTGTGTGTGTGTGTGTGTGTGTGGTGTGTGTGTGTGTGATGTGTGTGTGTGTGTGTGTGTGTGTGTGTGTGTGTGTGGTGTGTGTGGTGTGTTGTGTGTGTGTGTGTTTGTGTGTGTGTGTGTGTTGGGTCTGTGCGTGTGTGTGTGTGTGTGTGTGTAATGATAAGTTATATTGCACTATAAACATGCTCCATTAACGGTACGAGATAACATATATTACAGCCAGGTGATATATATGTGTCGATGACAAGAGAGTCAGGCTATAAAACCGGTAATGTAGCAACTTTTCATCTGGTGAGAGGCTGCCCTTAACAACTTCGGGGAGCGGGAGGTAAAGGGCTACTATGAATTATTAACATATATATATATATATATATGTTTAATTATTTGTAAAGGATATCAAAAGAACTGTATTTTTCGTTGGATTATATAAACCAGTCAATCATTCCCTCAAGGCAGCCAAGCAAGCTAGAACATATTACACTACCCTAATATTCTGACTGTTCTCCCGGGGTTGTGAATTACCAAATATCCATATGTAATTACTTGCGAGGAAAAGAATATAATGTTATATGAATTGTTAAAGTCCCTGGCTGAACATAGATGGTAACTGTAATATTTTGATAGAGCCAGATTATGTGAATATATTAAAGGGATGAGGAAGGTAAATGGCTATGTAGGTTGATCATATATCTTTATTGTCAGTATATTAATATTCACATTTCGAAAGCAAAGGCATTTTAATAGAGCCAGGCTTTTAAGGTAATGAGAACACTGTAATATGTGATAATTATATTTGTTGTTAGGGATTTAAGTTATCACATGGGATAATAGGACTGTTCTATAGCGAGGCAGGATTGGGCATTGATTATAATATTTATGAGAGATGCCTTTTTGTAAGCCAGATGATTGGTGATAAGGAGGGATGGATGGTTAGTTGATGTGTTCTGGTTGCGATAGTGGGATGGATGATGTTGCGGTTTGAGTTTCATTATTATAATATTATAGTAGGTTTTTTTTCTGAGAGACTGATATGTGATGATGGTTGTATAGAGGGAGGGAACAGGGGGATATTGAATTTATGAATTTTAAATGCTCCTCTCTCTCTCTCTCTCTCTCTCTCTCTCTCTCTCTCTCTCTCCCTCTCCCTCTCCCTACTCTAATATCCCTCTTTCTCTCCCTCTCCCTCTCCCTCTCCTCTCCCTCTCTCTCTCTCTCTCTGGATATTTGTATTTCCCATATTGTGTTAACTGAAATTTCGCGATCATTGTGTTCCATTCCCTGGACAATGTGAAATTATATCCAATTGAAAGCGGAGGCAATCTTGTTTTAGCTTATTGGGAGGTAATAACGTCTTGTCTTCTCTCTTCCAGCTGCTTCCTATTTCGTGTATGTTTTCCACCTTGCTTCTTGTCGTGCGTTATCTTGTCTTTCTCTTCCAGCTGCTTCCTATTTCGTGTCATGTTTTCCACCTTGCTTCTTCTCTTGCGTTATCTTGTTTGCTTTGGCCTCACGTGTTTTGCTTTCACGTTATTTGTTGTATTCGGTAACTCTTTCTTTTTCTAGTGTTCTTACCTTATCTGTGTATTTCATTCTTCAACAGTATTCTGTACACAGGGTCTTTCTATGCTGTGAATTTGTGTTTACTTTCCTTTGGTTTATCTGTTTTCAATCTAGTCTGTTCTCACTTTCGTTTTTGTTTTGTTTGCTCTTTATCCTTTCAGGTATGTTCTATTTAATATTTTTAGTTCGTGTCTTTTCTGTTATTCAGTTTCGCTCTCCTGCTCTTCTGAGTCTCCATCTTTTATCAGTGTGTATTTTTTGTACAGGTGACTCTGGCTCCACTTTGATCCTGTTTGTGTTGCTGTCTGTCTGTGTGTCTGTCGGTCTGCTTGACTTCCTGTGATTCTGTCTGCCTGTCTGTCAGTCTTTGTCTATATTATTTTTAATGTTTGTGTCTATAGGTTATTGATTATATTTAGCGACCCCTTATCAATCAGTACCTACATATACAGTATATTTGTCAGTAGTGAGACTTTGAGTTTGACAATGGTGGTGAAGTTTGAGGGTGGTCTAACGCTACGGTCGGATATACAGTATATAGTAGTAATGCTATTGTGCGGGTGTCACTTGATTTAATTATGTGTCAATTTGTTATCTAATTTGCGTTAAGAAGCTTATCTATTTCCCGAAATGTTTTAGAAATAAGTATACCATTCTTATACTTTTGTTTTAATTCGCCACAGGGGAAAATAGACTCCTAAGATAATAATTCAGGAGTGTTCTACTTATTGCTCACACAGGTACAACTACAGTAACAACTAGCGTTAACATTAATCCCTGCATGGAAGGTTTTCACAGACCAATATTGTGAATGACCCAACTGTCTAACAACAATAGTAATAAAGTAGGTGTGCAGTTTTCACATTACCAAAAAATACAAATAAAAAATGCATACTCAACTCTGCGACACATAATTCTGCAAGTAGTATAGAATCTCTTAGGTAAAATAGGTTTATATACAGTATATATATATATATAAATATATATATAATTATCACATAATATAAAATATATAGAATATATATAAGAAAGAAATAGTGACCATAATCTGTGACCTTTACCATTCACCTTGACCTTTGAATATCAACAATTTAACATTTGGATTTTCCCTTAATCCACAACTGTCTCAATGAATATTGTGAAGTTTGCATGAATAGTAAAGAAATTAGCATATTGACCTTATATTGACGTTTACCTGTGAACTTGACCTATAAAATGGAATTATGTTTATTCTTGTATGACCTTACTCTAGGCATTCCGAATATGCATGGTATGCCTAATGAGAATCTTACATTAAATAAGAAATACTAGTAAAAATCATATCGACCTTTAACCTTGACCTTTGACCTTGATCTTCGACCTTAGAATTTATTATCAAGGATTTAGTTAGCTTAACAGCAATGTTCGTATTAACTAGCATTATGAATATGGTGTAGCCTAATTCGGTATAAAAACTTATTGATTACAAATAGTGATCATATACTGTGACCTTTGACTAGAAGTAAAATACATATATTTGGATGGTCGTCGCATTGACCAACTGAATCTGCCTGTATAATTTTATGACAATACATTAAACAGTAAGGAGGAGTTTAGGGAAAATGACAATACTCTTATTTTGACCTTGACCTCTGACCTTAACTATTACAATATTTATGTGAAATTTGATATATATTAGGGTATATTTAAGTAATAAGCTATAACACAGCCAGTTTTCTAAAATTTGAGTAATCTTTTTCAATAAATAATAAAAGTTGACCTTTGACCTTGACCTGTGACCTTTATGTAAGAGTACATTTTTTGTTTGCATTGACATTGCCCATGAACATCAAATAGCATGCCTAATTTCATTAAAACACATCAATTGGTTTCATATATTAATAGAATAGTTGACCTTGACCTTAGACCTTTATCTTGACATTTATATGTCTCAACATTTCTGATTTTTCCATTTCACTTAAAGTGCAGCTATCTCACCAAAATTTTGTGAAGTTTGCATGAAAAGTAAAGAAAATAGCATATTGACCTTTTATTTGACCTTGACCTTTCATATGGAATAGAATAGTTTATTGTATGACCTTGGCCTAGGTATTCCGAATATACATGGTAAGCCTAGTGAGAATCTAACAATCTAAAATTTGTGCAATACAATATCAATGTTACCTGTAACTTGTAAATGTAAAGTGAAAATAAAGACATTTGAATAAGAACTAAAAATATATAGTATAAGTTGACCTCTCACCATGACCTGTGACCTTGACCTTTATCTAAGTGTAAAACATTGTTTTCATTGACATTGCCGAAGAAATTAAAGAAGCATGACTAATTTAATTAAAACCCATCAGTTAGTTTCATATGTATTTATAGAATAGTTGGCCTTGACCTTTGACCTTGACCTTCATGATATGTGTCTCAAAATTTATTGTTTTCCTTTTTATTTAAAGTGCAACTATATCGCCAAATTTTTTGAAGTTTACATGAAAAGTAATGAAATTATCATATTGACCTTGACCTGTGAACTTGACCTTTCATATGAAATTGTTTAGTTTCTTGTATGCCCTTGCCCTAAGTATTCTGAATATACATGGTAAGTTTAGTGAGAATCTAACAGTTAATATAAGAAATACTAGTAAAACAAATATTTTGACCTTTGACCTTGACCTTTGACCTTACCCTTCAGAACATTTATCTAAAATTTGGTCAATAGGATATCGAAGTTACCAGTAACTTGTATAGTGAAAATGAAGAAATTTGAGTAAAAACTAAGTAACATGAAATATTGACCTTATTTTTAACCTTGACCTTTGACCTTAACCTATAAGTTAAATTGAAAATTTCTTTTTGACTGACCTTCGCATTGACCAAATGAATATACCTGTGAAATTTGGTGAAAATCCATCGAACGGTCTAGGAGGAGTTTCCGGACGGACGACGGACGACGGACGACGACGGACAAGCTGAATTGTGGTGCACAGTATACGGGCGGGACCTGTGTGTGCGATACCACTCTGCTTCGCAGAGTTGATAAACAACTTATAAATGGCAACACAACGGCTGCTAAATGGTAACATTACTCAAGTTAATTGCTCTGGGTTTGCATATGATTTTAGAATACACCAGGCCATTTTCTGAATACAAAAAGTGAATACTGGATGATACATTTGGTTTCAGGAATATTACATTTAATCTACCCGGGTCTTTCAGCAATATACAGTATATGCAGAAATATATGATATAGACTGTTCATAAAGAAAACTAATTACGTTTGTTAATCCTGTAGTGCTAAATGGTTTTATTATATAATTAGTTGCTTATGCTCAATGAGTACACACACACACACACACACACACACATACATACAGAGTGTGTGAGTACTTTGCAACGATGACTGCCTAATTTACTTAATTAGATCTCTGTCGTACAATAATTGTATGATGGAGATAACACAAGGTTGACACAATGCCATTATATATGTTTGACACATCTGCCTGCGTGAACTAATAATTACAGTTGTTTCATTAATATAACACCTTTCGTTGTCTGAATAAGGTAGCTGACGTACCAGTAACCTGAAACACAAAAACACATAATGTATATGAAGTTTCCCTAATATATGTCTATGAAAGCACAGGAGCAAAACACAATAACGTTCTTGTAGTTTTTCCTTCATAATATTCCGATGTAAGAACCTGTTAGGCTTCCTTATAGCTGACGTTGTTTAATGTGTTGTGTTCATGTTGGAGAACAATCAAGGAATATATTTACCTTCTTGTTTTCCTCATTTATTATATATAACAATATTAGTACATGTTATTAATCAACGTAATGTCATTAATGTTTTCATAATGTGTGGATACAATCAGCTGAGTTCAGAATATACACAAGAGAGTTCTGTATGACCCAACCCATGACTACTAATAGCTTGGTGTGTGTGTGTGTGTGTGTGTGTGTGTGTGTGTGTGTGTGTGTGTGTGTGTGTGTGTGTGTGTGTGTGTGTGTGTGTGTGTGTGTGTGTGAGATAAGTTCCTTTTATTACTCATCAGTCCCTCTTTATTTGCATGGATGTTATCTGTTTGTCTCCGTCGGGAACCGATGAGAGCCTTATTACCGCTCGTCTCACTCTTGTGTTGTTGTTGTTGTTCTCCTGCTTGTTGGGCTGAATCAGCCGAAAGAGTTATCAGAGAGGAGAGAGATTATGAAGGAGAATGGTTGGAACAGCTGGGTGATTGTCAGCAATCGATGGACGCCTTCGTCTCGTTGCCTTATATACTAAGCTTCCATTTGTTTTGCCCACATTCCCATTATAAGTGACTCCTTTATTTTTGTTTTATTTACAATATAAATCTACATCTCATGCATATTTATCTATTTAGTTATTATACTTTTATCTACGAGTCTAAAAGTTTTGTTAATTACATTAAATAAATTTAATTTAAATTTGTTTCCACTGCCCCCTTAGCAAAACTATCTGACCCCAGCAGTGTCACATTATTTCATATTAATTCATATAATATTAATAATATGCAGGATATAGTGAAGTCAAGCACGAAATATATTTAGCATTTTCATATTACAAGTGAACAAAACTGTAAAGTTATACAATACATGCGAATGAATTTGGACATCACAACATAGACAATTGATAAGGTTTTTATATATTCCTTTATTCACGGAAAATGCA
>CM064524.1:35128450-35185240 GCA_032716605.1 Paralithodes platypus
ACACCACACCGCCATCCGTAAACACCCCACACACACGTGCTCCTATGCTCTTCCTACTATCTCCCTGCCTCGTTCTTTTTTTTCTAACAACTACTCACACCCCTACCCACCTTGGGCAACTCAGGAACCCTGCATAGACCACAATCTTACCCAAGCCACCATGTATTGAGAGACTCCAGTATAACAAGAGGGAGAACCGAGGTGCCAAGACAAAAAGGAGAATAGTAGGGAACGTACACAAGCAAAACGAAGACAGAATAACCCCCACAACCCCCCCTCTCAGCCGCACTAAATGAAGAAGGAAAAATATAGGAATAACTGACCAGTGCATTCCAAGGATTAGTAACATACAAGTCCTTCTCCTTGACTAGTGCTCGCACACCAGATCCGGCGAATCCACCGAACAAGTCTCATACGTAACCGGCCCGATGACCCCTAGATTTGAGATGGCACCCTCTCTACATCAGTGTCATTTCATCGGGCCATAGCCGGATGACGTTTTGTTTGCGCTTGCGGTGTTCCTGTGGCTACCGCACGGGCATAGGTCTAGACAACACAACCGCTACAGGCCCCATAACCATATCGTCCATTGACCCTTACTGGGGATTCCGAACCAGGGTCCACTTGCGCCCCTTACACCCGTCACGTGGCAAAGACCACTTGACACACCCTCCTTGTGCGCGACCACAAACTCACCCGCCTAATAGACTATGTAAGACATGTGGTGCATGTGATTAGAAGAGAGGTACAGTGAACCCATAAGTACTGGACCAAACTACTGAAGTGACTGGGGTTACATTTAGGTGATAAGACTGTCCAGGCGAGGGAATCAGGGAGAATGTTAAATGTGCCACAGAGAACTACAGTGGAATTATTTAGGAGCAAGAGTTATGACTGTTTAGAGGGGTTGTAGGCCTAGCTACAATTGACACTGGTAACATACAAAGACGACACATTATTTGCCATCAAACAATATAGTTGGGGTAAACATATTATAAGAATCATGTCTAGGAAGTTATATATATATATATATATCATAAGAGCTAAATCTAGACCCAATTAAAAATATACCGTATAATTTTAATATATTTTCAGAATATGCCTGCATGAAATCCACTACAGTGAAGCAACAGAAAAACTTTCTTGCGGCCACAGTTCTAAACCCAGACTACAAATATCTGCTCTTAACAGTCCGTGATTGACAGGTCTGGTGTTAGTACATTAGCAGATGTACAGTTGGTCAAGGATGAAAATATAGTTTTTCGTCTGCAATAGCCACACATAGTTTGTCATGTTGGCAGCCCTGGTAGCCATATCTCAGAGCCCGTCCACCTTATACAGGGTGTTTACAAACGTGTTCCTGGACTTAGTTGTCAGACGGAAATATGAATATATTGCTCTATAATCTTTGACGTGAATATCACTTCGGAGATATTAAACACTTAATGTTATTGATAGATATACAAGAAATGCGAGGCTATAAAAGATATTACGATATACACTTAACATTATAACATTCATAATAAATAATGAGTAGAAAGAGGAATCTAATAATACTTGTTAATTAATAAGTAGGTAAATATTGATATTTCACTTTCATCCCCAAGACTGGATTATAATTGTGATCCAAAGGGCAATGAAACGGAGGCGAGCGCCGGTTTGGGCTAGTGGAAAGGCTGTCATGGCTGCCAACATGACAAACCATGTGTGGCTATAGCAGACGAAACACTGTATACTTTCATCCTTGACCAACTGTACGTTGCAGGTAAATAACATAGCCTAAAATACTACGCCTAATGTATAATAACCAGTTAACTTAACTTGGACGGACTGATATTGACAAGACCGGTGGAAATGGTTTAAGAGAACACCGACCCAAATACTACACCTGTCAGTTTCCTGTCACCGGGGCCACACTGACACAGCTGGTATAAGAAACACATGGGAGTAACAGAGCCTCTACTCCCACAATAATATATAAATATATAACATATCAAGTAAACACAACAAACACTATATCCTTCAAATGGCTTACTAGTTTGCTAAGATGTAATATTACTGACGGTATAGTGACTGGACTGGTGTTACTCCATTAACGACAGTCAGGGCTACACAAGGTTCTCATTTTACTCTTCCACATAATGTTGCTTACTTGTTTACATAGTGGTACCGTACATATTTCACAACATAATAACTTAATAACATATTTTGATGTTTAAGTAGTAGCAAAAAATTAAATAATTGATTACTTATAGGAAGACTTAGCTTGATATTTAACAATAATTTAGAAGATGACAAGGATAATAATATGTTCTGTATTCCAGTCTGCACCTCTTGAGTTGGCAGAGTTTCAGATTGAACTCCTACAGCTCGCATTTAATTTTAAACAATATGAAATAGTTTATAGACTGCAAGAACTAGAGCAGCAGCATAAGTCAGTAGCCACTCAACCTAAAGGTCTCTTGAATTATGGGAACTTAATGGGTCTCTCTCTAAATGTAGCATAAGGTGTGTGTGGTCAGTGTATCTAAGTAAATATATATAAAGCGCGCGCGCGCGCGCGCGCGCGCGCGTGCGTGCGCGTGCGTGCGCGTGTGTGTGTGTGTGTGTGTGTGTGTGTGTGTGTGTGTGTGTGTGTGTGTGTGTGTGTGTGTGTGTGTGTGTGTGTGTGTGTGTGTCGATTCACCTATCTATTTATTTGTTAATCCCTCTACTCATATTTCGTCTATCTATTTACTTATTTATATATATATTTCAAAATCTACCACCATAGCCCCCAGTAACCACCCCTCCACTCCCAAATTGAAAGCCCCCGAAGCCAATATTAAGAGAGGCACAGCAATTTTACAGAATCCAGTATCGAATAATTCAAGTCACGGAATAGCGAAACGTTGCTATAAATACCCATTTCTTTCTTGCATTGAATATATTTTGCAGGCGGGTCTTCACTTGAGAAAATAAGGTACTGTGTGGCGTAGGTGATGTAACACTGGTTATACAAATATTTTTTATATTTATTTCGCGTCCATAATAATCAATACAAAACGTCATATTACATACTATATCTTCGTTTTTCCTCCAAGGGTTTAACATTCCATACCTGCCATCAATATATATTAATACTCAAACAACACATACCACTAATACACACACTGGTCTTACTGGGTAGATATAAACTCGCAACTAGTACTTCAACCTGTCGAATAAATTGAATCTACTTGCAATAAAAGGTCAAGGTAGGAAGGAGGAAGATACACTAAATTATACGTTAAATATTCGGAAACAAACTGAATAGTTAAAGGTATGTTTCAAGGTAATTTAGAAACGTACAGTGTATACAGTATACACTGCTTACCTTAACTAAACTTCCACCACACTCAACAGGAATGTATATTTGTTTTCTTTTGGCAAAGTTCGTCCACAATGAACACTGCGCTCCCTCAAGATTATTACTGACCAGAGTTGTGTAGGGACTGCAAAACAAGGTGAGCAAAAAAACACACACAAAACCGCACACACACTGCCACATTATATCAATAAACACAAACACACACACACAACCATACACTCTCACACACTCTCACTCACCCACACTCACACTCACACAAACACTCTCTCTCTCTCTCTCTCTCGTAACTGGCATTTGTTATTCTTCCCTCTTCTTCTGTTCACTAGCACAGTCTTGGACTATGCATCGTTTTCATGCCTATTAATAATTTGTTCTCGTCCCTCAGCAAATCCCAAGGTCTTCTCTGAACTCTAGTATATTATTCTGTGTTTTGTAAGTCAACTCCTCGCATAGCTTTTAGTTCCAGGAGTTTATCATTCTCTCTTTCTCCTGCTCCTCTCAATCACAATGACACACACACACAAACACACTCCACATGTCCAGTGCTCTACAGTATAACTCCCTGGGCTTATTTGTCACATTATTATAAATGCAAATGGTTTATAAATTCGTACATCGCTCAAAGCTTGCTTGGGTACAGAGGTTTATATATAGGCTACTAATAATTATATTAGTTGACTACTCGTATATTGATATGAAAGAGCACTAATGTATTCTATAAAATAGTTAACAAGTCCGGCAGTATGAGGGAAGGAGCCATCAAGGTAAAGTGGATGACAGGGACAGCCTGTCTGTTGATCCCAAACCTGACGAGATGCCTTTCACCGAATATGCAAATCAAGGAACTTGATGGGTTACCTCACTAGATTCCAGTCCTCCAGAATGTGATACAGGATTCTAATACTTAAAATTTATAATATAACTTGAGTATCTATATTTAATGAGCCAGTATATTTTTAATTGAATTATGAATTCTTAAAAACATTTAAACATTTTCATGGTCACTATCTCATCACTATGTTTATCATAATCACCATCACTTCACCGTCATCATCCATGTTCTTTATCGTCTACCTTCCCTGGTACTAAATACTGTGATGTTCCACAAAGGTTAATGGAATCCTTAACAGACCCAGCCGCCCCTTGTCTCCTGCTCTCATATTAAAGAAGATTATTAATGCAAAGGAATATGTCTCTTAAGTGTCGTAGGGAAGGTGTACAGTAGGTTAGTGATTGAGAGAGTGAGAGTGAGAACGAGTGAGAGTGAGAACGGAGAAATGGATAGGCGACGAGCAGGGAGGTTTTAGGAAGGGAAGAGGATGTGTAGATCAGATTTTTACCCTAAATTGTGTTGTGGAGAAATATGTGGAGAAATATATGGAGAAGCAACACAAGGTGTATGTTGCCTTTATGGACTTGGAGAAGGCTTATGACAGAGTGTATAGAGAAGGCATGTGGAAAGTACTTAGAATATACGGAGTAGATGGCAAGTTGCTGAAAGCAGTGAAGAGCATGTATGAGGGTGCAAAGGCGTCAGTACGTGTGGAGAATGAGCAGAGCGAGTTCTTTGACCTGAGTGTTGGGTTGAAACAGGGGTGTGTGATGTCCCCGTGGTTGTTTACTGTATATATGGATGGAGTCATGAAAGAAATACTAGGAAGAGCAGTGGATGTTGGTGTATCACTGAAAAGGGAGAGAGAGACCGTAATATTAATCATAACATTAACCAAAAAGTTAATTAAGCAAAGTAAAAAGACCTTAGAGTTACATATTGCGAATCAAAGTAAAACAAACCCAAAAGAATTCTATAGTTATATCAGAAAGAAAAAAGTAGTTACTTCAACTGTTGGACCGTTAGTCGATGAAAATGGAGAATACACCAAAGATGAAGTACAAATGAGTAATGCCCTCAATACCTTCTTTGCATCAGTTTTTACAACAGAAGACCTCAGTGATATCTCTACACCATCGCCGATTCAGATTGATAATTCAGATGTTCTAAGCAATATCACCTACAGAGAGAGAAGTATTGAATTGTTTAGATAAACTCAAGGGAAATAAAACGCCAGGACCTGATACAATCTCGCCTAGAGTTCTAAAGGAAGCTAAGGATGAGCTCTCTAAACCACTAACATTACTATTCAATAAATCCTTGCAGTCTGGAACTATGTCCGATCAGTGGAAGCTAGCCAACGTAACACCGATATTAAAAAAAGGCAGCAAATCCCTACCCAGTAACTATCGTCCAATTAGCTTAACCTCAGTTGTATGTAAAATGCTAGAAACGGTCATACGAGACAGACTCGTAAATCACTTAGAGGAAAATAAACATACTTATAGATACTCAACACGGCTTTCGTAAAAAACGTTCGTGTTTAACAAACCTCTTAGACTTCTTCCACGATATCCTCAACCTCTACGATGAGAGTAAAGCTGTAGATATTATATACCTTGATTTTCAAAAGGCCTTTGACAAAGTTCCCCACAAAAGTTTACTGCTAAAACTAAAAGCGCATGGAATACAAGACGGTGTGTTGAAATAGATAGAAAATTGGCTCAGCGACAGAAAGCAAAGAGTAGTCATAAACGGTAAGGCATCTAATTGGACCAATGTAAGTAGCGGGGTACCCCAGGGATCGGTACTAGGACCAATTATCTTTCTAATTTACATCAACGACATAGATGAGGGTCTCACCTGCACAATCTCAAAATTTGCTGACGATACACAAATTGCAAATAGCGTACTCTCAAAAGAACAAGTTGACGATATGCAACACAATCTAGATAAATTGTCATGTTGGGCCCAAATTTGGCAAATGAGTTTCAATGCGGATAAATGTAAAGTACTACATATTGGATACCTAAATGAGAAAGCAAACTATTCGATGAATGGCACTCAGCTTAAGAATGTAAACAGAGAAACCGATCTGGGAGTAACAATATCGAGTAACCTAAAACCAAGTCAACAATGTTCAGAAGTTGTTAAGAAGGCAAACAAAATAATTGGCTTTATAGGCAGGTCATTTGAGCATAAATCCATAGAAGTTATCCTAACCCTTTACAATTCCTTAGTCCGCCCTCTTCTGGAATACTGCGTTCAATCCTGGTGCCCTTATTACCAAAAAAGATATAAACAAGCTAGAACGAGTTCAACGTAGAGTAACCAAAATTATACCTAGCCTAAAGAACAAACCATACGAAGAGCGTCTTAGAGAATTAAATCTATTTCCTTTAACGCAGCGCAGATTAAGAGGTGACTTAATTCAAGTGTTCAAAATCATCAAAGGCATCGACAATATGAACTGTAGTAAGTACTTCACTATCGACCAATCTAATTACACGCGGGGAAATGGTTGCAAAATTATTGGTAAATCTTTTAACTCACACGAATCTAAGAATTTCTTCTTCAATCGAGTTGTCAACTTGTGGAATGGGCTTCCCCGAAACGTTATAGACTGCATCACCGTTGATTCATTTAAACTCCGCCTAGACAAATATCTCGCATCAAACCCGCGACTGACTGCGTTTGTAAATGAATAACTTTATTTTATCCCCCCCTCAGTTACTGACCCATCTGTCCCCTACTAACTTCCTAATCCTGCCACGGACATTAGTTCCAAGGCAGTAATTCCCTTTCCAATGTTCCCTTACCCACTCTAAACCACTGTTTGGACACTTGATCCTCAGTGTTTTGGAGGACAAGCAACCTAGAAGGGTCACTAGATCTGTTGTTGCTTGATTTCTTTTGTACTCCTTTGATATTGGTCGTTCAACATCTTAGCCCTTAAATAATTTCTCTGATATTTTGTTCATTCAGTAAGTCCATTAAAAGTATATTGAAAGTATATAGCCTTTATATGCAAGTCATGGATATAAGGTACCGTACATATATGGTATCCCCACACACACACAATATCGCATCATACGCTCAGTCACATTGCAGATACACAAGGCCCAAAGCGCGCACGCACGCACACACACGTCAACATACATACTGTACAATAAAAAAAAAACTTTAACCGACGTACTTGAAGTAATATCAACTATATAGAGAAATCACTAACACGCACATGCCGTACATACACTCCAGGTAGATAGATATTGTAAGAGATAGATAGATAGATAAATAGAGAGGAAATATTGTAATCTCCTTCTCGATTTCCAGCATCTGGCCAAAGTCATGGCAAACAACTTTAATTAATACTAAAGTCCATTTCCTTTAGAGGACTAGTTAAGGAGTTGGGTTTCTGTCATTAGAGTTTAATTGTCTGATGGGATTGTAAGGAACACTTTATAATTTACACATTATATGACTGAATTTGTATAATATATATTATATACTAATATATTATTATGATCTCTTACTTCCTTTTCACAGTACTGTAGAAAAGAGTGACATATATGCAGATTGTCATATAATCATTATAGCAAGAACAAACATACTATTATATACCCTTCATAAAAAACTGTTGCAGTGCCAATATTGACTATTTCAGGTAACAGTGGTTCTACTAAATTATATATGCCATGTAATAGATAAGAGGATACTTTTAAAAATACGAGGCAAATGAATGAACCAACATAAATAACCAAAGTCATGTATAACATAAAACAACTCAAACTTTGTTGAATTAAAATGTAATATTTAACCACAGGAAGGGCGGGAGGGCTGGTGGAAGCAGCGGGATGGAAGGATACCGCAGAGTTGTCAGAGACCTATTTAGTCTTATTTTCCACGGATGTTAAGCCATTTCGCTCTCCTTTTAAGTTAACAGCTATCAAGGACAATCATTGAGTTCAACTCCCGACTTGTTCACGACTGCTAAAAATGTTGTGAATACTCATAACACAGCCAAAAACGTTTGATCTAAATCATCGTAATATCAATGAACCTTGATTACCTCTGTTGAGAAAGTAGGCCTATAATCTTGAATACATTACATACATTGTAATAGTAGTGTACTCACCTATGTTGTAGCTGCAGCAGAACCAAGCCGTTTGTCCACTTCACCGTAACACAACACTGTAGGAACAACAGGGTATCTTAATATAATGGTCCAATAGGTTTTACTTTATATAATGTTTTTAATAATTTCTATGTATTTCTACTACTCCTCGCCAACCAGCAGTGACCAGACCTACTTCAAGGACATCTCCTACTGCAGCTACCCCTTCAACGACGCCACCAACCATGAAATTTAACAGTGTGTCCATTTGTTATGGCATCAAACCAACGCCTGTGAAGACTCCTAACCAGCTCCTACAACTAGCTGCTCACTCTGAAGAACCTCTACATTTAATCCTGGTCATGGACGTCACCAAACCTGTGGACGTCCCTACCACATTATGGCTACTCACCTTGCAAAACCTGACACCCGTCATAAACGCAACCACCATCAGATCCTACATTCTTCAAGCGCGAGGTCGCGACTTTTTCCTCGCTGATAGTGGGTGATACGCCGGGGTTGCTACAGCCAAATACAAAAGCCAGTTGCAGAATTGCCAGCCTGCAACTGGGTCCACCAGCTAAACCCATAACACAGAAACAACGAAGGGACAAGAAAATGCAGGAGCCACCCCTACCGCCCAGAGCTTCTCATGTTCTATGGCATCAAGCAGCAGTTATGAGCATGGGAAACTGTCCCAACCAACCACAGCCCTGCTTTCAAACCAAACCAACCAATCACAGGACAGCATCCCCTCCATCCCCAGATATGCAATATGATGAAGCCTTGTTTATGCAAGTTGAACACCAGCGACCAGAAGATTACAGGTATAAATGGACCTGAGCAGGTAGTAGGGGTAGGCAGCCCCGCCCAGGGAAGTACTACCGCCAAGGTTTCGGGAGACTCAGGGAATAGCCTGAATTCCATTTTCTCTCCCAGGCCTTGGTAGCTGGATACATATCTTTCTGCCTCACACATCAGGGGTATCAGGAAAACCCTCTTTATATAACATACACATCCAACTTCACGACATTGCCCTACATCGCTATCCTCTATCCATAAAATACTACTCTTCCCACTACATATCATACATGTAACACCATACACTTACCTTATAAATATGGCAGTACAATTGTTAAGAGCAAACCTGGTGGTCCCTCGGATATCCACCCCCGGCAGGGTTGGGTTATTGACACAGGGCCCTCCCGGTCGTCATCATGCGACTGTGTCAAGAGCATTGCAACGTCCCAAAGCTGCTTGTCAGTACAGCTATTTCTTTAGTAATATAAGGGGACTTCACTCTAACATCAATTCTGTACACCAATTTCTTCAAGCAGAATCCCCTACTCTCCTTTTTTTGACAGAGACTCAAGTAACATCCACATCTGACACATCTAGATTTAATTTTCCAGGTTATCAACTGCTCCAAAATTTCAGACCTAAAGGTGGTGTATGTTGCTTCGCAAAATCTGAAATTGCCCTGGAGGAGGTTACTAGTTTCAATTGTCCCTATTTTGATTATTCTATATACAAATTAATTTCTGCTGGTAAATTTAAATACATATGTTGCATCTACCGTTCCCCAAATACTCCTCCAGAGCAAAGTCTTTTTGATTCTCTGTCCTCACAACTTAGTGTCCTCAACTTAAATGCTTCTTCTGAAATCACTGTGTTGGGTGATTTTAATGTCCATAATGTTGAATGGCTCACTCATTCAGCCAGGACTGATGATGCTGGTCTTGAATGTGAGCTATTTGCAGACTCATTTAATCTCATTCAACTAGTCAACCAACCCACCCGTGTACCAGATAATCCTAATCATAATTCCCACCTACTGGACTTATTTTTAACAAACCAATTCAGAAAATTATGATGTTACAGTGAGGTCCCCACTTGGATCTTCTGATCACTGTCTGATACAGGCCACCTGTCTATCACCTACCACACCTTCCCACTCTGAACCTGTTTTGGTGACTAAATGGCATTACGATAGGGCAGACTGGGAGGGTCTTCAAGGTTTCTTTATTGATATTCCCTGGACCTCTTTCTTTTCTAATGATGCACACTCCACCTTGAGCCACATACAAGATTTTGTAAAAATTGGAATGGAAAATTTTATTCCTCATCAAAAGTACAGTAAAAGATCTAATTCACCTAAATGGTTTGACCATAATTGTGCTAGAGTAACTGAACAAAAAGCAATAGCCTACAATGCATACACAAGATCAAAAACACATGAAGCCTTTAATTACTTTAGAAACATCAGAATCATGCCAAAACTGTATTAAACCTAACTAAATCAAACTTTCTCCATAAGCAGGCAAATAAACTTCTAAATAATCCAAATGATAACAAAATATTTTGGTCTACTCTTAACTCATTCAAATCCAACTTCACTACTGCTTCATCCATTACACCATTAAAATCTCCGACTGGCAATCTTGTAAGTGACCCACGAGGTAAAGCTAACCTTCTTGCAGATATTTTCTCCACCAACTCAACCTTAGATGAAATAAATCAAGATGTCCCTGTACTTAATTTTAATTCACCTGAAATTCCCTCACTTAAGATCCACACCAGACATGTCAAAACTATTTTGCAGAATCTCTCAGTAGATAAGGCTCCTGGTCCAGATGAAATTCCTCCAATAGTACTTAAGAATTGCTCCTTGGTGCTCGCTCATGTATTGGCAAAAGTTTTCCGTCTGTGTACTCATACCTCATGCTTCCCAGTACCCTGGAAAGAAGCAAACATCCATCCAGTTCCTAAAAAAGGTGCCTCTTCAGATCCATCAAACTACAGACCAATAGCTATAACTTCCACTCTTGGCAAAGTTTTTGAAATTATATTAAATAATCACATAATTAAGCATCTGGAGAATAATAAATTAATCAGTGATAGGCAATATGGTTTTAGACGATGTCGATCAACTGCAGACATTCTTTGCCTTCTTACGCATCAAATCAACCAAGCTACAGACCAACATGGTGAAACACATACAATAGCACTGGATATATCAAAGGCATTTGATAGAGTCTGGCATCAATCCTTATTGTCGAAGATGTCACACTACGGCCTTGCATCATTAGTTCCACTAATTTCTTCTTATCTTCATAACAGAAAAATACGTGTAATGGTAGATGGCCTTTATTCTCAATTTCACTCAATAAATGCTGGTGTTCCCCAGGGATCAGTTTTGGCCCCAACTCTGTTCCTCATTCATATCAATGATCTCATATCTACCACTCATAATCCAATACATTCCTACACAGATGACTCAACACTCCACAGTTCCTTCACATTTACCAATTCTTTCACCCAACCCGATCTTATAAATTCAAAAATAAACACTGCAATTTCTCTGAACCAGGACCTTTCTAGAATTAATGAATGGGGACAAGAGAATCTAGTTTCCTTTAATGCACAGAAAACCAAGTACATTCAATTTTCTAACCGACAGAATCTCACTGACTCCCATATATTTTTTAATGATGTAAATATTCCCACTTCCCCTAGTATTGACATTCTCGGTGTAACATTAACTACTAACTTGAGCTGGACACATTATGTTAGAAGCATTGCTAAGAATGCCTCTAAAAAACTGGGACTCCTGTACAGAGTTCGAGAATTCTTCACTGACGAGCAGTTGGCCGTAATATATAAAAGTCATGTGCGCTCTCAGATGGATTACTGTTCACCTCTGTGGGGTGGAAGTGGAGTGGTTGCATTGAGGCAGTTGGACAAAATTCAAAATAAAGCTATTAGATTAATCAATAACCCTGCAATCACACAGGACCTTCCTACATTAGCCATACGAAGAAACGTTGCATCCCTTGCATTATTCTACAGATATTTTCACAGCAATTGTTCCGAGGAACTTGCTTCAATTGTGCCGCCTCTCCACATCTTTCCCCGTAGAACTAGGGCAGCTGAGAGCGCCCATGAATTTACACTTTCTCCTCCACAATGCAGAACTTCTGCTTATCAGAATTCATTTATCCCCAGAGCTACTACTCTTTGGAATTCACTTCCCTCGAATTGCTTTCCACAAACTTACAATCAACAAATGTTTAAATCCAGTTGTTACAAACATTTTATGAATGGAGGATGCCTTTAGGCACATGGACCTTTTTGTTTTATCTGTGTTTTTCCTTCCTCCGTTCATTGTCTCTTTAAAAAAAAAAAAAAAAAAAAAAAAAAAAAAAAAAAAAAAAAACAACAGTTATGCCGGTCCTGTAGATATAATAACCTCAAGACAAGAAGCACAAATAGGCCAGCCATACCCCAGTCTGTCTAAGGGTCTGGAGAATGATGTAATCCTTATAAGTAAGATTTCTCCAAGAATAGGGTAAATAAATGCGTTGTATGATATAAATGTGTTACCTAATATATAAGTACACCTATAAATATTAACCAGCCATGTCTACTTTTTTTTTTTTTTTTTTTTTTCTATATTCCAACTTACTTCCTCTCGGGCATAGGCTGAGAGCCTTAACATTCACCGCTTTACAATGAACAGTGAAGCCCGTGAGGTCTTGTTCCAGTCTAGGGAGTGAGACATGTGAAGCACGTAGAGTACAACGAGCACCTGCCATCTTGCCTTCGGCACGGTGCGCACTCTTGGCCCGAAACGACCCCATCTCTGAAGCCACCTCGTTCCCGTGCTTCACTGTCTCACCCCCTACACTCGGACTCTCACACTTACACACACACAACGCCACCTGTTGAGCAGATAACTCACCAGACATTGCACCCCTATAGTATATTTTGAATATGGGAATATTCATACAGTGCTATTTAATCAGGGAACAATGAGGGTATTTTATTGACGTTTCGGTGGGCTTTGTGGTAATGCACTGATACTAGGTACAGCACAAATTCCATCCCAATAATATCTTCCCATTGATACATCGGGATTTGAACCCGGGACCTTTGGATTACCAGGCCAGTAGCAAGACCACTCCACCACACACCTCCCCTATACTATTAGTATTAAACCTCACAACTTCATCACAACGAATTCACAATACCCCTATTGCCACGAGACTATATAAAAGAGAGTCAAGAATTAAGTCAGATATTACTTCAAAGATTTAGTGGAAAAGTATGCAAAAATCCACTGCGGTACTGTACTCAGCCTGAAAAGGACAGGACAGCTAACCACAGCGGAAGCTTGCCCCAAACCTGCCTGTTGTAAATAACAGTATAAACAAACCTTTCTTCATCAACATATAACTATGAGAACTTCATTAAAACATATATCTATGAGATGTCTTAATGTATTTTGCATTTTCACATAAACTAGAACCTCTCATCAACGTTCTGAAATGGTCAACAACAAGAAATCCTCTATTTGTCGTTTTCAGACATTTCACCTTTCACATGTGTCATAAAGTTAATGACCAAATATATACAGTATGTGACAAATTCTCTTTTTTTTGTTTACCCCTTCCCTGTCAGGAACATCCTCGCCCCCTTAATGAGTGTCCCTAGAGACTTTAATCTGTCTTGTTAACTTATTAGCCATCATTACCTCCCCCTCTTTCCTTCCTTCCTTCCTTCCTTCCTTCCTTCCTTCCTCCCTCCCTCCCTCCCTCCATTCCTCCCTCCCTCCCTCCCTCCCTCCCTCCCTCCCTCCCTCTCTCTCTTTAAATGAACGTATGGTTACATATTTGTATCAAGCTTAAGACAAATCAATTAATAATCGAGTATGGGCAAAATCAAATTGAGCACAGTGGGACCCGAGAACATACTGTATACCTTCTACAGACCTGTGTGTTGTGTTGATAGGATAATTTTGTGATGTACCTGTTGTTTAGTAAGCTGGGGCACGAGATTGAGAAAGAACAAGTAAACGTGTGTTTTCTACTGATCAAATATATAACCCAGGTGTTTTGTCGGTAAATATTAATGTGAGTTACAAAAAATAAATTGTGTAATTAGCGTTAAGATAAAAACAAATTGCCGTGTTTTTTGTGTGATAATTGAGCAAACAAGTTCAAGGTCACCCGTTAATTAAATCTGATATGTTTTGTATTTTTTACACCTGGTCATTGTTAACAAACAGTGACACCTGCAGGAATCAATAATAACCCTCTGATGACTTGCCCACCTACAGTATACGCCTCGTCTCTCAACCCGCTTCATAATTAGCAGAGGGGACACATGTTGATCACATTTTTCCATTCTAGTCATCCTCTTTTTCACCACTTTTATCAAACTACAGTATCTTCATCACCATTATTATTGACAAGATTATTAGTGTTACAAGGGCAGTGGATGACCGTAATACGTGTACTGTAACACAACGATTCAGTTCAGATTAGAAATGTATGTTGCGTGAAAAGTACATTGGATATAATGTTACTTTTGTATTTTTGTTACCCACGAAATATGGTGTGAGTGCCCGCCCTATTACTCATCATTACTTGTTTTTAATAACTTATTATTATAGGCTTAGATGACGTAGAGGATACAATTAGAGTCTACTAATAAATTAAACACTATGTACTTAAAATACTTGCTTTCCAATAATCAGAGTCAGTCACCAGTAGTTCTAATTCAAAAGCTAAAAATACAGACAAACAAATCCTCCACCCTTCGTAGTACAGTAATTATCCTCCAAACGATCCTCCATCCATCACTGTCACGGAGGGTAATACAGAGAGAGAGAGGCAGTACAGTTGAGGTCAAATTGTTCTCTGCAATACTGGTGACGAAAGTTTGACCTTCAAATAATATCATCACCTTGATAATTGAATAATCACCCAACCTTCTGTTCTCAATTTACACTCATAAAGTCGGGATCACACAATGGCAACTCAGGTAGAAATAAAATATCATGAAACAAAATTAATAGCCTAAATATTGTCCCATGTGACATTAAAACGGCGTCGGTACCCTGAGACTGGTTTCTTTTTCTGTTGGTATAACTCTGCTTTTATATTGTCAATTTGAGTTAGCCCCTTGAAGTTAGTTTGTTTACAAAAACTTTATAACCAGACTGTAAATTATCACGTTACAGGCACAGTGTCAGAGGTTATGTGTGTGATTGATGATGGTAGTTGTAGTAGTCTGGTGTGAGTTATGAAGGAGAGATCATTGTTGGGTTGCTTGTGTAGGTTGGTGACGCTAATATGTTCCTCTTGATAATACTGTCTAGGGTGTTAGCACTGGGGTGACCAGACAAATGAACCAATAGCTCTCAACAAGTACAAGCATAAACCCGGCGGGTGCCCAACCCCGAAAAGGGTTGAAATAGGGGAGCTATCCCCCCGCCAAAGGCGGCTTTCTAGGGCCTTTCCTAGCTGATGCTGAGAGGATTGGGTTCTAGTCATGTGGTGATGGGCTGGTCTATCAGAGTGAGAACTGAGCAATCTCTGCCATACCCATAGCTTACTCTGACTGTTCCTTTTACTTATATATTTTCTAGATCTCTAGTGACGACGTCTCTAACGTGGATTGACCTCCCAATCTACAGATTGGAAGCCAAAGCGTCACATTTTTCCCTTGCCCCTCAACTTTCTCTTCATAATTGCTGAGGGACACAGGGCCCTGGGTGGGGCTTTGGTTTCCCGGGCATTTCCGCACCCTCCTCAGCTCCCCGCCATGGAGTGGCTTCGGTCACCCAGGCTTTATTGTGGTCAGCGGGGAGGGTTCTGTGGGGGCGCTCGGTTATGGCCTTGGCCTTGCTCAGGGCCTTGGGGCTGTTCGGCCAGGCAGCTTGGGGAACAACAACAACAACAACAACAAGCATAAACTTAAGTTAGGTTAATTAGCCTAATTGTTGCTTTCTTTTAGTGGTGTGCCTTAAGGCCGCGTCATACAGAGGCCGAACGTACTAGGACAAAGTCCCAAATAGGATGACTTGCAAAAAAAAATCAAATTTCAGGCGGGTCGGGTATATTCTGTATAATTCGGCATACGTTCCATACTATTCGTGGGTTGGTCTGATGTTGGTCTGATGTTGTTCATGTATGTTGCCGACATTCCGGAGAGTCGGGAAAAATTTAGTGGCTACACTAAATTTCTACGAACATTCGGGTAAAAAAAACGTTACAAAATGGTCGGATGTTGGTCTTGAGTTATTCGTAACTCGTTCGGGAGTTGTTCTGATTAATTCGTAGTTTCGTCTTATGTTTCGGGACTTGTTCGGTACTTTTTTCAATTGCCGAATCTGTTATGAACTACCTGAACAAATCCCGAACAATTCCCGACAAAACATCGATAAAATGACGATGAATCCCTCGTATTCCCGACTAAACCCCGTACGAGTTACGAAATATCAGAATAAGTTACGATCAAATTAAGACAAATATACGACAAATATACGATTAATTTACGATGAATGCTCGATTAATCTTGTTTAATTAAGAATTAATTCAGATTTGATTACGAACTAATAGAATTAGCTACGAGTAACAACGGAACTTTCCTCGAATAACTGCCTACGTGTCGAAATGCTAGTTTCGGTCCCACGTGGGTCCGCGTGGGTACGCACACCTTCCACAATTTGCACACGGCACACCTGAATCACTGGAGCGCGGGACCGGGGCAAGCGCAAAGTGCACACGACACCCTGAGTGAACCCGACTGATCGTACGTTGGCAGCCGCCCGCACGGACCCCTATCTATAGCTGCCGGGAGATGCATCACTCACAGTAGTCAGTGATTCACCACTCTATCCAGCCACCCACAACGACTCTACTCTACACACCTTCACCATGCCCAAGGGATCAAAACTCAATTTTAAAGGGAAGAAGGCTGCCAAGACCCCAGCTCCTACTACAGCCCCTGACAACGCGTCCGTCGACCTGTTCCTCACCCAGGATTCCGTGAATGTTATGTCATCAGCCTCGGAGGAGGAGACAGAACACAGACAGTATGAGGCTGGCCAACACATCTCCGATGAAGACGTCTCCGTCAGCAGCAATGCAGATGAAGATGTCACCACCCTACCCATAAAACGCTGCTTCCTTCCAAAGAATTTCCCGGAATTAGGTGACAGCCCGATGCACGAGTCGGACAATGATGAGGACCAGACGCAGATGTCTACCCAGCAAACGACATCAACCGGCTTGACGACCCACTCACAGGACTCCCAAGACACACCGGCTTCTGCAACACCTCGAAAACAGCGGCCAGCCGATAAAAGGAAGCGTGTCTACGCCATCCTGCCGGAGGCACAGGAGGTGGCTGTTGCGGAGTGGTACCGCGATAATGAGTTCCTCTACAACAGGAAGCTGAGGGCATACGTAGATAGTACTTGTAGGTGGGCTTGTCGATTGCCATTAGCGTCTTCATCAATTGGTGGTAGTGTCCGTAGGATAATCTCTGTTTATACAATGGCTTGACGCTGCAGCTTCGTGGTGTCCTGGCACGTACACGGCGGGCCCGCTTTAATTTCAAGAGGGTGTGGCACATCAGCTGATGATTGAGGGTGGCAACGACAAGCTCCTGGAAGTGTATAGCCCTCTCCAAATCATCGCACAGGTCATCAGGGGGTGCTGCCATGTTGCCGTGTCGATCGCTGGGTTGAGACTGGTGGGGTGTGAGCCAACCCATTTCTTTTATATAGGGCAGCTACAAATGTTCTTGCTACAGTACGAATGTTCGTAAAGCAGTCTGATGTTGTTCAAATGTTGTTCTTCTCTATCGGTTGTTTGTCGGCATCTCATCGGTTTTAGTTCGGTCAAGTTCGGTTCATTATCGTAAATCATTCCAATGTCATTCGGAACTGTGGCTGATGATTCGGGTATGTTCGTAACTCATTCTTTGCATAAGGAGTTTATGTTCGGTTCTTGTTTGGTAGTTGTTCGGGAGTTTGTCGTAGGTCGTTCTTGACTATCGTATATTATTCTTAACTCGTTCGGGCCATGTTCGTAGGCCTCACCAATCGAGAGGGTCTCGGCATAATTCGGTAAAAATGTGCCAAGTCATCCTATTCGGGACTTTGTCCTAGTACGTTCGGCCTCTGTATGACGCGACCTTTATCCTAGTAGGTAAAGGTCTATCGGCCCGCGAGTGCGTGCGTGCGTACGTGTGTGATATAATATTAATAATAATACAAATAATAAACAAATAATAATATTAAATATGATACTAATAATAATAATAATAATAATAATAATAATGATAATATACAAAGCCTACCTAGCACTTCATGACAAGGTAAAAACTGCAAAAAGTACTAAAACATAACGTGGAAAGGAAAAGGCGGCAGATATTCCAGGAGAGGGCAGGAATGTTTGGGGCTTAAGGGAAGAATGGGCCGATTTTCTGGTCTCCCTTCTTCCTCATGTTTAGCCCCATTAGTTTTAAGATTTTATGACGTTCAGCGCATTAGTTTGGCGATTTTATGACCTTTCGCCCCATTCTTTGTCAATATTAAGACTTTTCGTGTCATTTAGGTGTCAACTTTTTTTCCTGGCGAGTGATAGCGAGCCTGTAATTTAAGAGGAACCGATATTCGGCCGGGACAATTTTCTATCGAAAAATGTACACATTTATTTTGAAGGAGAGTCTTAGGTGTATGTTTTTGTTAAGCTTGATGGAGGTCTAGGGAGGAAACTAAACAAATTATAAACACAAATAAATGAGCAAACAAATACGACCATCCCCCCCATAATGCAACATATACGACCATCCCCCCATAATGCAACAAATACGACCATCCCCCCATAATGCAACAAATACGACCATCCCCCCATAATGCAACAAATACGACCATCCTCCCATAATGCAACAAATACGACCATCCCCCCATAATGCAACAAATACGACCATCCCCCCATAATGCAACAAATACGACCATCCCCCCATAATGCAACAAATACGACCATCCCCCCATAATGCAACAAATACGACCATCCCCCCATAATGCAACAAATACGACCATCCGCCCCATAATGCACCAAATACGACCATCCCCCATAATGCAACAAATACGACCATCCCCCCATAATGCAACAAATACGACCATCCCCCATAATGCAACAAATACGACCATCCCCCCATAATGCAACAAATACGACCATCCGCCCCATAATGCAACAAATACGACCACCCCCCACAATGAAAATAATACAACCATCCCCCCATGATGCAACATATATGACCATCCCCCCATAATGCAACAAATATGACCATCCCCCCATAATGCAAACAATACAACCATCCCCCCATAATGCAACAAATATGACCATCCCCCCATAATGCAACAAATACGACTATCCCCCATAATGCAACAAATACGACCATCCCCCATAATGCAACAAATACAACCATCCCCCCCATAATGCAACAAATACGACCATCCCCCCATAATGCAACAAATACGACCATCCCCCCATAATGCAACAAATACGACCATCCCCCCCATAATGCAACAAATACGACCATCCCCCCATAATGCAACAAATATAACCATCCCCCCATAATGCAACAAATACGACCATCGCCCCATAATGCAACAAATACAACCATCCCCCCAAAATGCAACAAATACGACCATCCCCCCATAATGCAACAAATACAACCATCCCCCCATAATGCAACAAATACGACCATCCCCCCATAATGCAACAAATACAACCATCCCCCCATAATGCAACAAATATGACCATCCCCCCATAATGCAAATAATACAACCATCCCCCCATAATGCAACATATATGACCATGCCCCCATAATGCAACAAATATGACCATCCCCCCATAATGCAAACAATACAACCATCCCCCCATAATGCAACAAATATGACCATCCCCCCATAATGCAACAAATACGACTATCCCCCATAATGCAACAAATACAACCATGCCCCCATAATGCAACAAATACGACCATCCCCCATAATGCAACAAATACGACCATCCCTCCATAATGCAACAAATACGACCATCCCCCATAATGCAACAAATACGACCATCCCCCCATAATGCAACAAACACAACCATCCCCCCCATAATGCAACAAATACGACCATCCCCCCATAATGCAACAAATACCCACGTAGAGAACAAAGATTATATTAATGTACGGTCCCGCTAATAAGTCATGTCTCAGCTGTCATTACGTTTGGCTTGCTCTGTGCTGTATAAATGTATATCAGATGTTGAATAGGGTGGGTAAGTGTAGGATTATGTTTGAATATTTCTCTAGATATGAAGAAATGGAGCTTAGAAATTGCTGACACCAATAATTGATTAAATCATACTTGGTGCCGAGCCATGACTTAATAGCGCGACTGTACTGATCAAATCCATAGTTCGCTGATAACCAAGAAGAGCAACAACCAAAACAATCAAAACAATAACTTACACCAACCATTGATCCGCGCCAGTGACGCAAATACAAAATCGTAATGTTAAAACGATAAAATTATAAAGGATGAAACAAAGCAAATGTTTAACAAAAAAGACAACACAATTTAAACTAAAAGAAGGAAAATACAAGGTGAATTAAAGGAAGAAAACAAGAACTTTAGACATCATAGAAAAAACACCCTAACTAAAGAAGAAGAAGAAAGGGACAAGATGAAAAGAATATTAATTATGAGGAAGAAAAGAAGGATGAAGCAAAAGGAATGGAGGGTTGAAGATGAGGATGAAGAATACAAGCTTGATAAATATGCGGAGACAGAAACCTCTAAAAGGATGTGAAGAAAGGCCTGGTTTGTTATTTCTGCGACCTTTATATTGTGTTAACGGGTTCTGACAAGTGTTCTGTATATTACCTCCAGGGAATCATATCAGGAAAGCGAGGCGTTTGTAAACAGATCGTATATTATAATGTGTCCTTACATTACCTTACTCTTGCGCACGCACAAACTCACACTCACAGAGATACACAAACACAATAATTTTACAACATGTCTGTATACTTACTCTAACAAATTATAAAGAACCTTGCAAACCGAATGTCAGATCTTTTGTGTTAGTGTCAATAATAGATTACATACGTATGTTCATATGAGTGTGTTTAATTACTTTACAATTATTTCCCCTTCCTCCTTCTTCATTACACCACTCGTACTTCGACTTCCCGTCCTCCTTGTTCTACTCTTATCGTTATTCCTCCGTTCTCAATCTATGCCTCTTTATCTTCCCCTTTACTCCATGTCCTCCTCCTCCTCCTCCCCGACCCCGTTAACCACCTCGTCATTCCACCTTCTTGGTAAACAGGCAGGCTTCGCAAATTTCATTCTGCTGTTGTCAAAAACAGTTTTCGTTGAAAACATCTGAATATTATCGCCGATCATTGCATAGATGTGAATACAGGAGTCATCGCTTTGAGGTTTTTATCATTGATAGTATATTTATAGTTTATTATTTATATATTATCTCCAAAAGAGTTATGTACCTAGACTGAAACATCATCTGACGGTAGGAATAACTTAGATCATATGTATCCCAATGAACGATTGAACATTGATAATTACGTAAAATAAATATATATTTTAAGATCGAAATTCTGCCAACTTGAAATAAGTCACCTGCACGTAGACATATATAAACAGGTTATGTTCATATATTGAAATAAGTCACCTGCACGTAGACATATATAAACAGGTTATGTTCATATATTGAAATAAGTCACCTGCACGTAGACATATATAAACAGGTTATGTTTCATATATTGAAATAAGTCACCTGCACGTAGACATATATAAACAGGTTATGTTCATATATTGAAGTAAGTCACCTGCACGTAGACATATATAAACAGGTTATGTTCATATATTGAAATAAGTCACCTGCACGTAGACATATATAAACAGGTTATGTTCATATATTGAAGTAAGTCACCTGCACGTAGACATATATAAACAGGTTATGTTCATATATTGAAGTAAGTCACCTGCACGTAGACATATATAAACAGGTTATGTTCATATAAGTCACCTGCACGTAGACATATATAAACAGGTTATGTTCATATAAGTCACCTGCACGTAGACATATATAAACAGGTTATGTTCATATATTGAAGTAAGTCACCTGCACGTAGACATATATAAACAGGTTATGTTCATATAAGTCACCTGCACGTAGACATATATAAACAGGTTATGTTCATATAAGTCACCTGCACGTAGACATATATAAACAGGTTATGTTCATATAAGTCACCTGCACGTAGACATATATAACAGGTTATGTTCATATAAGTCACCTGCACGTAGACATATATAAACAGGTTATGTTCATATAAGTCACCTGCACGTAGACATATATAAACAGGTTATGTTCATATAAGTCACCTGCACGTAGACATATATAAACAGGTTATGTTCATATAAGTCACCTGCACGTAGACATATATAAACAGGTTATGTTCATATAAGTCACCTGCACGTAGACATATATAAACAGGTTATGTTCATATATTCAAAATAATACTAATTGCTGGAAATAACATTATATATCCAATATAATAAATCACACGGACATTAACGAACACTCAATAGCAGAGTTCATTAGCATCATTCATCACCATGGTGTTGGTGTTATTGTATTGCTTTCAATATTGTATTCGATCATTATAACGGTAACTATTCTTTTATTCACCATATTACAAAAATATTACAAATACTAATGTAAAAACTATCAATCTCCATTGATGAATATTCATTAGCTACGATCCCACCCACCCCACCCCCACTCACTCACTCTCACTCTCTCTCTCTCTCTCTCATACTTCTCCCTGGTATATATCTCCACCAATCCTTCTGCCGCATTTGTCCTTCACATCAATCAAACCTTCTCTCCTGCAAATATATATATATATATATTTAAACCTTTTTAGCTCACACACACACACACACACACACACACACACACACACTCACACTCACACACCACACACACACACACCACACACACACACAACACACACACACACACACACACACACACACACACACACACACACACACACACACATACGTCACTCCAATCCCCAAAACCCCCTCCCCACATTCTCTTAATGAACTCAGACCAATTGCCATTACGCCCATCCCTAGTCTAATCTGTGAGGACTTTGTATTCACCTGGGCTTACTCACAAATCCGTCACTTGATAGATCCCCAACAGTTTGGCAACGTAAAAACCTCCTCCACCACTTATTATTAGCTTCCTAGATTATATTTACACAAATCTTGAGAAGAGAAAGACTTCCCTCGCCCTTGCCTTTATTGACTTCAGGAAAGCATTTGACCTTGTTGACCACACCATCATCATCAACAAAGCCATTAAGTTGGGGCTACATCCTACCCTGGTTGCATGGTTGACCGACTTCCTTAGTGACAGACGACAAGCAGTGCGATACCAAGGCTTCATCTCCACCTTCCTAGACATCACATGTGGAGTCCCACAGGGCACAAAGATGGGGCCTCTATTGTTCCTCATCTTGATTAATGATGCCCTAAAGGACACCCCATTCCACTGGAAGTACGTGGACGACTCGACAGTCGGCATTACTGTCGATAACACCTCCCCTAACTATGACCCCCTACAAGACATCCTCGACCGTCTTCAAGCCTGGACCACAGACAATCATGTGACTATCAATCATGACAAGACAGTGGTCATGCACATCAACACTTCCGTTACCGACCTTCCTCCACCCACTGTCACAATTGGTCCTCATCCCCTTCAGCTTGTTGAGTCCACCAAACTCCTCGGAATCACTGTGGACAACAAACTGAACTGGAAGAAACATGTAACTACCACAGTCAGGACCGCCACTTACAAGTTGTTTATGCTAAGGCGGTTGAGATCCCTGGGGGCGCCGGAGAATGAGCTGAAGAGTATATATAACACCTTCATACTCCCTAAGCTCACCTACGCCTCTCCTGCCTGGTCCTCCTCTCTAACCCTAACACAACAACGTCAACTGGAGAGAGTTCAGAGGAGGGCATGCAGGATCATCCTGGGTGGCACATATCCAGGGTACGAGGAAGCTCTCACCACCCTTAGCATACCTGCACTCTCAACCCACCACTACAACACACTCAAACAGTTTGCATCTAAGCTGCTTGTTCACCCACGACACAGAAACTTACTTCCACCAGACGCCCCTAGACCTACACGTGCAGCTCGTCATTTCAACACACTCCAACCAATAAGAGCAAGAACTGACAGATATAAAAATAGTCCTATCCCAACCATTGTTAATATTATTAATAATGTGTAATAAACGGCCTGTCACACCATATATACGGCCCACCTTTATAATATATGCATAAGTGTGTGTGCGTGTGTGTATTAGAATATAATTATGTATGTATTTGCTTGAGTTTGTTTATGTATATGTGTATATATGTATCTATGTATGTGCAGTATATGTGTATGTATGTGTGCGTATATGTGTATGTATGTATGCGTTATTTATGTATATATATATGTGTATAGTGTATACTGTTTGTGGTTCGAGCCCGGCTGAGAGTATCAGGTAGGATAAGAGAAGAGCATATATGCATGTAATGTGCATATATTTATGTATATGTATGTCTGTGTGTATTATCTGTCAATGGTTCGAGCCCGGTTGAGAATATAAGGTATATAATATATATATGTACTGTATGTGTATTTATATTTATATGGTCATATGCACATATGTATGTAAATATACGTACATATGAGCGAGAACATATTGCTCACTAGCGCAACTTCTGATTATAAATCTATGCATAAGCATTATCTATTATTAAGTGTTCGCGTATCTTCATCCATGTATTTCCACCCTTAACAATAGAACGCCCAGCTCTTCCATATTTCGCCTTCTGTCACACACACACCACACACACACACACACACACACACACACACACACATACACTACCGAGGATTAACCTCCCATTGTAGTACCTGCACCCTCTTTACCTGACCTTACCAAAACAGTTTCTGTATGTATGTATGTTTGTGCATACGTGAGCGTTTGTGTATACGGACATGTGCACACTTACTGCATGTTCTTATGTTCCTATATATGTATGTATATGTATGTGTGCACGTACGTGTATATACGTATGTTCTGTATATGAGTAAGTAAATAAATGTGTATATGTACTGTATATCACTTACTCTCATGGTTATTTTATGATAATTTGTATTCTGCACATGCATCATTATTGTATTTATTTATTTTGTTTGTAAACTAAGCTTACCATCCTCATATCTGTACATCTCATGTTCATCCACTAAATTGTAAAATGTGTATTTTCAGCTCATGAGGCTGCCATTCTTTAATAAACCATTTATTATTATTACACACACACACACACACACACACACACACACACACACACACACAATAACAACAGATACAATTATGATTGCAGCTCATAATTTGCGAAATAACTTTTGATAACAAACGACAAATATGAAAAGAAAGTATAAAACGGTTATTAAAATATAAAGTGATGATTAAGAGATAGGAAAAACTGGTGTAATTTTGTATATTATCAGAACAAAGGATACTATATAAACATGTATGCAAATGTTTATCAATGTGTGAAGGGAGTGATAAAAGATGGACAACATTAACAATGGATAATTAATATTACTAGTGGATTAACACTATAACATGTAAATGGCTATTATGATTAATTGTCTGCACTTTATATAAACGGATTCCGGAAGAAATGAGAGGGAGAGAGAACAAAATATATATTATGTATCTATCCATCTATCTATCTATATGTATAGCATTATGTTGGTCGTAAATACAGCAAATTTATATTCAAATATTGTATATACTATAAATATATACGTGTGCATAGTGTGATTTTCATCCTGGATTCGAATCCACGGACTGCCACATGTTTTGTAAATATAATATATATAATATATATAATATAATAATTATATATATATATATATATATATATATATATATATACAGTATATATATATATATAATTATATATATAACCTGCTGTATTTGCGGCCAATATAGCTTAATGCCTTCCTCGTCAAGCAATATCACTCAATCTTCCTCACTCACTCACACTCACTCTCACTCTCTCTCTCTCTCTCTCTCTCTTTCTCGCTCTCTCTCCTGTTCACGGGGATAAAGTGGGTAACAATGTTTGGATTCCAACTCTTCTGGAGGCAGGTCAGGTTCTCCTAAAACATTTCCTGACCAAGGATATTGTGCCATTTAATTCCGCCTTTCGGTAAAAAGTCGGACATATTTGCGAATATAAAATATATATCACCATGAGAGGCGATATTTATTATATATTTAAACATGTCTTTCGCTATAAAATTACCTATTTGATTTAGTAATTACTGATTAAATCACTGACATTGTTTTTTATAGATAAAATAATTAATATGTAGCTGTATATCATTGTAAGATAAGTACGGTACATGTATTTGATCAGTTTTGTTAGGTGTTCGTAATTTAGCAATGGAGTATATATAGGATATAGGATATAGGATATATATATATATATATATATATATATATATATATATATATATATATATATATGTGTGTGTGTGTGTGTGTTCCTTTAATAGCTGATAGTAAAACATCGTAAATTAAGACATCTCTCTCTCTCTCTCTCTCTCTCTCTCTCTCTCTCTCTCTCTCTCTCTCTCTCTCTCTAAGGCGTTCAGCACATGAGTGACACCCTAAATCAAGCAACCTACATTGCCCACGAAAACAACGCCAGTCAGGACCGAGAAATAACTATGCTAATAGACTCCTCTGAGTATTGATATCGCTACCCCCGGAAAAGCCCTCCCACAACCCCACCCAATCAAACTCCACCCGCACAGTTAAGAGAATAAATAACCCCACCAACCCTTAGAAGTCCATCACAACCCATTTAAAGGAAACCGTCAACCCCAATGGCCCACAAGTTGCGAAAACTTACCTACCTGAACCACAAAACAAACTAAACAACCCCACCCAACCCCATCCAAGCCAACCCAACCAACTGAATGAATTTGACAACCCGCCGCGGCTTCAAGTCATAACCCCAAACCCATCCTCACCAATAAGAAAAACAAATCCAGCGCATGCGGAGAGAAATGATATAAAAATAATATCCATAAATGCCTGCTCAATAAGAAACAAAATAGACGAACTCAAATGTCTGTTATTAAATGAGAAAGTTGACGTTATTTGTATAACGGAAACACATTTGAACCTTAAAAATAAAGATCTACTTCATGAATATCACATAGAGCCATATAAAAAAATTCATAAAGACCGTAACAATGGAAAACAAAGAGGGGGGGGTTGCAATGTACGTTGCAACCTACTTAAACCCAGTCGAGGTGACTCTCCCCGAAAGTAATGCAGAAATAGTGTGCGTCAAAATAAATACAAAAAACATGAACTTAAATATCACTACAGCGTACCGACCACCGAGACTAACTGTTGCCGATGATACAATTTTTTATGAAATACTAGAGAAAACCCTTAATTCCGACGAAACAGTTTTACTAGGTGACTATAACCTCCCCCTAATTGACTGGAATACCCTGACCGGAAAAAATGCTGAGTCACGCCTAATGACAAGCTTCATCCAGGACAATTTTTTGACTCAACACGTAAAACAGCCGACGCGAGACAGGAATATATTAGACCTCGTAATCACTACCCAAGAACATTTATTATCAAACCTGGATGTAGGTGAACATCTGGCAACGTCCGATCATAAAATCTTAAGAATCAACGTTATAAGCAAATATTCCTCAGTAAAAACAACAGGAATGGTTTCGGACTTCAAAAACGCAAATTATGACGGACTTAAGGAATCGCTAATCAAACATACACTCAAACCTCATAAATATAAACGAAGTAAATGAACTATGGGGACATTTTAAGTCTACAATTACAGAAGCGCATAAACAATTTGTACCCATGAAACCAAAACGTAATACGAAATCAAGTATGCCCCCTTGGTACAGTAGAGACATTGGCAAGGCAATAAGGAAAAGGAATCAACTCCACAAACTTGTAAAACACACCCCAAACACTGAAGTAATTACAAACTTGTACAAAAATAGTAGAAGGGAAGTGAAAAAAATAATTAGGGCGAACAAACAAAATTACGAAATGACTATTGCCAGAGAAAGTGCCACAAACCCCAAAAATTCTACAGTTACGTAAACAAAAATAAACAGATTAAAAGCGGAATCGACCGCTAATAGAAGATGGCCAGACAATAACAGGTGACACAAACACGGCAAATCTGCTCAACAAATATTTTGGCTCAGTTTTCACAGAAGAAATTATCGATCATACCCTTGAAATAACACCTCAACTCATGTGATAGGAGATTTCACCATCAGTGTTACCGAAGTACAAAGCAAATTGAGTAATTTAAATGTAAATAAGACCCCGGGACCCGACATGCTCCACCCGAAAATAATTAAGAATGTCAAGGACGAAATAGCAAAACCCCTGACACAACTATTTAACTTATCACTACTACAGGGGATTGTACCGAGTGATTGGAAAGATGCGAACATTACGCCGATATACAAGAAGGGTAGCAAGGCCAAAGCGAGTAATTACAGACCAATTAGCCTAACTTCAATTGTAGGAAAAATCATGGAAAAAATCATTAGAGATAAGATAGTAGATTACCTCGAATCAAACAACCTAATCAAAAATAGTCAACACAGCTTTAGATCAAATAAGTCATGCCTAACAAATTTGATTGAATTTTATAACAAACTATTCACATATAACGACATGACGAATCACTAGATATAATCTTCTTGGACTTTCAAAAAGCTTTCGACAAAACTATTGGCTAAACTGGAGAGGATAGGTATCAAAGGTGAAATTCATTCTTGGATAAAAAATTGGCTTACAGACAGAAGACAGAGAGTGGTGATAAATGGAGTGGAATCGGAGTGGGAGCCTGTCACTAGTGGAGTTCCACAGGGTTCAGTCCTTGGACCGGTCCTGTTTCTCATTTACATTAACGATATCGATGTAGGGGTAAACAACACCATTTCCAAATTCGCCGACGATACAAAAATAGGAAATACAGTCCTGAACGAAGATGATAGAAATGCGTTGCAATCTGATTTAAACAAGATATCAGAGTGGTCGAAAAAATGGCAGATGCCCTTCAATGTCGATAAATGTCAGGTGCTGCAGGTTGGTAGCAGAAATATGAAATACAAATACGAAATGAATGGCAAACAAATAAAAACCGCAACGGTAGTAAAAGACCTAGGGGTACTAATATCTGAAAACCTAAAAACTTCCGACCAATGTATAGCAGCTGCAAATAAGGCAAACATAGCATTGGGCTTTATTAAACGAAAATTTACATATAAACATGAAAACGTAATAGTGCCACTGTTCAAAGTATGGTGAGGCCCCACCTTGAATATGGTGTGCAGTTCTGGTCACCTTATCTGATCAAGGACATTGTAAGACTCGAGTCAGTACAGCGTAGAGCGACGAAGATGATACCCTCATTAAGTAATAAACCATATGAAGAAAGACTTAAACGATTGAACCTGTTCTCATTAAAAAAGAGGAGGTTGAGGGGTCAGCTTATTGAGTGCTTTAAGATACTAAAAGGTTTCGACAAAGTCGATGTAAATGCACTATTCACATTAAACAATACTAATCAAACTCGCGGAAATGGAATGAAATTAAAAACCAAAAAGGCAAACCTAGATGTCACAAAGAGTTTCTTCACCTACAGTGTGGCGACAGAGTGGAATAAACTACCAGCGAGAGTGGTGGAGAGCGACACAATAAACGCTTTCAAGGGAAGGCTTGACCTCTATCTGCAGAGGGCTGGGGTGATATGAAAAAAAAAAAAAAATTTATGTATATGTATGTGTGTGCACTGTACAGTATGTATATATATACTGTATATATGTATGTATGTGTGTATGTATGTATGTGTGTGTGTGTGTATTGTGTACCGTGTATATATGTGTATGTATGTATGTGTATATGTGTGTATATATGTATATGTGTATGTATATGTATGTATGTGTATATGTATATGTATATGTATATGTATATATATATGTATATGTATATGTATGTGTGTATGTGTATATATGCATATATGCATATATAGTTTGTAAGGCCAGACTGCCTAGTAAGGACCTTGAGGTCTGTGTGGTCTGTGTATCTATGTAGCTCTGTAGCTCTCGCTCTCGCTCTCGCTCTCTCTCTCTCTCTCTCTCTCTCTCTCTCGTTACAAGGTGTGGCAACATTACAGCCTCTGTCAGTAATCACAATCAATCATCGGCAGGTAATTTGGAGTACAAGATCATTATAATAACTTAGTTTCAGAGAATCCTGCAATTAGCCCACACACTTCTTGGCTGGTAGATGAAGAAGATATTTACTTTAATATTTCGTGAATAATTAACACCAACATCGGGAATAATGAGGCCGAGTTTTAGATATTCATAAAAGTAGCCAAAAAACCACCAACTGTACCCCAGGAAAATCAAATAGTTACTTTAGATAAAACTGATTAACCCATTCACTGTGGCTGACATAGAGGTACGTCCTATGTGAAAAAAGCTTGTACTGCGGGTGACTTACATTTTGTTCGTACCGGCTGAGTTAGTTGCAGCAACCCGTTCTGCTTGTTGCCAAACGCTTTCATGAGCTTTTTAGCTTGCCACCCATATTTATATCGGTCTCCTCCATGCATTGGTTGAGAGAGGGTGTTTGTTCAAACAAGAGGTGCTTTAAAGCTGAAATGCAACAAAAACAGGACTACTACATATATTAGTGACAGCTACAGTATATACCAGGTACGAATGGGAAGTATATTTCATGCTACAGGCCATAACTTATACTATGATGTAAACACAAACTAGATAAATTAACAATTATTTAATTTGGTTATCATGAGCATAATATAAGAAAATGGAAGTGATAGACAAGGTAATAGTATGCTTGGTGAGTGGCCTCAAGTTGAACCAGAACGAAAATACTTTCGTTCAATATTTCAAAGCCGCAAGGCTCAGAATGAATGAAACTTGTATAGGGAGAATTCAACCAAATCATTTTATTGGAACTAGTTTGAATTCAGTCAGGGCTATTAATATGGCACTAGGGTGACTTTTATTGAGAGGAAATAGCGGGAAAATGCACACCAGAGTGTATTCTTAGCTATGTATATCCCCACACAAGGAAAGGGTTAATATCTGCTTTGTTGGTTAAATTCTAGTGAGTTTAATAAGTCACTCATCCATGATCCATACCTAGTTAATATACCACAAAGTATCTCACTCATTCACCCACCCATCCAAAACTACCCACACACATCCAACTACATAATCCACATTATCCACCCACACATTATCACTCATTCAATAGCCCACATCTAAACCATCCATCCCTTTACGTCATCACTGCTTTTAGAACTCATTGTAATCCTAAACCACGATCTTGATTAGTAACATCATTATCACCATAACCACAATCACCAACAATATGACCATCACCATCATTGTCACAAACGTCATCATATCTCTATCCTCCAAACCCTGGCTCCTACATTAACCAGTCATTGTCACAAACGTCATCATATCTCTATCCTCCAAACCCTGGCTCCTACATTAACCAGTCATTGTCACAAACGTCATCATATCTCCATCCTCCAAACCCTGGCTCCTACATTAACCAGCCATTCCTCCTGCTCTGAATTCCACCACTGGCCCCAATGACCACAATGTATCACAGTATCAGTTCTCCTTTACTCGTCACCATCATCCCATCCATCACCAATACCACAACCACCACAACCACATCAATCATTAGACTCATCACAACCATAACAGCCACCAACCTAAACACAAACATCCCATAAAATCCAATGTCCATCTCTACAACCCCCACACAACCATGACCACCTTCCTCACAACCTCCCTTACCACCGGCCTGCAATAACAGTACCTATTCGTCCGTCCCGTTATCATGTAATGGTCGTGTCGTTAGTGATAATGGTTCCGGTCAAGCTCAGACATTCGGAACGACTCTAATGGCTCCGGTAATTAGGCCGAGTAGGGTAGGATAGGGGTGGGTGGGTGCGAATTGAGAAGGAAGCGACATCGGTGGAGGTGTGAGTGGGAGAACGTGACATAATTATACAGTATAGTGATAGTCTAGAGAGGGGAAGGCTATTAGTGCTTGACACCAGTTGTGTGGAGGGTTATCATTGGCTGTCATGGTACTGTGTGAAGAGGGTGTGTTGTGGCAATGTAGTTTGGTGGTCAGATGTTATAGTGATTGTGTAGTGTGGAGAAAATGTGTTGAGTAAGTTGTGGTGATGAATGTGGGAGGCGTAGTGTGGTGTCTATGGGTGTAAGTATAATATGTGCGTGTAATATATAGGAAAGAAGGCGGACCAGAAAGGGGAGGTGATGAGCAATAAGAATAAGGAGGGAAGCCAGAATATGAGGACGAAATGAAAGAGAAGGACTACATTTAACCCAAGCAGCAAAGAAGACGAGGGAAAGTAGATCATCGAACAAGAACAATATGAAAAATGTATACCGGTAGTGAACAAAATAAATAATAAAGTACACAAACAAGGCCACAGCAGAGACGATAACCAAGAAGAAGAAGCAAGGAAGAAAACAAGGCTCGAAATACGAAGCAGGTGAAAGAGAGAACAGACAAGACTTGATTAGCTCTCGAAATGTTGAGACAAAATTGCCTCCGCTTTCAATTGGATATAATCTCGCATCATCAAGGGCATGGAGAAACTTGGACAGAGAAAACTCAGTAAACAGAGCAAGGGGAATACAAATATCCAGTTGAGGAATACTGTATTCAAACCACACGAGAGAGATAGAGAGAGAGAGAGAGAGAGTGTGTGTGTGTGTGTGTGTGTGTGTGTGTGTGTGTGTGTGTGTGTGTGTGTGAGAAAGAGATAGAGAGAATAACTTGTGTGGAGGAAAAAAAAGATACAAATGAGGAGTTACCATATATAAGCAGATAATGAAAGAAAAGGGTTGTCAGGGGCAATTGAAAATAAACATGAAGACAATGATTAAGGAAACAAAAAACATGTTGAGAAGGAAATGATAAACAATAAAGATAAAACATCGCTAATTTAGTAAACAAATAAGAGTACATATTATATAAGTACGGTAATATTATATATATCAAACCTTTACTAAACGAAAGGAATGTACTAAATATACAATAATATAAAAGATGTAACCTGTTAAATGTACCGAGGACAAACGCATATAAGTAATTCTGATTGCGTATTATTTGTGGGGAGTAGATACATATATATATTTGTTTTTAACAGAAATCACAGCAATAGTTGTTGAAAGGAAAAGGCTTTGGACAATTGGAAGTTGTATAAAATTACCACAAAATAATTACAAAAAACTGAAGTGAAATTGAAGTGAAATTAGGGGCAATCAAAAAGGATATTATAAAAATAAAATTACCGGTACTAAGGTGAAAACTGGTGGTCGATCGGAATGCAGACCAAGAAAGTTGGGAAAGTTGGTCAAGTAAGATAGTTGGTGAAGTTCATAAGCTAATGAGAGAGAGAGAGGGAGAGAGTGTGTGTGTGTGGTGGGGGGGGAGGGGGGAGGGAGGGGCATTTAATATTCATAAATCCAATACTCCCCTGTCGCTCCCTCTATAGCCTATACGACCACCTCCACCCACCAGTCTCCAATAATAGAAAATACAGCTTATCACTATATTATAATCATGAAACCCAAACCACAACATCACCCATCCCACTATCACAACCAGAACACATCAACTAACCATCCACCTTCCTTACCACTAATCATCTCGCCCACAATAAGACATCCCACATAAATATTATAATCAATACCCCATCCTGCTCCGTTGTAATACAGTCCTACTATCCCATGTGATAAATTACAACACTTACAAAAATATAATTGTCATATATTACTGTGCCCTCATTACCTTAAAAGCCTAGCTCCCTTAAAAGCCTAGCTCAATTAAAATGCCTTTGCTTTCGAAGTATGAATATTAATATATTGACATATCAACATATATGATCAACTTACATATCCACTTCCCTTCCTCATCCCTTCAATATATCCACATAATTTGGCTCTATCAAAACATTATTCTGTAGTTACCGTCTATGTTCACCCCGGGACATTAACAATTCAGATAACATTATATTTTTTTCCTCACAAGTAATTACAATTGGACAGTTGGTAATTCTCAGCCCCAGGAGAGCAGTCAGAATATTAGGGTAGTGTAATATGTTCTAGCTTGCTTGGCTGCCTTGAGGGAATGATTGACTGGTTTATATAATCCAACGAAAAATACAGTTATTTTGATATCCTTTACAAATAATTAAACATATATATATATATTTGTTAATAATTCATAGTAGCCCTTTACCTCCCGCTCCCCGAAGTTGTTAAGGGCAGCCTCTCACCAGATGAAAAGTTGCTACATTACCGGTTGTATAGCCTGACTCTCTAGTCATCGACACATATATATTACCCGGCCGTAAAATATGTTCTCTCGTAGCGGTATGTTTATATGGCAATATAACTTATCATTATTCTTACTGTCTACACACACACACACACACATACACCATCATACAGAGACCGACATGGGAACTCAACAACATCAAAGTAGACCCTGAATAACAAACATAAACATACACTGGGAACAGATTGACTCTGTAGTACAAGATAAATACATAAAATAAAAACAGAAAATAACAAATTATATTTGAATAGGGCAAAACACACGAAATATAAATCGTTAAAGAATGAAACTGGAAATATATGAATTAATAGAAGTATATATTTGTTCAACTATATAGAGTACAGTAGTATTAAGTGAATATAAAGGATATATTTGTTCAACTATATAGAGTACAGTAGTATTAAGTGAATATAAAGGATATATTTGTTCAACTATATAGAGTACAGTAGTATTAAGCGAATATAAAGGATATAATGACAAGACAAACTGCCAGGTCCGGAAAGGATATATGGAAAAAACTAAACACAGACAGCGCTACTAGGAACATTATTAACACGTGAAGGAGGTAAAAGAACATTGATAATATGAAAGGTAGAAGGAAATTCAAGCAAAGGACATACTAAAATGATAAACAAAATTAAAAGAAAATTAGGAAGAAGAGAACAAGATGAATAACAAGAAACTGGAGAACTATGGGGGATAAAAATGGTGGGGGAAATAAAAGCACATAAGGAGTAAACAATAATGAATGAACAAGAGAAATATGAAGATAATGAAAGTCACAAGCAAACAAAAATCCGAGTAAAGAGAAGTTTTGGAAGGGATGAAAGGAATGCTAGAAAATACAATAGTAAAAGGTCACTGAATATTAACCAAATATGTAAACACTAAAAGAAAGGCGGTGGGTTGGAGTTGGAAAGGTAATGTCGAAAAAGTTAAGTCTTTTCTAGTTTGGACCAAAATAGTATAATATACCCGCGTATTTCCGTACTGGCCACAAGGAGAGCGAGAGCGTGAGTGTGTGAGTATGAGAGAGACAGTGAATCAAACACACAACTACATGGATACACATTGCATAGGGTACTCGTCTATGTCAAACACACAACTACATGGATACACATTGCATAGGGTACTCGTCTATGTCAAACTCACACATGAAACTAACATATATAAATACGAAGATAAGATAATAAAATAATGTACCGGTACGTAACGAATCAAAGCAGACAGAAACCCAAAATGATCGATAAAGGTAAATAAATAAATATATATCCAGACAGACAGAGAAGCAACAAGGGGAAACAAGACGATAACAATGGATAAACCGAAAACCTTAAAATAACGTAAAGGGGAAGAGTGAACGACAAGAACAGTGCGAGTTAAAAATACATGTGACAAGGAGAGAGAGAGAGAGAGAGAGAGAGAGAGAGAGAGAGAGAGAGAGAGAGAGAGAGAGAGAGAGAGAGAGAGAGAGAGAGAGAGAGAGAGAGAGAGAGAGAGAGAGAGAGAGAGAGAGAGAGAGAGAGAGAGAGGAGTAATAAGATGTGTAAAGGAGGTATGAGATGAGGGGAAGTAAAACAGTAAGATAAATTGTAGGAGTTCTAAAGATAAGATGAGGAATTGGACCTGTGGGAGGAGGAGAAGGGGGAGAGGGGGAGGGAAGGAATGGTAGGAGAAAAGTTACTGGTTGAGGTGGAAGGGAAGTAGGAAGAAGAAAGAAGACGAGGAGAAAACAGGAACATGAGCAGGAGGGCAAAATTATAGGAACATGCAGTGGAAAAGTGCAAACAAAAAAAGGAAAACGAGAATATTTAAGAGTAGGAAAATATATTACAGTAACAAAACTGCAAGACCAAAACGAAAGGTCGGATATCGGTGAAATATAAGCGCAGACACGTAGACAATAATATAATAAGAGAATCCAAACAAGGAAGAGAAAAACCATTGAAGAAAACAGGAATGATAGACAATAATGCAAAAACAAAGGGAGGTTAATAAGAGTGAAGAATAGTGAACACGTAGAGGAATAGGAAAGGGAAGAAAAGGAAAGTAATATATGGAGGAGAAAATATAGGAAGAGGTGTAGGAGGAGGAAGATAAACGACGGACCAAGAGGAGGAAGAGGAAGAGTATGACCAACCAAACGACACCGACGCCAGGTAAAATCCAACATATTCCAGCGGTGAGAAAAAGTACCAAGTGCAACATTAAGGAAGGAAGGAAGGCGGACGAAGGAGGTGATGAACAGGAGGAAAAAGGAGGCAACCAAGGAAGAGCTGGGGTGAAATATAGACAACAACATGTGTGAGATGGAGAAGGAAAATAGGTGAAATAATTATAAACCAAATATATGAACAAAAAATAATATTGCATAGTAAATAAAATACATAAATAGAGAGAAAAACACGAAATAAGGAAAGCTGAACAGAGGGAAGGAAGGACATAATAAGGGAAGAATAGAAGTACAACTAGTGCAGAGATAGTGGGAGCAAGAAGAGAGTAACAAGATAGGAACCAAGGAAGGAAAATGCTCACGTAAAAGAATTGTAGATTATAAATTCTGAGAAGGAGGAAGAAGGGAACTGTAAAGTGTGTAGGTGGGATGCAAGGGTTGAAAGAAAAAGCTGAACAGAAAAGATAAATTAACACATACAAATAATATAATATACTAAATTTGGTTGTAAGATCAGCAAGCAATGGGAAGAATTTATATATCCAATAAATACAAACATTACCTGAAAGAAACAACGATGAAAAACCAAATAACAAGTAAAATGACAAATTAACAAAACAGAATATTTGGAATATGAGATTAAAAATAAAATAAAAAAGAGAATGGAACAAATAAAAAACAATAAGTGCTTGCAAACGAAAATAATATAAACAATTGAGATCATGCACTAGGAGTGAAAATATTTTAGGCCAACGGAGATACATAATACACAGAGTCATGAATGGCCCGAAGAAGGAAGATATTGAGAGGAGTTAAGGCAGGAGGCAGGAGGGATATGAAAGCTTGGTGGGTGAACAACAGAAGGTAAAAAGTGTGTAATTGGTCCTGGAGGGAGGGAGGAAAATAAGAGCAGGAGGAGGAGACTGACGAAGACGAGGAGGCCGATATAGAGATAAAACGTTGGCATGAGAGTAAAAAAAGGAACACAGGTTATTAGGAGACAAATAGGAAGACGTTGTGGTTAAAAACATAATTATAATTATTTGGTTTTATTTTTATTAACTTTTCTCTATGTTGTCTAATCTTGCTCAAAGCTTCTCTCATATTCAGCGGCCACCACCCAACCCTCGACCACCTCACACCAAATTAAATATTACAACAGATTGATGTTGTGACATTTCCTGATTTGGTGTGATATGATATTATTTATCATAGTTGTGGCTTACTGTACAGTTGCTCACATAAATTATGTTCCGCATCGCGATATTATGTAGTGGTAGCTAAGGTTAGGATACAAAAGAAGTGGGTGAGGAGAGCTGGAGGGAGGCGAGAGGAGGGTGGAATGGTGAGGAGGGTGGAGAGGTTGCAGGAGGAGGAAGTCAGGGAGGAGTACAGGAGAGCAGTGGAAAGACGACTAGGTGGGTTCGACCTGGAAGTCATGGAGGAAGTGGAGGAGATGAGCAAGGTGTTTAAGGATGAGATCTGTGCAGCATGTGAGGAGGTGTGTGCAGTGAGGAGAAGAGGGAGGGGAGTAAAAGGTACAGCATGGTGGACAGAAGAGGTAAGAATAGCTGTGGAAGAAAAGAAGAAAGCATATAGAGAGTGGTTGGGTAGTAGAGGGAATGAAGATTTCGAGAGACAGAAACGAGCAAGGTACGTGGAGAGTACGTGGTGGTGAAGAGAGTAGTGAAGGAAAGTAAGAGAAGAGTAGATGAGGAATTTGGAAGGAATCTGAGTGTAAAATGGAGGGAGAGTAAGAAACTGTTCTGGAAAGAAGTCAAGAAAGTTAGGGAAGGTAGCAAGGGAAACGGTAAGGGTGTGAAAGATAAGAATGGGAGAATGCTAGCCGAGAAGCAAGAGAGAGTCGAAAGATGGAGGGAGTACTTCAATGAGTTGCTAAATGTAAGGAATGAAGAGCCAGCAAACATAGCTGGATATGGTATGGGAGGAGAAGAAGAAGTAGTGGAGGAGGAGGTGGGGATCAGGAGGTCAGAAGTGTGGGAAGCCATGAAAAGAGTGAAGTTGGGGAAAGCACCAGGAACAGATGGAGTGTGTGGGAAATGTTGAGGTATGGTGGTGAGATAGTGATCGAATGGGTATGGAAAATGTGCAAACTAGCATGGGAGAAGGGGAGTGCACCCGATGACTGGAAGACTGGCATAATAGTCCCCCTATATAAGGGCAAAGGGGAAAGAGGAGTGTGTGGTAACCACCGAGGAATATGTCTTCTAAGCGTAGTAGGGAAGGTATACAGTAGGGTAGTGATTGAGAGAGTGAGAGTGAGAACGGATAAATGGATAGGCGACGAGCAGGGAGGTTTTAGGAAGGGAAGAGGATGTGTAGATCAGATTTTTACCCTGAATTGTGTTGTGGAGAAATATCTGGAGAAGAAACAAAAGGTGTATGTTGCCTTTATGGGCTTGGAGAAGGCCTATGACAGAGTGGATAGAGAAGGTTTGTGGAAAGTACTTAGAATATACGGAGTAGATGGCAAGTTGCTGAAAGCAGTGAAGAGCATGTATGAGGGTGCAAAGGCGGCAGTACGTGTGGAGAGTGAGCAGAGCGAGTTCTTTGACCTGAATGTTGGTTTGAAACAGGGGTGTGTGATGTCCCCGTGGTTGTTTACTGTATATATGGATGGAGTCATGAAAGAAATACTATCAAGAGCAGTGGATGTTGGTGTATCGCTGAAAAGGGAGGGAATTGAGTGGAAGCTACCTATACTGCTGTTTGCGGATGATACAGTTCTGATGAGTGATAATGAATGGGAGTTGCAGGGTGTGGTAAATGAGTTTGGAACAGTGTGCGAAAAATGGAATTTGAAGGTAAATGCAGGGAAGAGCAAGGTTATGGTCTTCGAAAGGGGTGAAGTCACAGAGTGTGAGGTGAAGCTGAACGGTCAGGCTATGGAGATTGTCAACTCTTTTTAAGTATCTGGGCAGTGTGTTGAGTACAGATGGGACTATGGATGAAGAAGTGTGGGAGAGGGTACAACAGGGGAAGAGGGTTGTAGAATGCTGAAAGCAGTAACAAGAAATAGGGTGGTCAGTATGGAAGTGAAGAAGTCCTTGCATGACAGTGTGGTAATCCCGACACTGACTTACAGAAGCGAAGCATGGACGTTGGTTGAGAGACTCAGACCAAGAGTGAGAGCAGTGGAAATGAATTACTTAAGAAGTGCGTGCGGAGTTACATGGAGGGATAGACAGACTAATGAGGAAGTAAGAAGGAGGTGTGGTGTGGAGGTAGATGTGCTGGAAAGTGTGAAAAGGAACAACTTGAGATGGTTCGGCCATATGGAACGTATGGAAAGCGAGAGAATGACTAAGAGGGTGTACGAGAGCGAGGTGGAGGGACAGAGAGGGAGAGGTAGACCGAAAGAGAGGTGGAAGGATGGAGTGAGGAAGTATATGAACGAAGGCGGTGCTGGTTGGGGGGAGGGGCTTCGACTGACTGGGGACAAGAGGTGCATGGGGGCGGTTCGTTCGTGGCCACCCCTTCGGGGATCACGGCGTCGGGCAATAGATAGATAGATAGATCGCGATATTACGTATGAAAGTAATATAGTATGAATTAATTGCGCGAGTAGTTTCTTTTAACCCTTTATTGGCGGCGCGCAACTTATGTCGTGTGAAAGAAATTTGGACTAAGTGGCGGTTCACAACTTATGTCGTGTGCCATTTTCAGCACGTAATGTTGCAGAGAGAGAGAGCTGAGCGGTGTGAGGAGCGTAGTAAGGCTATGACCGACGCACACCACCGCGGTGGGCCAACTGAAGTGAAAACCACCCTCCCTTCCCCCCTCACACTCGCTACACAGGGACGCTATGTAGGGAAAGTACCTAATTACATGGTTTTTGCACTCGTGTTGCGCGATCGTTGCAAGAAAACTAACGGTCGTACAAGGATGGTTGGGGTGTCATTGGAAAGCTCTGTTTATGCCCTTTCAGGGATAGATACGTATTTTACGCTCTGGGTCTTATTTAGGCATGAAAATGATCACGTAAACAACCCTATTTAGGGTAAAAACACCCCGCTGGGCGGTACATATAAATTACTGCCTAGGCCGCTCATTAGGTGTTAATGATCAGTCGACTGATCATATGAGTTAACCATTGCATAAGAAACTACACTAGTACCGTAATTGAAGCATGCACATTATATTTCCATGTACAAGATCACGGAACTTATGTGGACAACTGTACATAAACTGGCTATTGCCTGTAAAACCTTTCTTACGAACATTTATCCTTTATTATATGAACAATACCAATTGAAACGGAAAATATGGCATTTCGGACTCTATACACAACAACCTACAACACAACACATTACAACACAACACACTACAGCACAACACAAACACTACAGCACAACACAAACACTACAGCACAACACAAACACTACAAAGCAACACAAACACTACAGCACAACACAAACACTACAGCACAACACAAACACTACAGCACAACACATTACAACACAACACACTACAGCACAACACAAACACTACAGCACAACACAAACACTACAGCACAACACAACACACTACAGCACAACACAACACACTACAGCACAACACAACACAAGCACTACAGCACAACACAAAACACTACAAAGCAACACAAGTATCATTTTCGACCACCATCTCCTCCTACCACATGTTGGGTTCTATTCACAACCCAACACCTGCCACCTCCAGGAACACTTTTACGTTATGACTCTTCTCCTTCTTCTTCTTCTACCTCTTTTACATTCAGTCCTTCCTTTCTCCTACTTTCTTTTGTTTCATTCAGTCCTTCCTTCATCCTTCTGTCTCCTTTAAATTGAGTCTTTCTTTCTTCCTCTTTTACATTCAGTCTTTCCTTCCTCCTACTTCTTTCATTTACATTCAGTTCTTCCTTCTTCCTTCTTACTCTTTTACATTCAGTCTTTCCTTCCTCCTACTTCTTTCTTTCATATTCAGTATTTCCTTCCTCTTACTTCCTTCACATTCAGTCCTTCCTTCGTCCTCATTTTTCTTTTGCATTCAGGCTTTCTTCCCTCGTACTTCTTTTTTCCACATTCAGTTCTTCCTTCCTCTTACTTCTTTTACATTGTCCTTCCTTTCTCCTACTTTTTCTTTTACATTCCTTCCTTCCTGCTCTTTATTTTACATTTAGTTCTTCCTGCCTCCTACTTCCTTCACATTCAGTCTTTCCTTCCTCGTTTACATTCAGTCCTTCCTCGCTCTTTCTCTTTTACATTCAGTCTGTCCTTCCTCCTACTTCCTTCAAATTCAGTTCCACCTTTCTTACCAAGCCTCCTCCTCCTCCTTCAATTCAGTGCATGTCCATTGCCCAGCACTTCCTAGTCCTTGTCTTCCTTTTCCATCCACCCCCTCTCTCTTGCATCGTTCTTATTATATCCTTTTATCTTTCTATCTTTCCCTTGACCATCCAATGCCTCCATTCTGGTCTTGCAGATCTATTGACCCCTTGAGGATTATAACGCGTTTTGACAGTTTATTCTGGTTATCATTAGACGATCTTATTCAGATTAGGAAGGGATGATGCAAGTCAGAAGCTTAATTGAGATGTCTTTACCCTTTTAATTACCACTGATCCTTCCTAAGCTGTATACAATTGTCCAATGCTAACCAAAATAAATTGTCAAAACGCGTCATAATCTTCAAGGGGTTAACAGCCACCATCTTACTATTCTTACACATTTCGTTCTCGTTCCTACATTGGCCTCTCTCTCTCTCTCTCTGTACTGTCTGCACCCTTCTACATCCACCAAACATCTTGTATTCTTCTACTTCAGTCTTTATTCATGTTCAGCCATTCCCTACCTTACTTTCCTCATACTTTAAGGGGGGGGGGGGGGGATGGGCGTATATATTTGCTCATTTATGTATAATTTCACAAATATTTTAGTTTCCTCCCTAGACCTCCATCAAGCGTAAGTAAACACCCCCATAGACCCTCCTTCAAGATAAATTTGTACATTTTTCGATATAAACATTCCCGGCCGAAGGCCGATTCCTATTAAAATACAGGCTCGCTATTAGGCCGGGAGCCAGGACCACCCCTCAGGATGTTTTTTGCTACTTTTGTTTAACTTATATTTCCTGATAACCTATGGCTTGGGCTATGGCAAGAACATACTGACCACCCCCAACTCGGGGCCGTTCTCTCACAGGGGGCTAAAACCCTTAGTTTCTGGGTGCGCTCAACTCCGTACTATATAAGTATGGAAAATTACTTATTTGGACATCAATAAATGACCAGATTGTCATTAAATTTGGCATGCACTATTGTTACACATGCAGGAAGAGATAGAAAGCATAATAATTATAATATTAACACTTGTATTTCTCAAATAAAGCAACACACTCGCATAAAGGCAAACAAATTTCTGTTTTTGCATAATTGTCTTTGCAAATACAATTTATTTAGGCAAGTAAAACATAATATAAAGCTTTATATTGCAATTAGAAAACCTCCTCAGATTACAAAGGCTGATTTGAACCCTCATTTACCTTTATAAGTAGTAATTTCTGCTTACTATGGGCAATAATAAAAACATTTCTGAAATACTTATAAAATACCGATAATATCCAAGAAGATTTGTGATAGGTCCTATTTTATATATTTCATACATCATTTACAATGATATATTGATTTACTAATGTTATTTACATTACTAAAATGTAATTCACTAGCATTAAACCTACAGTAATATTTGGTTATTTCGCCCCTGATTGGAACTTGGGAAATCTTATAGTAAAAAATATCCTAAATATTATAAAGAATGTTTGTGGCAAATGTTTATGGAAACATCCATTTCATAACATAAATTTACTCTATAATGTTTCTTATTTGCCATTATGAAGCTAAGTAAAGCAACTTTAACAATTATATATTCGCTTGCTGTGATAAAGATTATGTACATATAACAAACAAAAAACAGCATAACAGCTTTATTTTTAGCTTTTCGATCTGCACACCTTATTCACTATCATATTAATAATTTTCATCCCCATCATATTCATCCTCTTCAACATTAATATGTATCTCATCAAAGTTATCTTCATCACCCTCTTCATCTACTAATACATTGATGAGATCTTTGGGAATGATATCTCCTTCATACCATAATGGTTCAAGTTTACTTGTCTCAGTATTTATATGAAATCCAAACTCCTGAGGTGATGGTATTTCTGGATAGTGTTCGTGAGCCCTCCTCCAGATGCACACTTGATAATTAACTCTCTTTAAATTCTGCAGAAGGACCCTTTTGCAAGGTGGGAAATTAGTAAGATCAAAAGTGACACCAGGTCGTAGGTCAAGACTCGAACCACAAATTTGTTTAACCTTTATATCTCTGGCTTCATTAACTTGTTTTACTCGGTGACCAAATCCATAGAGTCGACAGATGAACTCTGCAATACCCTTGATTACATTCTCATCCTCAAGAACCCACTTCTTTCCTACTGATGCAAATATGTCTATGAACTTTGAATTTTGGCTTGTTAGTTTGATTGGTCTTATATTTCCCATAATGAGTATACTGCGAGTGAAGCACTGTCTTCAACCGATATATCCTAAGTGAACACATAACCAAATATCAGACCTTCCGATAAGCAGTGAGTAATGGTGAGTTAGAAGAAAATGGGGTTTCTAGATTGAGTACATGAATTGTGTGTGGATTGTACTGTCACTGAATAATGCCATCAAAAGGAATTACTTCAATGGATATAGACGTGCCATAAGCATTATGCCCAACTTGTTTTTCTGTTCAAATCAGCAGAACACGGCGATGGTGTAGGGATATCACTGAGGTCTTCTGTTGTAAAAACTAATGCAAAGAAGGTATTGAGGACATTACTCATTTGTACTTCGTCTTTGGTGTATTCTCCATTTTCATCGACTAACGGTCGAGAGAGAGAGAGAGAGAGAGAGAGAGGGAGAGAGAGAGCTACATAGAGCTACATAGATACACAGACCACACAGACCTCAAGGTCCTTACTAGGCAGTCTGGCCTTACAAACTATAATATGCATATATGCATATATACACATAAACATACACATACACATACACAAATATATATACATATATACACATACATATACACATACATAATACACACATATATTACAGTATATATACATACTGTACAGTGCACACACATACATATACATACATGTTTTTTTTTTTTTTTTTTTTTTTTTTTTTGTTTTCCCATGCATATCAGCCCTCTGCAGATAGAGGTCAAAGCCTTCCCTTGAAAGCTTTTATTGTGTCGCTCGCCACCACTCTAGCTGGTAGTTTATTCCACTCTGTCGCCACACTGTAGGTGAAGAAACTCTGTGTGACATCTAGGTTTGCCTTTTTGGTTTTTAATTTCATTCCATTTCCGCGAGTTTGATTAGTATTGTTTAATGTGAATAGTGCATTTACATCGACTTTGTCGAAACATTTTAGTATCTTAAAGCACTCAATAAGCTGACCCTCAACCTCCTCGTTTTTAATGAGAACTGGTTCAATCGTTTAAGTCTTTCTTCATATGATTTATTTCTTAATGAGGGTATCATCTTCGTCGCTCTACGCTGTACTGACTCAAGTCTTACAATGTCCTTGATCAGATAAGGTGACAGAAACTGCACACCATATTCAAGGTGGGGCCTCACATACTTTTGAACAGTGGCACTATTACGTTTTTTTTATATGTAAATTTTCGTTTAATAAAGCCCAATGCTTATGTTTGCCTTATTTGCAGCTGCTATAACATTGGTCGGAAGTTTTTAGGTTTTCAGATATTAGTACCCCTAGGTTTTTACTACCGTTGCGGTTTTTATTTGTTGCCATTCATTTCGTATTTGTATTCATATTTCTGCTACCAACCGCAGCACCATTTCGACATTGAAGGGCATCTGCCAATTTTTTCGACCACTCTGATATCTTGTTTAATACGAGCGGCCTATGCGGTTTATTTATGTGTACCGCACAGCGGGGTGTTTTGCCAAAATAGGGCTGTTTACGTGATCATTTTCATGCCTAAATAAGACCCAGAAGTAAAACAAGTACCTATCCCTGAAAGGGCATAAACAGAGCTTTCGAATGACCCCATAACGTTATGATGGATAGTTTTCTTGCCAATCAACCGAGTGCAAAAAGCAGGTAATTCGGGTACTTTCGGTACATAAGCTAGGTATGTGTAGGTTGCGGTCTTATACGCTCGCTAGTCTCCTGCCACCACTTCTCTCTCTCTCAGCCACATTACCTGAAATTGCACTCGACCTATGTCGAGCGCCGCCATTATTTAACTCGACTTATGTTTGCTCTAATAAGGGTTAAATCAGATTGCAACGCATTTCTATCATCTTCGTTCAGGGACTGTATCCCTATTTTGTATCGTCGGCGAATTTGGAAATGGTGTTGTTTACCTACATCGATATCGTTAATGTAAATGAGAAACAGGACCGGTCCAAGGACTGAACCCTGTGGAACTCCACTAGTGACAGGCTCCACTCCGATACCTCTCCATGTAACTCCACGCTCTGTCTTCCGTCCGTAAGCCAATTTTTTATCCAAGAATGAATTTCACCTTTGATACCTAACCTCTCCAGTTTAGCCAATAGTTTTCGGTGAGGCACCTTGTCGAAAGCTTTTTGAAAGTCCAAGAAGATTATATCTAGTGATTTCGTCATGTCGTTATATGTGAATAGTTTGTTATAAAATTCAATCAAATTTGTTAGGCATGACTTAATTGATCTAAAGCCGTGTTGACTATTTTTGATTAGGTTGTTTGATTCGAGGTAATCTACAATCTTATCTCTAATGATTTTTTCCATGATTTTTCCTACAATTGAAGTTCGGCTAATTGGTCTGTAATTACTCGCTTTGGCCTTGCTACCCTTCTTGTATATCGGCGTAATGTTCGCATCTTTCCAATCACTCGGTACAATCCCCTGTAGTAGTGATAAGTTAAATAGTTGTGTCAGGGGTTTTGCTATTTCGTCCTTGACATTCTTAATTATTTTCGGGTGGAGCATGTCGGGTCCCGGGGGTCTTATTTACATTTAAATTACTCAATTTGCTTTGTACTTCGGTAACACTGATGGTGAAATCTCCTATCTCATGAGTTGAGGTGTTATTTTCAAGGGTTATGATCGATAATTTCTTCTGTGAAAACTGAGCCAAAATATTTGTTGAGCAGATTTGCCGTGTTTGTGTCGCCTGTTATTGTCTGGCCATCTTCTATTAGCGGTCCGATTCCGCTTTTGATCTGTTTATTTTTGTTTACGTAACTAGAATTTTTTGGGGTTTGTGGCACTTTCTCTGGCAATAGTCATTTCGTAATTTTGTTTGTTCGCCCTAATTATTTTTTTCACTTCCCTTCTACTATTTTTGTACAAGTTTTTAATTACTTCAGTGTTTGTGTTATTTTTTACAAGTTTGTGGAGTTGATTCCTTTTCCTTATTGCCTTGCCAATGTCTCTACTGTACCAAGGGGGCATACTTGATTTCGTACTACGTTTTGGTTTCATGGGTACAAATTGTTTATGCGCTTCTGTAATTGTAGACTTAAAATGTCCCCATAGTTCATTTACTGCGTTTATATTTATGAGGTTTGGGTGTATGTTTGATAGCGATTCCTTAAGTCCGTCATAATTTGCGTTTTTGAAGTCCGAAACCATTCCTGTTGTTTTTACTGAGGAATATTTGCTTATAACGTTGATTCTTAAGATTTTATGATCGGACGTTGCCAGATGTTCACCTACATCCAGGTTTGATAATAAATTTTCTTGGGTAGTGATTACGAGGTCTAGTATATTCCTGTCTCGCGTCGGCTGTTTTACGTGTTGAGTCAAAAAAATTTCCTGGATGAAGCTTGTCATTAGGCGTGACTCTGCATTTTTTCCGGTCGTGGTATTCCAGTCAATTAGGGGGAGGTTATAGTCACCTAGTAAAACTGTTTCGTCGGAATTAAGGGTTTTCTCTAGTATTTCATAAAAAAATTGTATCATCGGCAACAGTTAGTCTCGGTGGTCGGTACGCTGTAGTGATATTTAAGTTCATGTTTTTGTATTATTTTGACGCACACTATTTCTGCATTACTTTCGGGGAGAGTCACCTCGACTGGGTTTAAGTAGGTTGCAACGTACATTGCAACCCCCCCTCTTTGTTTTCCATTGTTACGGTCTTTATGAAAAAATTTATATGGCTCTATGTGATATTAATGAAGTAGATCTTTATTTTTAAGGTTCAGATGTGTTTCCGTTATACAAATAACGTCAACTTTCTCATTTAATACCAGACATTGAGTTCGTCTATTTTGTTTCTTATTGAGCAGGCATTTATGGATATTATTTTTATATCATTTCTCTCAGCATGCGCTGGATTTGTTTTTAATATTGGTGAGGATGGGTTTGGGGTTATGACTTGAAGCCGCGGCGGGTTGTCAAATTCATTCAGTTGGTTGGGTTGGCTTGGATGGGGTTGGGTGGGGTTGTTTAGTTTGTTTTGTGGTTCAGGTAGGTAAGTTTTCGCAACTTGTGGGCCATTGGGGTTGACGGTTTCCTTTAAATGGTTGTGATGGACTTCTAAGGGTTGGGTGGGGTTATTTATTTCTCTTAACTGTGCGGGTGGAGTTTGATTGGGTGGGGTTGTGGGAGGGCTTTTCCGGGGGTAGCGATATCAATACTCAGAGGAGTCTATTAGCATAGTTATTTCTCGGTCCTGACTGGCGTTGTTTTCGTGGGCAATGTAGGTTGCTTGATTTAGGGTGTCACTCATGTGCTGAACGCCTTTTTCTGATAAAGGAATGCCATCTCCGCTGTACAGGGACGAGTATCCTACAAAGGTGGTCCAATTGTCCACATACAGTACCTTCTCTTGTTCGCACATGACCTTGACTGCGTTGTTAATTTCTATGGCTCTATTTTGTCCGTATGAGCTTGTTTTAATCCGGGGTATGACGCCGCTTACCACACATTTCGTGGTCTTCCTTTTCATGACTTTAATTAGGTTCTCAAAATCTTTTTCTATGGTCTTAATTGGGGCCTTACCTCCGTCAAAGCAGTCATTTGAGCCAACATTGACGACGACACAGGTGCCCTCTGGTATGGCGGAGTTAGTTATGTCTTTCAGGATATGTTCGACTTTACCGCCTGGAATGACCTTTTTCCTCTGTTCTTGGTGGCAAAGGCAGCTCCTTGACCTCGCATGAGACTGTCACCATATACTAGGGTGAGTTTCTCCTTCCCGCTGACTCCGTGATTTGATGGTTTCGTTGTTTTCCTGTCAGGAGTTTTCTTGCCTTTCGAGCTTGCTTTCACGTGGTCAGTTACCTCGTGTGCAAGTCTGTTTTTGATGGGGTTACCTGGTGTCGCTTTTCCATTCCCATTCTCATTCACGTGGTCAGTTATCTCGTGTTCGTTGTTTTCGGCGAGAACAGCAAATCTGTTTTTGATAGGGATACCTGGTGTCGCTTTCCCATTCCCTTGGGATTTGTTCTTGTTTACGCCTGTTGACTACTGTCTGCTCTAGATCATTGGATGGGTTTTCTTTTTGAAGATATTTAACAACGTCGACTTGCTTACTCTCTATGCCTTTACTCGCTCTTTTAGTGAGAAATTTTGATGCGAAAGTTACACCTACAGTCTCCTTTAGTGTGAGATTATCTCGCTTCAGTTCGTCAACCTGTGCCTTGTGTGCTTCTAATGTGCACTCCAAGAGCAAAAAGTTTTCACCAGTTAAACACATAAAACACTTGGCATTTGGATACCCATGACGCGGATACCATTCCTTGTAGTAGTTCTTGTTACAGGAGGGGCATTTAATTCTGATCGGTGCCATGATTTGGGGTTAGTGAGGGAGAATTTGCAAAAACGAAAGGTACAAAATGTTGGAGTGGTCACTTCCCTTAAAAGTTGTTCCGATGTTGATGATGCAGGTTGCAAGATGTTGTCTGTTACGTCGGCACTTTAGGAATAAATTTGGGACGGGTTTTGGGGGTGGGGGGGGATGGTCCTATGGCCCTTATTTTATACCCCTATTTCCCCTCATAAACCGGGGTTTGAAGGGGGGGGGGGGGGGCCCGGTGGTACTTGTTGACACTTGGCGGTAGCTCCGGAAGCGGTTGCAGCCCGGGGGGGGGGGGAGGGGGAGGGGGACGAAACTAGGGATGAGAGGAAAAGAAAGAAAGAAAGAGTGGGGGGGGGGGAAATTTATTGGGATGAGAGGAAAAGAGAAAGAGAGAGAGAGAGGGGAGGGGTGGGAATGAGAGAGAACGAAAGAGAGAGAGATGGAGGGAGAGAGAGAGATATATATATATTAGCGAGAGAGAGAGAGAGATATAAGCGAGAGAGAGAGAGAGAGAGATATGAGCGATGAGAGAGAGGAAACGAAAGGGAGAGAGAGATGGAGAGATATGAACGAGAGAGAGGCGAGAGAGAGAGAGAGAGAGAGAAGGGCGGGGGTGAGAGTGAGAGTGAGAAAGTGGAAGTGAGAGAATGAGAGAGAGAGAGAACGAAAGGGAGAGAGAGAGAGAGAGAGAGAGAGGATTAGTTTATGAGGAGCTGTATTCACCCTGGTGGGGCACTCCTCGTAAACGGAAGTCGTTGGAGGGGAGAGAGGCGGGGGGGGGGGGGGGGGGGAGTTGGGAAGAGAGAGAGAGAGAATTAGTTTATTGGGGGCTGTATTCACCCGGGTGGGGCACTCCTCGTGAAGCGGATGTTGTTGTCGGGGTGGCGGTGCCTTTTGTTGGGGGGGAGTTGGGAGGAGAGGGCGAGAGAGAGAGAGTGATAGAGTGAGAGGGAGTTATTGAAAACTAGGAATTACAATGGATAGGCAGCTGGGAGATGGTGTTGGACTAATCAAAGGAGGTATTTAGACAAGGAGGAGATATTTAAGCTTATAGAGGGATTTTTCTATAGCTTGAGTGTGGCAGACCAAGATTTTTGCAAGAAGGATTTAAATAATGGGATGTGGGGATTGTAATTCGGGATGTTCTATATAGTGAGAGTTAGTAAGAGAGACAAGTATGTATATAAGAGAGATTTATATGTAAAAATAGGTTAGGTAGTTTATAAGGGATATTGGTAAAACTAAGTTACAAGATACTGGTGAGGGCAGAGGGGAAAGGCAGCATGCACGGTGTGGTGGGGCAGGAGGCGGCGCTCGGGGCTCGGAAAGACACTTCCTTCTTGTTCGACCACTACTGACAGACGAGAGAGAGAGAGAGAGAGAGAGAGAGAGAGAGAGAGAGAGAGAGAGAGAGAGAGAGAGAGAGAGAGAGAGAGAGAAGAATAATAAGAAGAGACATGGATATGCAAGAAAGGGAAAGCAAGAAGAAGAAGAGATGGACCAAAACCACGGGGGCATAATTACAAGAACAATATACTGTAATGTCCCTACTGCCGTTCTTTGTCCCTGCTACACAATGTTTACGTTCCTCTACCTTATATTTGTTATGGGTTATCTACTGTACTCACCTTGTTGTTAATGTTTACATTTTCCTTGTGTTGTGCCTTTTTTTCTCTTTCCTTCTTCCATCTTCCCTCCTACCTCTCTCCTTCCTTCCTTATCACCATCCTTGGTTTTTATCGTCTTCCTTCCTTGCTTCCTTCTTCCTTCCTTTCCTCCGGAGTTGTACGAGTATCGGACCAGTAACTTGTAGGTCACAAGTTTGAGTTTGCACGCAACACACAAGCGCTCAGAATATTGGAGACGTTTTGGATTTGGTCCTGTGGTTGTGGCATAGTACCCCCCCCCCCCCCCCCCCCCCCCCCCCCCAGTAGTCTAGGTGTTGTGTGTGTGTGTGTGTGTGTGTGTGTGTGTGTGTGTTACTCAGTTACTCAGTTACTTGTTCGTCAAGGGGAATCCACGCAATGCGAGCTAAGCTCATTATTATCGCGCCTCCTTAACTGGGAATGTATTGCGTGAAATGCATGTTAAGTGTTTTATGTACTGTTGAAATGGCTGTGGATGTGTGTGTAGTCTGTATTTTAGCCAATTGGCGACATCGGAAACGAAGGCTTAGGGTGGATCTGTTTTGGTACCATTCTCACTATAGACGGTACCGTCTCGCCCGAAGGCTTAGGTAGGCATCAGCTTAGGTGAACCATATGATACCCATCTCGCCTTGTACCATTTTTGCCAACCCCAGATGGGACGTCACAACGTCGTCCACTTATTCCAGGTACCTATTTACAGCTAGGTGAACTGAGGCTAACACATGAAAGGAGACAAGCCCAATTTGTCTCCGCCCGGCCGGGGATTGAACCCCCGACCCCTCGTGTGTGAGACGAGAGCTCTACCTACTAGGCTACGGTGTGTGTGTGTGTGTGTGTGTGTGTGTGTGTGTGTGTGTGTGTGTGTGTGTAGCAAAATATCCTCCTTATTTAAAAACTAAACGATATTTTTTCACCCTTGCCTCTTAACCTTATTAGGTTGTTACCAGTAAACTGTCTTCTTGACGCTTATCCAATTAGTTTTTTGGAGACCACTACTTTTTACGCCATCCTCTTAAAATGTATATTACTTTTCAGTCTAGTTAAAGCTTCATGTTAACTGTCTATGTGTGTGTGTGTGTGTGTGTGTGTGTGTGCGTGTTCCAAAACTGTCTGTGTGTGTAGGATAGTGAGAACATTATTTACACAATATCAAATATAATTCAAATTGAACCGTACCTTTATTAACTTTAACAGAGATCCAATATAGTGGAAACAGAAAAGAGGACGAAAATAGGATTTTAAGAATACAACCATAATGTATATTGAATCTCGATCAAGGAAACACAATTCAAAGGAACTGCAAAAAGAAAAATGTTAACAAAGGAAAAGAAAAAATGGCACATCAAAAGAGAGGAAGGAGGAGTGAGAGAGGAAGGTTAAATAATATTTGAAAGTGAAAGTGGAGTTAAAGAGGAACGGAGAGAGAGAGAGAGAGAGAGAGAGAGAGAGAGAGAGAGAGAGAGAGAGAGAGAGAGAGAGAGAGAGAGAGAGAGAGAGAGAGAGAGAGAGAGAGAGAGAGAGAGAGAGAGAGAATTATACTCACACAGATATGCGTAATATAAACTGATCGACAGAACTAAAATGATAGCGAAACCAGCATAAGAAATACAAAATCAGTTAGAGAAAGAGAAAAGGCAATAGAAGTGTCAGAAATAATGAATGAGAAAGAGAAAACAGTGACAATGTAATCAAGGAGAGTCAGACAGGAAGACCAATCAAGCAGAAGGTGGAAGGAACACAAGTGGAACGTAGACATCAAAGGAGAAGAATATTTATGACAGGAAGTAAGAGGCAGTTGATATTTTATTGATACAATTTGTAGGCTAACATTATCTTTGTAATTACACTGCCTTCCCCCCCCCCCCCCCCCAACAACCCCTTTAATAACTAATATCAACCCTTCCCCTTCAACTGTCCCCAAGGAATCCAAATAATTAATACTATATTCCGGGAGCCAGACGTCTGGACACGAACACCAGAATTGTGTCCACATTGTACAATTTGACATTAACCTATAAATGTGAACTTTGACCTGCTGTTGTGAAAATATTAAACCTGGTCTGTCTATGTTGATCCTTTTACTGCCTTGGCGCATTGTTTCAATTATCCTTGCAATTACTAGGCAATTGTCTACAGTTAGGGAAGTATCGCTAGCAATCAAGACGTTATAACATTAATAAACTCCTAGCACCAGGCAACGAAGGCCATATGGCATCAAGACGTTATAATCTATCTCAACTTAGCCTTTGCCATACACAGATCCCTTTCAACCTAATTAACATATTGTTAAATAATAGCCATAATACAATTACAAAATGCATCATGTCATACTGAAAGGGTTAACTCACCTGCCTTTACTATACTAAAACAAATTGTGTTACCGATGTTTTGAAAATTCACAAAACACGTTCATCAACCTTATTCAGAAATCCACCAATACTTTGAATTATGACCAAATAGTCGACTAATGAAGCTCGTGAGAAACAAAAAATATGACCAAATAGTCGACTAATGAAGCTCGTGAGAAACAAAAATTATGACCAAATAGTCGACTAATGAAGCTCGTGAGAGAAAAAAATTATGACAAAATAATCGACTAATGAAGCTCGTGAGAAAAACAAATTATGACCAAATAGTCGACTAATGAAGCTCGTGAGAAACAAAAATTATGACCAAATAGTCGACTAATGAAGCTCGTGAGAAACAAAAAATATGACCAAATAGTCGACTAATGAAGCTCGTGAGAAACAAAAATTATGACCAAATAGTCGACTAATGAAGCTCGTGAGAAACAAAAATTCCCTGTGATTTACGGACCAATCGATGTGGAGAATGTGTGTGTGTGTGTGTGTGTGTGTGTGTGTGTGTGTGTGTGTGTGTGTGTGTGTGTGTGTGTGTGTGTGTGTGTGTGTGTGAGAGAGAGAGAGAGAGTTGTTTCCGTGAGTGTGATTGTCTTTTGTTTTAGTTGTATAAGAGAGAACTAATTAACTGCAATACATTTAGTACACCTGACACTATTTATTTAATGTTGTAGCCAATAATAATCCAGTGTTTTCCAGAATGGGATAACATTGTTTAGAAGAATATAACATCAAACTAAAAGGAATGAATATTATACACTCTTGTGAGACAGGGAAGTTCTAAATGTCTAGATGGTGGCTCACTGTCTGTTATCGGTCCTCATAAATATGCATACGTGTGAACTTCTTGACCCCATTCTATACACGCACATGTACGCACGCAAGCACCAGCACAAACACACACAAGCGCACGCACGCACGCACACATACATACACACTCGCTCTCTTCCCCACCGATTTCCTTGACCCAATAATTCTTCTGATCACCTTTTCGCTCCGCTAATATCATATCGAAGTTTGTGTTTTAATTTGCCTTACACTTTGTCTCTAATCCTCGTGTATGTGTGTGTGTGTTTGTAGGTTCTTCTTTTAATTAATTAGACAATTAGAAGATATTAGAAGGGTTAGAAATTACTATTATAACCCAGTATTTTTTTAACAAGAAGCAGGCAATAAGATTCGTTCACACTGCAAGAGGGAGCACGCGAAAATGTAATTTGTTCTTGAAATAACGTTGATAATTGTCAGTCTTCGGACAAATTACAGCAATTAAAGTTTATGAGTCAGCACATTTACTCTTTCAACGTTTGTTTTCTCCATCCGACACTCAACAAATATACTTTCCCCACACTTTACTTTGGTCCTGGCCCTTCCCTATCACACTCTGTCTCAGCCAAGATAAGGAGTTGGTTGGTCTCACACAATCTCAGTAAAAGCCTCCCTCTCCCTCCCTCCCATGTTCCCTACTCTCTGTCACTCTCACTCTCTTCTCAACTCAATTTCCTAGACAGACTCTCACCTAAATCACGCTCCACGTTTTGGACCAGGCTGTGTCCGTTTTCTATAACCACTGTGTTAATTTTTTTAATTTCCTTTGGCACACCCAACCTTGCAATAACAAAATAGGACAAACAAAGGCCGGAATGTGAAGTTTATTATACACTTGGATGCCATAGTCTCTAGCCCAGTCATAAATATTAGTGGATTTCACATGTTACTAATTATGGAAGCATATATCTGAAAACGAAACTAGGAATATATTTGTCTACACATCAACTGTAAAACTATATAAATTATCTATTGAAAAGCAGGTTTTCTTCAATAATCAATCCAGATAGTTATAATTGCATAAAGAAAAACGTAGGATGTCCACGAATTGTTATGAGTGAGGTAGAGACTATGGTATTGGATTGTACCATCTTGTCCCATTACTCTTCCTGGGACGGACGGACGTGACTGGTATATTTTGGCCTGAGGTACTGTAATGTGTTGGTGTTGTGGTCAAGTGTTACTGACTGAATATGTTGGTCAGAGTTCTATACCGAGTGGGGACAGCTGTCAATTAATCTTCTAAAACGGTGAGCCCTCCGTTATGATTAGCTTGACAAATGAGAAGCTTGGATTAATGCAGTCATTCTTGTGAACCTGGACAATGGGTATCACAAATACCAAATAAACTATATATACTGTAAATAGAGCATAACCCTCATATTTACATTTCTCTTAACGTTATTACCTCTAACCTAAACCAACATGATATCATTTCCCCTGACCTAGCTTTGTTACCGAACCTGACTTAACGTAATACAAATTTATCTTATATAATTAAAACATAAATAATTCAACTATCCGTTACCAAACCTAACCGAATTTATAATAGTATTATCTATTGTAACATATCTACCTGTCACCAGCTTCATTGGTTAATTGAAGGACCAGCCTATCTGTAGGACAGATTTAATATAGAAGGTTTAGCATATTGTGATGATGGCAGAGTTGAATGTTCTACAAACATAAATACTTGAGAGTTAAGCCTTCCACATATTGCCAAGAGAAAATCTATTGTACCTGACAGTCCAATAACTCCATTCATTACAAAGGAGTACAAAGGAGTACAAAGGAGATCAAGCAACAAGAGGTCTAGTGACCCTTCTAGGCTGCTTGTCCTCCAAAACACTGAGGATTCAAAGGTCCAACCAGTGGTTTAGAGTGGGTAAGGGAACATTGGAAAGGGAACTACTGCCCTGGAACTAATGTCCGTGGCAGGATTAGGAAGTTAGTAGGGGACAGATGGGTTAGTAACTGAGGGGAGGATAAAATAAAGTTATTCATTTACAAACGCAGTCAGTCGCGGGTTTGATGCGAGATATTTGTCTAGGCGAAGCTTAAATGAATCAACGGTGCTGCAGTCTATAACATCTCGGGGAAGCCCATTCCATAAGTTGACAACTCGATTGAAGAAGACATTTTTAGCTTCGT
>CM064524.1:35185340-35233446 GCA_032716605.1 Paralithodes platypus
ATTCATTTATCCCCAGTACTACTACTACTCTTTGGAATTCACTTCCCTCGAGTTGCTTTCCACAAACTTACAATCTACAACAGTTTAAATCCAGTTGTTACAAACATTTTATGAATGGAGAATGCCTTTAGGCACATGGACCTTTTTTGTTTTATCTGTGTTTTTCCTTCCTCCGTTCATTGTCGCTTAGAAAAAAAAAAAAAAACACATACACACCCACACCTGCCAACATACTGTATTATATAAACAAATAATAGAAAACATACAAACGCATAGTTAACACTCACGTACAGTATACTGTATAGGCTACACTCGAAGGAGATAGATAGATACTCTATTTAAATAAGATATACCGTAAATAGATACATATAACAGATGGAAAGATATAAATTCTCTCTCCGACTTCCAGTTTGAGACCAATATTCCCTATACTACTACTACTACTACAAGGAATCATTATACGTTAAATAATAGCTTTCACTGGCAGTTTTGTTTCTCTGATTAAAATTGAATTCTTCTGTATTATGTTAAAGAAAAACTACGGATGACAGCCACAGTGAGATATATAACAAATATAATATATGGTACAAAGGAAAGTACAAAGGAAATAAAGCAACAACATATCTAGTGACCCTTCTAGGTTGCTTGTCCTCCAAAACACTGAGGATCAAGTGTCCAAACAGTGGTTTAGAGTGGGTAAGGGAACATTGGAAAGGGAATTACTGCCCTGGAACTAATGTCCGTGGCAGGATTAGGAAGTTAGTAGAGGACAGATGGGTTAGTAACTGAGAGGGGGATAAAATAAAGTTATTCATTTACAAACGCAGTCAGTCGCGGGTTTGATGAGAGATATTTGTCTAGGCGGAGTTTAAATGAATCAACGGTGATGAAGTCTATAACGTCTCGGGGAAGCCCATTCCACAAGTTGACAACTCGATTGAAGAAGAAATTCTTAGATTCGTGCGAGTTAAAAGATTTACCAATAATTTTGCAACCGTTCCCCGCGTGTAATTAATTGGTCGATAGTGAAGTACTTACTACAGTTCATATTGTCGATGCCTTTGATGATTTTGAACACTTGAATTAAGTCACCTCTTAATCTCGCTGGGTTAAAGGAAATAGATTTAATTCTCTAAGACGCTCTTCGTATGGTTTGTTCTTTAGGCTAGGTATCATTTTGGTAACTCTACGTTGAACTCGTTCTAGCTTGTTTATGTCTTTTTGGTAATAAGGGCACCAGCATTGAACGCAGTATTCCAGAAGAGGGCGGACTAAGAATTGTAAAGGGTTAGGATAACTTCTTTGGATTTATGCTCAAATGACCTGCCTATAAAGCCAATTATTTTGTTTGCCTTTTCTTAACAACTTCTGAACATTGTTGACTCGGTTTTAGGTTACTCGATATTGTTACTCCCAGATCGGTTTCTCTGTTTACATTCTTAAGCTGAGTGCCATTCATCGAATAGTTTGCTTTCTCATTTAGGTATCCGACATGTAGTACTTTACATTTATCCGCATTGAAACTCATTTGCCAAATTTGGGCCCAACATGACAATTTATCTAGATTGTGTTGCATATTGTCAACTTGTTCTTTGGAGAGTACGCTATTTGCAATTTTTGTATCATCAGCAAATTTTGAGATTGTACAGGTGAGACCCTCATCTATGTCGTTGATGTAAATTAGAAAGAGAATTGGTCCTAGTACCTAGAGGTGTGGGTGGGTGGGTGTGTGTATGTATGTGGGTGGGTGGGTGGGTGTGTATTATGTGTGTGGGGGGTGGGGTGTGTATATGTGTGTGTGGTGACTGTGTGTTTGTGTTGTTGTTTTTTTTGTTTTTTTTGTTTTTTTGAGAGAGAGAGAGAAAGAGAGATGAAATGTCATAGGATGTTGACCAAAATGAAATCGCTTCTATTGTATGTGTGTGTGTGTGTGTGTGTGTGTGTGCATGTTAAGATATAGCCAGTACAATAATATCAATCGGTGTTTTATCAATGTAAAATTGTAATTTGTAATATTCTCCTACTCAACGAGACAGAGAAAGGGGCGAGGGAACGCGAAAGTGGTCTCGGACCATAACAATTGGATATGTAAAGGTTTCTGTTCGGGCTCTGCCTTGAGTTGGGTCCCTGTGATCTACTAATTTAAGGTAGCGTGGCCGAGCGGTCTAAGGCGCTCTAATAAGATTATATATATATATATATATATATATATATATATATATATATATAGAGAGAGAGAGAGAGAGAGACAGAGAGACAGACATACATACAGATAGATAGATATAGATCGATAGATATATAAACAGACAGACATATAGATAGATATAGATCGATAGATACATATTAGAAACCTAATCCATGCTAAGGTCAAGTCTACCCCTAAGGCGATATATACTCCCAACTTCTTAAAATAGCTAAATAAGATAATACTTACTCTGCTCTAAATATATGTACCTCGCTCCCTGGCCCCATGTTAATATATGTACATCGCTCCCTGGCCCCATGTTAATATATGTACATCGCTCCCTGGCCCCATGTTAATATGTGTACCTCGCTCCCTGGCCCCATGTTAATATATGTACATCGCTCCCTGGCCCCTTGTTAATATATGTACATCGCTCCCTGGCCCCATGTTAATATATGTACATCGCTCCCTGGCCCCATGTTAATATATGTACCTCGCTCCCTGACCCCATGTTAATATATGTACATCGCTCCCTGGCCCCATGTTAATATATGTCATCGCTCCCTGGCCCATTAATATGTACATCGCTCCCTGGCCCCATGTTAATATATGTACCTCGCTCCCTGGCCCCATGTTAATATATGTACATCGCTCCCTGACCCCATGTTAATATATGTACATCGCTCCCTGGCCCCATGTTAATATATGTACATCGCTCCCTGGCCCCATGTTAATATATGTACATCGCTCCCTGACCCCATGTTAATATATGTACCTCGCTCCCTGACCCCGTGTTAATATATGTACATCGCTCCCTGGCCCCATGTTAATATATGTACATCGCTCCCTGGCCCCATGTTAATATATGTACATCGCTCCCTGGCCCCATGTTAATATATGTACATCGCTCCCTGGCCCCATGTTAATATGTACATCGCTCCCTGGCCCCATGTTAATATATGTACATCGCTCCCTGGCCCCATGTTAATATATGTACATCGCTCCCTGGCCCCATGTTAATATATGTACATCGCTCCCTGACCCCATGTTAATATATGTACATTGCTCCCTGACCCCATGTTAATATATGTACATCACTCCCTGGCCCCATGTTAATATATGTACATCGCTCCCTGACCCCATGTTAATATATGTACATCGCTCCCTGACCCCATGTTAATATATGTACATCGCTCCCTGGCCCCATGTTAATATATGTACATCGCTCCCCCATGTTATTATATGTACATCGCTCCCTGGCCCCATGTTAATATATGTACATCGCTCCCTGGCCCATTAATATATGTACATCGCTCCCTGACCCCATGTTATTATATGTACATCGCTCCCTGGCCCCATGTTAATATATGTACATCGCTCCCTGGCCCCATGTTAATATATGTACATCGCTCCCTGACCCCATGTTAATATATGTACATCGCTCCCTGGCCCCATGTTAATATATGTACCTCGCTCCCTGACCCCATGTTAATATATGTACATCGCTCCCTGTTAATATATGTACATCGCTCCCTGGCTCCGTGTTAATATATGTACATCGCTCCCTGGCCCCATGTTAATATATGTACATCGCTCCCTGGCCCCATGTTAATATTAAGTTAGAATATATCCGAAATATCCTGAATAATATCCATTTTAACAATATCGATTCAAATATTTAGTAGTATATAACGTCACCCGCAATATTTAGTAGTATATAACGTCACCCGCAATATAGTAGTATATAACGTCACCCGCAATATTTAGTAGTATATAACGTCACCCTCAATATTTAGTAGTATATAACGTCACCCACAATATTTAGTAGTACATAACGTCACCCACAATATTTAGTAGTACATAACGTCACCCGCAATATTTAGTAGTATATAACGTCACCCGCAATATTTAGTAGTATATAACGTCACCCGCAATATTTAGTAGTATATAACGTCACCCGCAATATTTAGTAGTATATAACGTCACCCGCAATATTTAGTAGTATATAACGTCACCCTCAATATTTAGTAGTATATACCCACAATATTTAGTATATAACGGCACCCACAATATTTAGTAGTACATAACGTCACCCGCATATTAGTAATATAACGTCACCCGCAATATTTAGTAGTATATAACGTCACCCGCAATATTTAGTAGTATATAACGTCACCCGCAATATTTAGTAGTATATAACGTCACCCGCAATATTTAATAATCTGTAGTTATATTTGTTTGTTCTACTCAGCAACACGTACACTGTTTAATAATGCGAACTCTCCACCTCCTTTACTCCAGGTTAATATATTACCAGCCTAATAATAACCCCCGTGGCTCCATAAACTGCCACCGACCACCAATTAAGAACACTTTACTCGGCACTTATAACACTTACTGGATCACTTACCCACTGAACCAGCCTTTAGCCTCTTTAATATACCACCACTCTTGCTGCAATTTGACCCCCTCAGCCCCCCACTGCCCTCATCAGCCCCCCACCGACCCTCTTCTAACCCCACCGAACCCCTCAACCCCCCACTGCCCTCATCAGCTACCCACCGACCCTCTTCTACCCCCACCGATCCTCTTCTACCCCCACCGATCCTCTTCTACCCCCACCGATCCTCTTCTACCCCCACCGACCCTCTTCTACCCTCACCGACCCTCTTCTAAACACACCGACCCCCTCGTATTATCCTTTACAATGCAAAGGTTGGCGCCATTTTGGGGGCTTTTAACACTAGCAGAATGCTTCATGATATATAACGCACAACACACAATAATTTAATAAAGTTTCACAGGTGTTGAAGACGCAGATCCGTAATTAAATTAATTATTTTAAGTGACCGTTTCTTGTTGTTGGGTAATGTTTGGAAAATATTAATGATGGTGACGTGAGAACCACTGTTCAACCCAACTAAACTCCGGCAACATGCTCACCAAGTCTGTCGTGAATGATAAACTCACGTCCTTGTCGTATGGGGGAACATATTAATTAGCTTTGGACAACTTCACATTCTTGCAATATTGATCTTTTATCAGGACGATCACGGTAAATTATCCTGGACAATGTGAAATAAACTAACCCAACTCCTGCATACATTAACGCTTGAGTCACGTTAGGTTACGCTGAAGTTACGCATAATTACATTAGCTTGTGTTAGTGTAAGTTACAGTAATCTTCCTGGTAAAAGTAAGATTAGAGCAAAAGCAGCAGGACAAACTCCACCATACTTTGGAAACCAATGGTTGGGGGAGTTGAGACTGGACAGATTGATTAAGGTAGTTTGGGGCAGGATAACATAAGTTAAGATAAGAGCCAGGGAAGTAAAGCAAGGTAGGATTGGACCAGGTAAGAACAGACAAGGTAGGTAAGGTACGGTAGTGGTGGTAGGAACAATAACAACATAATTACGCATTGATTTCAGTAACAACAACACCTTTGATATCAACATATTTTGTCTGCTTGCTAAAAAATTTGCTAATGATAGATTAAAATCCTCACACAATGACGAAGAACGGGTGAAATTAGTAGAGCTACGACGCAAAGCCAAAAAGTTAATTAAGCAAAGTAAAAAGACCCTGGAGTTACATGTTGCGAATCAAAGTAAAACAAACCCGAAAGAATTCTATAGTTATATCAGAAAGAAAAAAGTAGTTACTTCAACTGTTGGACCGTTAGTCGATGAAAATGGAGAATACACCAAAGACGAAGTACAAATGAGTAATGCCCTCAATACCTTCTTTGCATCAGTTTTTACAACAGAAGACCTCAGTGATATCCCTACACCATCGCCGATTCAGATTGATAATTCATATGTTCTAAGCAATATCACCGTTACAGAGAGAGAAGTATTGAATTGTTTAGATAAACAAGGTAAATAAAACGCCTGGACCTGATACAATCTCGCCTAGAGTTCTAAAGGAAGCTAAGGATGAGCTCTCCAAACCACTGACATTGCTATTCAATGAATCCTTGCAGTCTGGGAGTATGCCTGATCAGTGGAAGCTATCCAACGTAACACCGATATTAAAAAAAGGCAGCAAATCCCTACCCAGTAACTATCGTCCAATTAGCTTAACCTCAATTGTATGTAAAATGCCGGAAACGGTCATAAGAGACAGACTCGTAAATCACTTAGAGGCAAATAACTTACTTAAAGATACTCAACACGGCTTTCGTAAAAAACGTTCCTGTTTAACAAACCTCTTAGACTTCTTCCACGATATCCTCAACCTCTACGATGAGAGTAAAGCTGTAGATATTATATACCTTGATTTTCAAAAGGCCTTTGACAAAGTTCCCCACAAACGTTTACTGCTAAAACTAAAAGCGCATGGAATACAAGACGGTGTGTTGAAATGGATAGAAAATTGGCTCAGCGACAGTAAGCAAAGAGTAGTCATAAACGGTTAGGCATCTAAATGGACCAATGTAAGTAGCGGGGTACCCCAGGGATTGGTACCTAGGACCAATTATCTTTCTAATTTACATCAACGATATAGTACAAAGGAGTACAAAGGAGTACAAAGGAAATCAAGCAACAACAGATCTAGTGACCCTTCTAGGTTGCTTGTCCTCCAAAACACTGAGGATCAAGTGTCCAAACAGTGGTTTAGAGTGGGTAAGGGAACTTTGGAAAGGGAATTACTGCCCTGGAACTAATGTCCGTGGCAGGATTAGGAAGTTAGTAGGGGACAGATGGGTTAGTAACTGAGGGGGGGATAAAATAAAGTTATTCATTTACAAACGCAGTCAGTCGCGGGTTTGATGCGAGATATTTGTCTAGGCGGAGTTTAAATGAATCAACGGTGATGCAGTCTATAACGTTTCGGGGAAGCCCATTCCACAAGTTGACAACTCGATTGAAGAAGAAATTCTTAGATTCGTGTGAGTTAAAAGATTTACCAATAATTTGCAACCGTTTCCCCGCGTGTAATTAGATTGGTCGATAGTGAAGTACTTACTACAGTTCATATTGTCGATGCCTTTGATGATTTTGAACACTTGAATTAAGTCACCTCTTAATCTGCGCTGGGTTAAAGAAAATAGGTTTAATTCTCTAAGACGCGCTTGCTTCGTATGGTTTGTTCTTTAGGCTAGGTATCATTTTGGTAACTCTACGTTGAACTCGTTCTAGCTTGTTTATATCTTTTTGGCAATAAGGGCACCAGGATTGAACGCAGTATTCCAGAAGAGGGCGGACTAATGAATTGTAAAGGGTTAGGATAACGTCTTTGGATTTATGCTCAAATGACCTGCCTATAAAGCCAATTATTTTGTTTGCCTTCTTAACAACTTCTGAACATTGTTGACTCGGTTTTAGGTTACTCGATATTGTTACTCCCAGATCGGTTTCTCTGTTTACATTCTTAAGCTGAGTGCCATTCATCGAATAGTTTGCTTTCTCATTTAGGTATCCGATATGTAGTACTTTACATTTATCCGCATTGAAACTCATTTGCCAAATTTGGGCCCAACATGACAATTTATCTAGATTGTGTTGCATATCGTCAACTTGTTCTTTTGAGAGTACGCTATTTGCAATTTTTGTATCGTCAGCAAATTTTGAGATTGTACAGGTGAGACCCTCATCTATGTCGTTGATGTAAATTAGAAAGAGAATTGGTCCTAGTACCGATCCCTGGGGTACCCCGCTACTTACATTGGTCCATTTTGATGCCTTACCGTTTATGACTACTCTTTGCTTTCTGTCGCTGAGCCAATTTTCTATCCATTTCAACACACCGTCTTGTATTCCATGCGCTTTTAGTTTTAGCAGTAAACGTTTGTGGGGAACTTTGTCAAAGGCCTTTTGAAAATCAAGGTATATAATATCTACAGCTTTACTCTCATCGTAGAGGTTGAGGATATCGTGGAAGAAGTCTAAGAGGTTTGTTAAACAGGAACGTTTTTTTACGAAAGCCGTGTTGAGTATCTTTAAGTATGTTATTTTCCTCTAAGTGATTTACGAGTCTGTCTCGTATGACCGTTTCTAGCATTTTACATACAACTGAGGTTAAGCTAATTGGACGATAGTTACTGGGTAGGGATTTGCTGCCTTTTTTTAATATCGGTGTTACGTTGGCTAGCTTCCACTGATCGGGCATAGTTCCAGACTGCAAGGATTTATTGAATAGTAATGTCAGTGGTTTAGAGAGCTCATCCTTAGCTTCCTTTAGAACTCTAGGCGAGATTGTATCAGGTCCAGGCGTTTTATTTACCTTGAGTTTATCTAAACAATTCAATACTTCTCTCTCTGTAACGGTGATATTGCTTAGAACATCTGAATTATCAATCTGAATCGGCGATGGTGTAGGGATATCACTGAGGTCTTCTGTTGTAAAAACTGATGCAAAGAAGGTATTGAGGGCATTACTCATTTGTTCTTCGTCTTTGGTGTATTCTCCATTTTCATCGACTAACGGTCCAACAGTTGAAGTAACTACTTTTTTCTTTCCGATATAACTATAGAATTCTTTCGGGTTTGTTTTACTTTGATTCGCAATATGTAACTCTAAGGTCTTTTTACTTTGCTTAATTAACTTTTTGGCTTTGCGTCGTAGCTCTACAAATTTCAGCCGTTCTTCGTCATTTTGTGAGGATTTTAATCTATCATTAGCAAATTTTTTAGCAAGCAGGCAGTTTGAAATATCTTTATTCCACCATTTGGGCTTATTATTATGGCCTGGACGCCGAGTTTTCGATGGTATGCAGTCTTGCACTGCATTTAGGTAAGTGGCTTCGAATAACTTCCAAGATGTATTTATGTCGTTATTGTGAATTAAAAAGCTCCAGTCAGTTTCTTTAAACATAGCTCTAAGTTTATGGAAGTTTGCTTTCTTGAAATTAGGGACTTTTTCGATGCTACTATTTGGTTCGTTACTAGTAAACTTTAAAGTGAAAGTTATCGTACGATGGTCGCTGTTACTGAATTCATCACCAACATTCAAATTCTCTATTAATTCTTCTTTTGTTGCAAGTACAATGTCAAGAACGTTATTACCACGGGTCGGCGTTCCAACAAATTGATAAAGCGAACTCTCTTGCAAGTTCGTATACAAGTCATGTCCGGAGTGTGAAGTAAGAGTATCGCCCCACTTGGTCACAGGTAAATTAAAGTCACCAAAAATTACGGTATCTTGTGAGTTACTTACATCTGCAATTTGTTCGTAAATATCTCGGTCAGTTTGCACTGATTGAGCTGGAGGTCTGTATATTAATGCAAGTATTATTTTGGTACCTTTATTATTCTTTATTAGCACAAAAGATGCGTCGACGTTCACAATTTGAGGTTTTGACAAGAGGGTAGGGTTAAGACTTTCTTTGATATAAAGTAAAACGCCACCTCCATTTCGATTTATTCGGCTTTTCTCAAACATTACATAACCGGGAAGTGAATACTCTGCTAAAAAGTCTCTATCTTCTGTATTGAGCCAAGATTCTGTTATGCCAATCACATCATAATTTTCTGTAAACACTAGCTCCTCTAAATCTGAAAATTTATTGCGTATGCTACGAGCGTTTGCATAGAAAACCTTTAAATTTGTTATTTTAGAACTCACGGAACGCTCTTTAATAATATTTTTGGTTCTTGTCGGATCTACATTTATGTTCATGGCTGTCCTCGGTCTGATAGATGAGGGTCTCACCTGTACAATCTCAAAATTTGCTGACGATACAAAAATTGCAAATAGCGTACTCTCAAAAGAACAAGTTGACGATATGCAACACAATCTAGATAAATTGTCATGTTGGGCCCAAATTTGGCAAATGAGTTTCAATGCGGATAAATGTAAAGTACTACATATCGGATACCTAAATGAGAAAGCAAACTATTCGATGAATGGCACTCAGCTTAAGAATGTAAACAGAGAAACCGATCTGGGAGTAACAACATCGAGTAACCTAAAACCTAGTCAACAATGTTCAGAAGTTGTTAAGAAGGCAAACAAAATAATTGGCTTTATAGGCAGGTCATTTGAGCATAAATCCAAACAAGTTATCCTAACCCTTTACAATTCCTTAGTCCGCCCTCTTCTGGAATACTGCGTTCAATCCTGGTGCCCTTATTACCAAAATGATATAAACAAGCTAGAACGAGTTCAACGTAGAGTTACCAAAATGATACGTAGCTTGAAGAACAAACCATACGAAGAGCGTCTTAGAGAATTAAATCTATTTCCTTTAACCCAGCGCAGATTAAGAGGTGACTTAATTCAAGTGTTCAAAATCATCAAAGGCATCGACAATATGAACTGTAGTAAGTACTTCACTATCGACCAATCTAATTACACGCGGGGAAACGGTTGCAAAATTATTGGTAAATCTTTTAACTCACACGAATCTAAGAATTTCTTCTTCAATCGAGTTGTCAACTTGTGGAATGGGCTTCCCCGAGACGTTATAGACTGCAGCACCGTTGATTCATTTTAACTCCGCTTAGACAAATATCTCGCATCAAACCCGCGACTGACTGCGTTTGTAAATTAATAACTTTATTTTATCCCCCCCTCAGTTACTAACCAATCCATCCCCTACTAACTTCCTAATCATGCCACGGACATTAGTTCCAGGGCAGTAGTTCCCTTTCTAATGTTCCCTTACCAACTCTAAACCACTGTTTGAACACTTGATCCTCAGTGTTTTGGAGGACAAGCAGCCTAGAAGGGTCACTAGAGCTGTTGTTGCTTGATTTCCTTTGTAACATACCCAATCCTATAAGAGTCAATAAGGTCAATATAAAGATGATGTAATTAAATTACTAAAAAATCGCTTCGATTGTTTTTATCAAGTTTAGAGTTGTGTAAGGGTGTTTCGATGTGTGATAATAGGCGGAAATGAATATTTATCCATTAAACAACAATCTAAAAACACGCCCCTTCACTCGCGAAAAATAACTATTTGGCCATAACCGTTTGCCGTGGGATACAAAGTATGTTGAGGGGGAGGGGAGGGGAGGGGAGGGGTGGGGTTAATAATTGCTATTAATTGAAATCGTCATATATTTAAACAACGTGGGGCAAAAAACTAATTTTCCCCAACGCTTCTTCTTCTTCGCGGCTGATGTAAACAAAGCCACACGCCTCTTGCGAGGTAGACGATATAGAGGATTTTTTTTTTCAGGATCAGTCATAAATTATTATGGGCATTTAGACACATATAGGAATGAAATACATGGTATAAGAAACCTATAGGCCACAATAAAAATCGATGTATGAATTTAATTACATCGTCTTTATATTGTCCGTCAATAATTATATATGCCAAGATGGTTGGAATTAATTAACTATAGGGTTTTCCTCCACCTGACGGTAAGTTATGTTCCCAAATTTATTACTCAGCTATTACGAAGATTTTGTAGCGAAACGTTGTTAGTTATGAAAACCTGTCAATAACATTCAGCGACTTTCTGTATTTATTAAGTATAAAAATCTTATTGATTTAGTGATTGAATTTATTGCCAGCTCAAATCAAAACATGCAATAGTCTACCCTTGTTTTTAGTGCCATTAATAGGGATTGATTTTACCACTAGCTGAAATCAAAGCAAGCTATAGTCTGCCCTTGTATTTATTGCCATTAATTACTAACAGAAAATCGCGCTCGTGGTCGATATGTAGTTCTCATAAAATATGTACCGACAATTCAATTACAACATTCAGCCCAGTCAAACTAACAGGTATACATACAAATGCAAGTAAGTTATATATTTGACAATATATGAACTAACAAGAGAAGTATGTGTATGTAAAGTAGTGTCAGCGGAAGCGACCGACAGACCTGTGTTAACTTGGTGTTCCTCCTCCACCACTTTCCTCCTTCCATCCTCCTTACCTTCATCCAACTTCCCCACTCCCCCTCCACCTTTTCGCCCCCCTACCCACTTCTTTCTCTTTACCTCCCTCCTTCCACCTTCTCTCTCTCTCTCTCTCTCTCTCTCTCTCTCTCTTTTTACCCCTGACTCCCTCCAAACCCTTTCAATCCCACCCTTCCCTTCATCTGACCCCCCCCCCCCCCCCCCTCCTCCCACACACGTCAGCTGATCTATTTCACGTCTATGTCTACAACAGCAGAACTTGTCAGGTATTCCTGTGTGTGGTCTTACCTGTGGCTGTTTGTCCACCCACTAAGTCCAAGACGCAGACAACAACACCAAGACCACATTCCAACACCAACGGAGAAGTAGTAATACACATAAATATCCTCAGAAGGCCACAAAACACGCGCGCACACTACAAAACACACTACCAAAATGAAGAGGTGGCTGAAAGTGGGAGGAGCTTACTGTGTGACGTCACTAGTCCAAGAAAAATAGCCCATCTCCAAATATCAACCTAAATTAATGGTCGGTTTTCTTGAGTCAGGCATCATTTAGTCTTAATATATAACTCAAGATGTTAATGTAAAGCGCGATACTGAATGTTGTTATCGTAGAAGTAATTGTAATCATAAAGATAATTAAATCAGCACACAGCAACCGAGATAAAAGGAGGAAACCAGCGGTATTTTTGGCGAGGCAGTCCTTGTTGTCACTATACTATAATGTAATGCCTTCTATCCATTGAACCCTCCCAAACATACCCACTAAAAAGGAATATAGAGATAATTGATTCACTGACAATGACATAGACTTGATAGGAGTAAAAGAGAGGCGGAGAGCTTGGTGTATGAACGAGAGGAGGGGTGGGGGGGGGGGGTGGGGGGGGGGAGGGAGGGAAGAAGGGTGGGGGGGGGAGACTTACACAGGTCCAAGGATCTTTTGATATAGTCCCTACTTTTGCGCAAAACTGTCAAAAATGTTATAATAGAGCGCTTTGTGATTCTTTGTTCATATGTAAACCGTTGCCTGCTATGTAGAATATTGTTCATATTGAAGCCTTTATTTTTCGCACTCATTCTTTCATTGTGTTCTCTATATCGTGATCTAGCTAGGGACGCATTATATAATTATGTATCTACCAAACTTATTTTAGCACTTCAATATGAAGCTAACATTAACACTTTCTAGTTTGAAACTTACATTTCTCGTGAATAAAGTTTTCATTACAAACTTTACCTATTAATTATGTTGTGATGTCCAAATATATTCGCTTTTATTGTATAACTTTACACAGTTTTGTTCACTCAGTTGCTGATTATATGTCGTCCTTTAATTCATTATAACCCGTGTTTTATTAGTATTACTCTTGACGGGGGGTTGCCTACATGGACTAAAATGACAATGTGGCACTGCTGTGGCCAGGTGGAGTTTTGCTATGGGATGCAATGGAAAACACTTATACATTTAATTTATTAATGCAACTAACAACACAGCGCTTAGACTCGAATGTATATATAATTAATAAATAAATAAATATATATGCAAGGGATGCAGATGTACATTGTAAATACGAATACTAATAAAAGGATCAGTTACAATGGGGATGTTGACAAAAACATGAATGTTTAGTAAATAACTGTTGAACAAGCGTTACAAAGCACCGAAGACGTCTGTCGAATGTTATCAATCACCCAACCACTCCCAACGATTGTCCTTCCTCCCTTATCCCTGATAACTCTTTCGGCTGATCTAGGTCAACAACCATTACAAACAAAATATTAACATCAATAACAACAATGAGACGACCGGTAATAGAAAACAAGCTTTACGTAGCACCGAAGGCCTCTGTCGAATGCAGTCAATCACCCAGTTGTTCCAAACCATTCTCCTTAATAATATCTCTCCCCTCTGATAACTCTTTCGACTGATCCATCCCAACAAGCATGAGAACAACAACACAAGAGTAAGGCAAGTGGTAATAAGCCTCTCATCGGTTCCCGCCCGCGCGTCAAAGGGTTAATATAATATACTCATACTCATAATTGGATTTTAATTATTGGTCATGAAATATTGATAGACTGTGTATGTGTGTGTATGTGTGGGAAAGGGGGGCGGGGCGGGCAGAGGAAGAGAAGAAGCTATATTAAATAATAAAACACACACACATATTTATCAATAATCCAAAATCTATTCCATAGTGAACGAAATAAATAATAGAGCATCCCTTTAAGCCAATGGTATTACATAGTTGATGAGAGTGAGGCGGCTGGGAGACCAGAGGCAGGTCATGATTGGCTGGGGGGATTTACAGATACATTATTGAAGGAGGTGTTTTTTGGATAAGGTTCAGAGAGTGGTTGTATTATTAAGGTGTGGATTTTAGTTTATTCGATAGACCTCCATCAAGCTTAAAATTACATTAAAATTACCCCCCCTATAGAGATAAATTTGTAAATTTTTCGGTAGAAAAAATGTCCCAGACGGAGGTCCGGTTCCTCATAAATTACAGGCTCGCTATCGCTCGCCAGGAAACAAATCGACACCTAAAGGGCATGAAAGGTCTTAAAACTGACAGGAATGGGGCGAAAGCTCTTACAATCGACAAACTAATGGGGCAAACTTCTTAAAATCTGAAAAGTAATGAGGCTAAACATGAGGAAGGAGGGGGACCAGAAAAGTGAGCCAACTCCCCTTAAGGCAGCCAATGGTATTACATATTTGATGACAGTGTGGTGGATGGGAGGCTAGAAGTGGGTCATGATTGGCGGAGGGGAATAATAGCTAAATTATTGAAGGAGGCGTTTTTGGATAAGGTTCAGAGGGTGGCTGTATTATTAAGGGGAGATGGGGCGTTTTTCTGGTCCACCTTCTTCCTCATGTTTAGCCCCTATTAATATTCAGATTTTAAGACGTTCGGCCCATTAGTTTGGCGATCTAAGACCTTTCGCCACATTTCTTTGTCATTATTAAGAGTTATTTTACAAGCCCAGAGGAAGTGGCTGGGGAGCGTGCGCGCCCGCCAAAAGGAGAGAGAGAGAGAGAGAGAGAGAGAGAGAGAGAGAGAGTACAAAGGAGTACAAAGGAAATCAAGCAACAACAGATCTAGTGACCCTTCTAGGTTGCTTGTCCTCCAAAACACTGAGGATCAAGTGTCCAAACAGTGGTTTAGAGTGGGTAAGGGAACATTGGAAAGGGAATTACTGCCCTGGAACTAATGTCCGTGGCAGGATTAGGTTAGTAGAGGACAGATGGGTTAGTAACTGAGGGGGGGATAAAATAAAGTTATTCATTTACAAACGCAGTCAGTCGCGGGTTTGATGCAAGATATTTGTCTAGGCGGAGTTTAAATGAATCAACAGTGATGCAGTCTATAACGTTTCGGGGAAGCCCATTCCACAAGTTGACAACTCGATTGAAGAAGAAATTCTTAGATTCGTGAGAGTTAAAAGATTTACCAATAACTTTGCAACCGTTTCCCCGCGTGTAATTAGATTGGTCGATAGTGAAGTACTTACTACAGTTCATATTGTCGATGCCTTTGATGATTTTGAACACTTGAATTAAGTCACCTCTTAATCTGCGCTGGGTTAAAGGAAATAGATTATATTCTCTAAGACGCTCTTCGTATGGTTTGTTCTTTAGGCTAGGTATCATTTTGGTAACTCTACGTTGAACTCGTTCTAGCTTGTTTATATCTTTTTGGTAATAAGGGCACCAGGATTGAACGCAGTATTCCAGAAGAGGGCGGACTAAGGAATTGTAAAGGGTTAGGATAACTTCTTTGGATTTATGCTCAAATGACCTGCCTATAAAGCCAATTATTTTGTTTGCCTTCTTAACAACTTCTGAACATTGTTGACTCGGTTTTAGGTTACTCGATATTGTTACTCCCAGATCGGTTTCTCTGTTAACATTCTTAAGCTGAGTGCCATTCATCGAATAGTTTGCTTTCTCATTTAGGTATCCGATATGTAGTACTTTACATTTATCGGCATTGAAACTCATTTGCCAAATTTGGGCCCAACATGACAATTTATCTAGATTGTGTTGCATATCGTCAACTTGTTCTTTTGAGAGTACGCTATTTGCAATTTTTGTATCGTCAGCAAATTTTGAGATTGTACAGGTGAGACCCTCATCTATGTCGTTGATGTAAATTAGAAAGAGAATTGGTCCTAGTACCGATCCCTGGGGTACCCCGCTACTTACATTGGTCCATTTAGATGCCTTACCATTTATGACTACTCTTTGCTTTCTTTTGCTGAGCCAATTTTCTATCCATTTCAACACACCATCTTGTATTCCATGTGCTTTTAGTTTTAGCAGTAAACGTTTGTGGGGAACTTTGTCAAAGGCCTTTTGAAAATCAAGGTATATAATATCTACAGCTTTCCTCTCATCGTAGAGGTTGAGGATATCGTGGAAGAAGTCTAAGAGGTTTGGTAAACAGGAACGTTTTTTACGAAAGCCGTGTTGAGTATCTTTAAGTATGTTATTTTCCTCTAAGTGATTTACGAGTCTGTCTCGTATGACCGTTTCTAGCATTTTACATACAAATGAGGTTAAGCTAATTGGACGATAGTTACTGGGTAGGGATTTGCTGCCTTTTTTTAATATCGGTGTTATGTTGGCTAGCTTCCACTGATCAGGCATAATTCCAGACTGCAAGGATTTATTGAATAGTAATGTCAGTGGTTTGGAGAGCTCATCCTTAGCTTCCTTTAGAACTCTAGGCGAGATTGTATCAGGTCCAGGCGTTTTATTTACCTTGAGTTTATCTAAACAATTCAATACTTCTCTCTCTGTAACGGTGATATTGCTTAGAACATCTGAATTATCAATCTGAATCGGCGATGGTGTAGGGACATCACTGAGGTCTTCTGTTGTAAAAACTGATGCAAAGAAGGTATTGAGGACATTACTCATTTGTACTTCGTCTTTGGTGTATTCTCCATTTTCATCGACTAACGGTCGAGAGAGAGAGAGAGAGAGAGAGAGAGAGAGAGAGAGAGAGAGAGAGAGAGAGAGAGAGAGAGAAGAAAAAGAAGAAGAAGAGACATGGATATGCAAGAAAGGGAAAGCAAGAAGAAGAAGAGATGGACCAAAACCACGGGGGCATAATTACAAGAACAATATACTGTACTTTCCCTACTGCCGTTCTTTGTCCCTGCTACACAATGTTTACGTTCCTCTACCTTATATTTGTTATGGGGTATCTACGGTACTCACCTTGTTGTTAATGTTTACATTTTCCTTGTGTTGTGCCTTTTTTTCTCTTTCCTTCTTCCATCTTCCCTCCTACCTCTCTCCTTCCTTCCTTCCTTATCACCATCCTTGGTTTTTATCGTCTTCCTTCCTTGCTTCCTTCTTCCTTCCTTTCCTCCGGAGTTGTACGAGTATCGGACCAGTAACTTGTAGGTCACAAGTTTGAGTCTGCACACAACACACAAGCGCTCGGAATATTGGAGACGTTTTGGCTTTGGTCCTGTGGTGGCATAGTACACTTTGATCTCTCGACTTGTCTGCTCTTTACCAGAACAGCTGAACTTTTACATCTTACTAAACCTCACCCACAATTAATATTCTCTCTCTCTCTCTCTCACTGTCCCACCACTCACACACACAAGCACACCTGTAGGTCCTGTAGGTAGTAGTTGCAGGCAGTGTTGTCCGCCCGTGGTCACGCTGATGCGCCACCACTAGTACATTCCATCTGCCCGTCTCTGCGCCAGCTGGTCCATGATGCTGTTGCTAGCGGCGCGGAGGTGGTAGTGGGGCAGTTTGGGTTGATCAGGTAGTGTCCAGATAAATTTGTCCAGTTGATTTTTAAATTTCTCAAGACTTGGTTCAGTTGAGTCATGCAGATATCTGGGTAGGGCGTTAAAGAGAAGAGGTCCTCGTGTCACAAAGGCGTTCTCCTTCAGCGTCTTAACTCTGGTGGCTGCTCTGGGATGTACCCGCTGTATGTGGCAGAGACGGCCCAGTCGTTGATGGATGTGAAAACCTATATTAAGGTTGTTGGTTGTGATGCCAATCATAATTTTGTAGACATATAAGATGGCATATCTGTCCCTGCGTCTTTCTAATCAGAAAAGCTTGAGAGTTGCCAACCTTCCCCAGTAGTCTAGGTGTTGTGTGTGTGTGTGTGTGTGTGTGTGTGTGTGTGTGTGTGTGTGTGTGTGTGTTGTGTGTAGCAAAATATCCTCCTTATTTAAAAACTAAACGATATTTTTTTCCCCTTGCCTCTTAACCTTATTAGGTTGTTACCAGTAAACTGTCTTCTTGACGCTTATCCAATTAGTTTTTTGGAGACCACTACTTTTTAGGCCATCCTCTTAAAATGTATATATATTACTTTTCAGTCTAGTTAAAGCTTCATGTTAACTGTCTATGTGTGTGTGTGTGTGTGTGTGTGTGTGTGTGTGTTCCAAAACTGTCTGTGTGTGTAGGATAGTGAGAACATTATTTACACAATAATATCAAATATAATTCAAATTGAACCGTACCTTTATTAACTTTAACAGAGATACGATATATTGGAAACAGAAAAGAGGACGAAAATAGGATTTTAAGAATACAACCATAATGTATATTGAATCTCGATCAAGGAAACACAATTCAAAGGAACTGCAAAAAGAAATATGTTAACACAGGAAAAGAAAAAATGGCAAAAATGGCACATCAAAAGAGAGGGAGCAGTGAGAGAGGAAGGTTAAATAATATTTGAAAGTGAAAGTGGAGTTAAAGAGGAACGGAGAGAGAGAGAGAGAGAGAGAGAGAGAGAGAGAGAGAGAGAGAGAGAGAGAGAGAGAGAGAGAGAGAGAGAGATAATTATACTCACACAAATATGCGTAATATAAACTGATCGACAGAACTAAAATGATAGCGAAACCAGCATAAGAAATAAAAAATCAGTTAGAGAAAGAGAAAAGGCAATAGAAGTGTCAGAAAGAATGAATGAGAAAGAAGAGAAAACAGTGACAATGTAATCAAGGAGAGTCAGACAGGAAGACCAATCAAGCAGAAGGTGGAAGAAACACAAGGGGAACATAGACATCAAAGGAGAGAAGAATATTTATGACAGGAAGTAAGAGGCAGTTGATATTTTATTGATACAATTTGTAGGATAACATTATCTTTGTAATTACACTGCTTCCCCCCCCCCCAACAACCCCTTTAATAACTAATATCAACCCTTCCCCTTCAACTGTCCCCAAGGAATCCAAATAATTAATACTATATTCCGGGAGCCAGACGTCTGGACACGAAAACCAGAATTGTGTCCACATTGTACAATTTGACATTAACCTATAAATGTGAACTTTGACCTGCTGTTGTGAAAATATTAAACCTGGTCTGTGTATGTTGATCCTTTTACTGCCTTGGCGTATTGTTTCAATTATTCTTGAAATTACTAGGCAATTGTCTACAGTTAGGGAAGTATCGCTAGCAATCAAGACGTTATAACATAACATTAATAAACTCCTAGCACCAGGCAACGAAGGCCATATGGCATCAAGACGTTATAATCTATCTCAACTTAGCCTTTGCCATACACAGATCCCTTTCAACCTAATTAACATATTGTTAAATAATAGCCATAATACAATTACAAAATGCATCATGACATACTGAAAGGGTTAACTCACCTGCCTTTACTATACTAACAAAAATTGTGTTACCGATGATTTTAAAATTCACAAAACACGGTCATCAACCTTATTCAGAAATCCACCAATACTTTGAATTATGACCAAATAGTCGACTAATGAAGCTCGTGAGAAACAAAAAATATGACCAAATAGTTGACTAATGAAGCTCATGAGAAACAAAAATTATGACCAAATAGTCGACTAATGAAGCTCGTGAGAAACAAAAATTATGACCAAATAGTCGACTAATGAAGCTCGTGAGAAACAAAAATTATGACCAAATAGTCGACTAATGAAGCTCGTGAGAAACAAAAATTATGACCAAATAGTCGACTAATGAAGCTCGTGAGAAACAAAAATTATGACCAAATAGTCGACTAATGAAGCTCGTGAGAAACAAAAATTCCCTGTGATTTACGGACCAATCGATGTGGAGAATGTATGTGTGTGTGTGTGTGTGTGTGTGTGTGTGAGTGTGTGTGAGAGAGAGAGAGTTGTTTCCGTGAGTGATGGTCTTTTGTTTTAGTTGTATAAGAGAGAACCAATTGACTGCAATACATTTAGGACACCTGACACTATTTATTTAATGGTGTAGCCAATAATAACCCCGTGTTTTCCAGAATGGGATAACATTGTTTAGAAGATTATAACATCAAACTAAAAGGAATGAATAATATACACTCTTGTGAGACAGGGAAGTTCTAAATGTCTAGATGGTGACTCACTGTCTGTTATCGGTCCTCATAAATATGCATACGTGTGAACTTCTTGACCCCATTCTATACACGCACATGTACGCACGCAAGCACCAGTACAAACACACACAAGCGCACGCACACACACATACACATACACACTCGCTCTCTTCCCCACCGATTTCCTTGACCCAATATTTTTTCTGATCACCTTTTCTCTCCGCTAATATCATATCGAAGTCTGTAATATAATTTGCCTTACACTTTGTCTCTAATCCTCGTGTATGTGTGTGTGTGTTTGTAGGTTCTTCTTTTAATTAATTAGACAATTAGAAGATATTAGAAGGGTTAGAAATAATTATTATAACCCAGTATTTTTTTAACAAGGAGCAGGGGTAAAAATTTATCACCAACCAGTTACGAGTTTTTCAGGTAATTTTTTGTTGTTTTTTATTTTTTATTTGATACCGGTATACAGTGTTGTTTAACACCGAGGACCGTCGCATTTTAGTATTTTCTCATTATCCATCAATCTTAGGACACGGCCCCCGATAGTGGGGAGGGCTATGAAGATCAGGGAAATTGCGGGGTAAAAGACGTAAATAAAGGGGTAATATTAGAGGAACTCTGACAATACAACATTTAAAAGTAACAAAACCTGAAAATGGAAAAACCCGAGCCAAGCTTTGACCAAACTAGGCTCAGGTTTTTCGAATTTTCAGAGTCCAAAATCACAGTAACCTCATTTCGAAAGTTGGCTCGGGTTTTCTTGTTTTTTAACGTGGAAAACCCCAGTATGAATGGGGTTAACATTATCCTAACCTAACCTAATGAACCCCCGCTAAATCTATTAAATCCGAGCCAAGTTTTGTCATTAAGCTAACCAATTAACCTAACCTAACCTAACCTAGTATTATGGGTGGGGGCTGCCGCCCCCACACCCCCGCTAAATCCATTAAATCCGAGCCAAGTTTTGTCATTAACCTAACTAAATAACCTAACCTAACCTAACCTAGTATTATGGGGTTAACATTAGTCTAACCTAACCAAACCTAGCATTATTGGTGGGGCTGCCCCCCCCCCCCCCCCCCCCCCCTCCGCTAAATCCCTGAAATCCGAGCCAATTTTTGCCATTAACCTAACCAAAGACCTTAACCTAACCTTGACCTAACACCTAGTATATATCCCCTAGAAGATAACATACCTAATGAGAGGCTGAAGAAGAGGTTGCAGTAAGTTGACAGGAGGCTGATCGGTTCCAGTGGATCATCAGGGTTGTCATCGAAATCACGCAGTTAGAAGTCCCCGCAATAGACACTCACAGCCTCAACTTCCTTGAATCATGAGAATCCCGCCATCCATACACAAAATGTAGAAAGGCTGTGGCGAGACGTTAAAGAATATATTAAACGTCCTGGTAGCCATCCCCAATATCTGTCCCAAAGCACATACGATCTCCATCGCCTCCATCTTCGAACTGAGCCTAGCCCTGCTTGGTGAGGAGCGTGACGTGACGACTGAAAGACTGTGTGATTGATTGATAATTTGATGGAAGTCTGTGATTGGTTCCATGAGTGACGGGAAACATATGGTTCATGATTCCCGAAAAGACCGCTAGGTGTAGTGACGTTCGACTAACAGGTCGAGGGTAAGAGCTCCCAAAGGACGGCCATTGTGTATTATTGCAGCGCGGCCATCGACAGGGAGGGATTTTTTACAGTTTCTCGTATTTCACTTATAGTGTATTTGCGACGGTAATTACATGTACACCAACAAAGTATCGTTCATGAAAGTGATAAACACACTAATAATCATCGATGGGGCCCGTAACTGGTTGGTCATAAACTAGTACCGAAGCAGGCAATAAGTTTCGTTCACACTGCAAGTGGGGGCACGCGAAAATGTAATTTGTTCTTGAAATAACGTTGATAATTGTCAGACTTCGGACAAATTACTTACAGTCTTTCTAAAGTTTTGGAAACTATTCTTGCTTCCAAATTTCTTAAGCATTTCTCTTCTCATAATCTGCTCTCAGATCGCCAGTATGGCTTCCTTAAGGGTCGCTCTACTGGTGATCTTCTTTCATATCTTACTAACTCTTGGTCATCCTCCTTTCGGGACTTCGGTGAGACTTTTTCTATTGCACTAGACATATCGAAAGCCTTCGATAGAGTCTGGCATAAATCTTTAATTTCTAAACTACCCTCCTTCGGTTTCTATCCCTCCATCTGTGCCTTTGTCTCTAATTTCCTTTCCGGCCGTTCCATAGCCGCGGTTGTGGACGGCCATTGTTCACTTCCTCACCCTATAAACTCCGGTGTTCCTCAGGGCTCTGTCCTATCTCCTATTCTCTTTCTAATTTTTATAAATGATCTCCTTAACTGTACCTTAATTCCCATCCATTCATACGCAGACGACTCAACCTTACACTACTCCATTAGTTTTTCAGAACGCCCCAGCCAGCAATCCCTCAACGACAAACGTAATGAAGCCATAGAACTCTTAAATTCTGATCTAAATACTATTTCCAATTGGGGCAGAGAAAACCTTGTTAACTTTAATGCTTCCAAAACCCAATTACTCCTATCTACCCGTCAGGATCTCCCAGCGGACTATCCCTTATTCTTCAACAATACAAAAATCAACCCTTCATCTTCTCTCAATATTCTTGGTGTCTCTTTTTCTTCTGCTCTCATTTGGAAGGACCATATTACCAGTCTTGCTAAGGCAGCCTCCCAGAAGCTGGGTGTGCTCAACCGCCTTAGGGGGTTCTTTTCCCCTGCACAGCTTCTTGCTCTGTACAGGGGCATAGTGCGCCCTTGTATTGAGTATTGTTCACATGTGTGGGGAGGTTCCTCTCACACCGCTCTCCTAGACAAAGTTGAAAGGAAGGCCTTTCGTATCATTAACTCCCGTCCACTCACCAACTCTCTGCAATCTCTCTCTCTCCGCCGCAATGTTGCATCTCTCTCGCTATTCTATCGCTACTATAATAATCAGTATTCCTCAGAGCTATCCCAGTGCATACCACCTCCTTTACGTAGGACACGTGGTACCCGTCTTGCAACTCAATCCCACCCCTACTCTGTGCAACTCTCCAACCCAAGAGTGAAACGTTATTCTCAAACTTTCTTCTACTCAACAGCTGAGCTCTGGAACTCTCTCCCAGAATCAGTCTTTCCCTCTTCCTATGACTTAAATTGCTTCAAACTCCGTGTGTCCAGGCATTTTGGCTCGAACGTCCCTTGATTTTGGCCCTGTCACTCTTTCAACTATGGGGGAGGCACTCGCTATAGGCAGTTATGCCTTTTGCCTCCCTCAATCACATAGAAAAAAAAAAAAACAAAAAAAAAAACGCTTTTGAGTCAGCACATTTACTCTTTCAACGTTTGTTTTCTCCATCCGACACTCAACAAATATACTTTCCCCACACTTTATGCTGGTCCTGGCCCTTCCCTATCACACTCTGTCTCAGCCAAGATAAGAAGTTGGTTGGTCTCACACAATCTCAGTAAAAGCCTCACTCTCCTTCCCATGTTCCCTACTCTCTGTCACTCTCACTCTCTTCTCAACTCAAATTTCCTAGACAGACTCTCACCTAAATGACCCTCCACGTTTTGGACCAGGCTGTGTCCCTTTTCTATAACCACTGTGTTAACAGTGTTAATTTCCTTTGGCACGACCCAACCTTGCAATAACAAATTAGGACAAACGAAGGCCTGGAATGTGAAGTTTATTGTACACTTGGATGCCATAGTCTCTAGCCCAGTCATAAATATTAGTGGATTTCACATGTTACTAGACACAGAGGCGGGAGGGACCCTAGGACGCGCGGATATGTGGTTAAGATCATTAGTGGAGTGATGACGTTAATGATGGTGATAAGAACAGATTGTGATGGAGGAGGAGGAGGAAAGGTGGTGGTGTTATAACTTACATGAGTGATGGCGTGAGGTCGTGGTAGTAATGATTATGGAAGTGGTGATGATGGAACAAATGTGGTGGTGATGGTGATGATGGTGGATTCTGTAGTAGAGATGGTAGTAATGATGGTGATGGGGACAGGAGGCCCTAGTGTAGTGTACATTGGTGGAGGAGCGGCAGTAAAAATTATGTGGGAGGAAGGTGGAAAGGTCAGACTCTTATAATATTGAGGCAGCGAAGGAGGCTGTATAAGATGAATTAAGGGGATGGCGGAAGGAGGGAGGGAGGAGGCCGGTAATGGAATGAAGAAACGAGTACAATAACGTGAAAAACGCATCATTTGTGAGAACTATGAAAGGGTGAAGATGAATACATATATATAAATCCATAAGTAATTACATTAATATATACATACTGATAGTTTGAATACCTGAAGGATAAGGAGATACATACGGACATATTAACACATATGAGATCATTATGCAAGTTAATAAGTATAAGTATATAACACCACACTCGATGACCCGAAAGACACACATCAATGTTAGAATAAAATACTATGAAAATAGAGACGTGGATAAACGAAGTAAACTATGAGAGCAGAGTGTGGTGATGACCCGAGGGCTTGAAGGGATTGTAAACTTGTGACTGGTGGCTGAGGTGATCAAAGGAAGGACTGAGGTGGTTAGAGGGACGGTGAAGTGGTGACGATGATGAGAGAGAAAGAGAGAGAAAAAAAAAATGTACAAAACATTTTCCTTTTGCCATTCAGCGCAATAAATCGGTAATTAGTAATTGGAGCTGGGTATTTATGGTCCTGGTCCTCTATAGGGAGAAGCCGCTATCTTTATTCTCGTAGATCGCATTTGGATAACCGGACACATATTATAGGCTACCTGTTTACCGAATAATCCACCACTTGGCTTAGTTTCGTTAGGGTATATTTCAGTTTACCTATAAGGCTAACGTTAGGGGAATTTAGTATAGTATAACTATCTATAAATCCATTACTAATTTCCATCCATATATCCAAACAGCCATTTACTTATCTATGCTTTCCATTAATCCATCTACCTATCTTAATAAATTCAAATTATCTAGTTACCTACATTTTCCTGACCTCTTTCCTCTTCAAATACGAACTAGACTTTGTCTCTCTTTAAATTTTGTTCTGACATATACCCTAATAAATTATCGCCTCACACCTAAACTCAAATCAACAAAGTTGGCAAAATTACTAATTAATACAAACAAGGAGAATGCTCAACAAAGTCAAGGACTTTCCGAGCTTCCCGCAAAACAAAGCAATTAAGACAAGGCAAACAAACAACAACATTATTAAACCTTAGTCAGTTTGTCTCATGCTTTTCAGCAATATAGAAGGAGCTGTTAATAATAATTAGGACAGATGTGGCGTGTCAGGAGAACACATGAGTAACTGAGCCGTTTTGCTTCAGGCATCCCCAAAACTGGAGAAACGATTACTCAACACGCTAAACAGGAGTAAATAATACAACCTACTATAAAGGCGGATACTGTATAATGAGGCAATATTTCATATTCCAGCAAACATCCTAACCCTGATGGCGGACTCCGTGGTGGAGGAAGAGGGGGCGAGGAAATGACCAGGTAAAAGGGAAGGAGGAGAAACAGAAAACTGGAAGGTGAAACAGGTAAACTGGAAGGTGAAACAGGTAAACAGTAAAGAAGGAAGGTAAAACAGGTAACAGAGGGCTACTGTGGGTGCATACATTTGGTGAACCTCACTTTTCGTCTGAAATATAGAAGCAGGCACAGGCACGGTTTTGAAGCTGGGGAGGGGAGGGGGTGGTGAAACAGTTGTCTTTTGTTTTCTTTATTATATACACAGGCACTTTTTCTTTGTCTTTTTTTTATCTCTCTCTCCACCGCTGGAAGGTGTTGGGGGAGAATCAACGGAGGGAAAACATAACGATGAGTGAAAACAATGGTTAGAAGAAATAGTGGTGGAACAAAGGATTAAATGAAAATATATATCACTGGTGGTAATACACAGATGGTTACAAACACCCGTGGGAGACTAACACCCTCAACAATGATAAATCACCGATGCTGAAGAAATACTGTAGTTCTCGGCTGCAATATTTCGGCTTATATCCCCGCCATTCCCAGACCAGTCTATCTCTGGCTCCCGAACTTCCATACAGTATGTAGGACAATATTGCTCTAGTGCAGCCCACGATCTGTACAGCTGCATTATTGCCTAAACGTTATCTCTTTCTCTCACTGTATAAATCTCACTCTCTTACTCTCATTCTCCAGTCACTATGTCATATAAGTCAAAAGTTAAAACCCATTGTAACTTTGAGGAGATGTTTTGAGAATCAGGCAGTTACCCTCAGTACAAACACATTCCACCTCCAGTTCTGTTACACTCGCTGACAACTCCACCTCTCATTTTGACACTTGTTGAAAGAGTTCCCGAGTCCCCTCCACCTCGAACATTCAATGACCAAAAAATGAACCTCCAAACTATTATTTTTCATTCCCAATCCAGAGTTCCAATAAAGTTAAGGATATGTTTTAATTGAGTCTTCGAATCAGGTAGTTAAAGGAATGAGTGCTATCAGGATATTTTGACCAGTTCAATAATCTGTGATAACTGGTAATGGTGGCGGGTGCCCAGCCCCTAAAGGAGTTGAAACAGGGGAGCTATCCCCCCGCCAAAGGTGGCTTTCTAGGGCCTTTCCTAGCTGATGCTGAGAGGATTGGGTTCTAGTCATGTGGTGATGGACTGGTCTATCAGAGTGAGAGCTGAGCGATCTCTGCCATACCCATAGCTTACTCTGACTGTTTCTTTTACTTATATATTTTCTAGATCTCAAGTGACGGCGTCTCTTCCGTGGATTGACCTCCCTACTGCCAACCATAGAGGTTGGCAGATTGGGAGCCAAAGCATCACATTTTTCCTTTGCCCCTCAACTTTCCCTTCATAATTGCTGAGGGGCACAGGGCCTTGGGTGGGGCTTTGGTTTCCCGGGCGTTTCCGCGCCCTCCTCAGCTCACCTGCCTTTGAGTGGCTTCGGTCACCTGGGCTTTATTAGTGGTGAGCAGGGAGAATTTTGTGTGGGTGCTCGGTTATGTCCTTGGCCTTGCTCGGGACCTTGGGGCTGCTCGGCCAGACAGCCTGGGGAACAGCAACAACAACAACAACAACAACTGGTAATGGTTGGTTAATTATCTTTTTGCAACGTAGTGTTGCTATATATCTATATCTCCTATTTACACTGTTAGTAGTATTTTACTACTGTTGTTGTTGTTGTTGTTGTTGTTCCCTAAGCTGCCTGGCCGAACAGCCCCGTGTTGTTGTTGTTGTTGTTGTTGGAATTAGCGTTTTTTTTATTTACTATCTCTTTATACAGAAATGCATTCGGTATATTTATATTTACATTTAATATTTATTTATTTACCCAATATAAGACAACAGTAAACATTGAGGGAAGATCTGTCTTGACTCTTGCAACACAGGGAATACGGTATATAATTAGGTCAGACTCACGTAAAAAAAAAAATAACAAAAAAAAAATATATATATACTGTATATATATACTGTATATATATATATACCGGTATATACAGTATATGTATGTATATATATTACATCCATTAATGCCCCGTACGCTATATATGACAATTAAGTAACACCCCGTTCTTAACATTAATCATCAATTACAAGCCCCAATGCACTTGAATTAACTAATGAAAGCATATGGTCCTCCCGGAATTCGAACTCGGGACACCACATCCAGAACATAAGAATCTAAACCATTACACCACCAACACAGTTTTTATCAACCGATTGTCTAATTGGAAATGTTACCCCAGAGACCGCCCTCCACACTCAGCGACTATCAACAATAAGGGTGAAGACTTACAAAAGAGGAAACAGTATTTTGCCTAAACTTGTGGATTGATTAAACCTGGGCACTTTATAGCCTAATTTCAGTCCAATTTAAATGTTTAGGTCACTACTGCTATAATAAGAAAGTTATAGAGGTGACGAATTTATCAGGGACAAGTTTTAAAAGTTACATCAGTTAAAGGTAGAATTAACAAAATATTTCATGTGAGTATTAATCAATCTCAATCTCTCTCTCCCTCCCTCTCCCTCTCTCTCTCTCTCTCTCTCTCTAGCATGAAGTATACCTGTATTAAATTACAACACGACTTCTCCCCTTTTGTTTTACCTATTCGTACAATACTTTTTTCTTTTCACTTCTCAAATTTCATCTCCCCTCTCCTTGTTATAAAATTCCTCCTCCCTCCTTATGTGTAACACCTTCTCCTCCCCCTCTTCCTGGTTCATAATTGCTATATATATCTTTTTCTTTTTATAGTGTCTTAATCTTTGGTTTCCTGAACTCTCTCATATAATTTTCTTTATTGTAATCCCACCGAAAAGCAAAAAGGTAAAGAACATATTGCTCTCGAAGATAACGATACATAGCTGAACCTGTGACGGAATTGAAAACACCAATCGACATACAAATAGCCAAATCAACTGACAACAACAAGCTTGGTTAAATCATAAACAAACATGAAACCATACCGGTACTACATAGAAGAGAAAGAAAGTAGAGAAATGTCAAATATATTAATCAAAGGCAAACATTGATTGTATTACGCGAAACAAAAATAACACATACATTGTTAACTAATGACAATAACCTTACATTCTAAAATATGAAAGCGGCATATAGTTTTGTATTTCATGTTATGTCAATAGCGTTTATAGTTTGGCAGGATTGAAAAAGTTTGGAGGCGGTCGAGTGTTGTGAGAGGCACTCTGCATTATAATGAGAGAGAGAGAGAAAGAGAGTGAGTTATGGGTATTATAATGGCAGTAAAGAATGAAAGAATGCAGGAATACTTGCCATTTGTGTGAAACAAATCTGAACTTACGAACGGGCATAACAATAATTAATGCTGAGAATTTCTCAAACAGAGAAGGAAGAGACTGAATGAGGGGAGGATGAACAAACTATGTAAATATTGTAAAGAGGGAGAGAAACGACGAGGCGTTAATATAAGAGCCGTGGGAGAGTGTTACAAAGGGATAGATAGATATAGTGAAAGGTGGGCAGAAGGACGGTTTAAGAGCTAGGGAGGGAAGAGGGATGGTAATGAAGTTTATTTTTGTTTTATTTATTTATTTATTCAAAAACACATATTTCTATTTAATGTGTGATCTCTCTCTTCACCGCTGAGAGTTGTGTGTGTGTGTGTGGTGGGGGGGGGGGGGGTCAACGGAAGGAAAACACAACGTTGGGTTAGAAAACAAATAGCGGTGCGGAAAAAACCCCCCCGATAGAACACAGTTTGAGGAAAATACCCGTGATAAAAAAAAAACAGTCAAACATTGAGAACGAAAAGTTACGGATGCGACAAAAATAAGCCTATCTTATAATATATTGGCGTATTTTCCCGGTATACCCAGACCAATCTGTCTCTGGCTCCCTACCCTCCACAGCTTGTGTTGGACAATATTGTTATAGTGGCGCCCTCGTTCTGTAGAGTTGACCGATATCCGAAATGTACCGGTATCTCTATTCACCCCCCCCCCCCCCACCCCCCCGATACACACACACTCACTCACTCACTCACACTCTCTCTCTCTAAAAACTGTTCTTTTTCTAGCCAATGGGTCATTGGGGCAAAAGTTATAAACCGAATGACAAACTTTTTAATCGAGTCTTTGAAAAACAGGCACTTAACCTCAGTTCAAACACATTCCGTTCCCAATTCTGTTACACGCACTAAGTCTTCTAGCTCTTATGTTTAACCACTGACTGAAAGAATTCCCCCACACGTTACTTCCATCTGAATCGTTCATCAGTTAATAATTGTTCTCACAACTGGTGTGCGATTTTCATTTTTTCACGTTCCAAGGGTCACATAAAGCTACCGACACTATTTTATTGGGAGCTTTGATTTTGTCAGATCGATAGGTGTCTGGATTTGTTTAACTCTTCAATATTATGTTATGAAATTAATTAGGACTGGATGGTTGCCTTTCAATGTTGTAGGAATGTATTTGTCTTCGTCCTATGTAGTTTACTTGCTAGGAAGGGTGGTACACGGGAAAGAAGTGAAACATTTCACCAAAATAAAAGGAAACAAAAGTTTCTAAAAAATATATATATATATATATATATACAGGTAAAGGAAAATCTGTATCAGATTTCAGAAAAGAAAGGATAACGAACAAAGGAAAACCGCCAACAAAATAAAAATGCAGAACCTTATACAGGGAATATCCTCCATTGAACGAGAAACCCAAAGAATACAGCCTCTTTGATTCTAGAAGGCAAAAGTTGGAAGGAAAATATGGCAGCAACTGCAGGAGAGTGCAAATGTTTTGGAGTTAATGCAACAAAAAGCTATGTAGAACACGAAGACTACATTATTGTACATAAAATCTCTTTATAAGCATTGACGGAGAGTAAGAAAAGCTCGAACGAGATAGTAAAATGTGGAAGAAATGTAAGGAGGAAGAGAAATAGGAATGATGAAGGAAAAGGAGAATGGGAAGGAAATGGGATTACAGGAACAGGGAAGAGAAAGACAGCCACGGAAACAGAACACCCTACTGTACATGGTAGCCAAGAATAAGCCTACCGTGTTATTCCTGCGACCTTTTTATTGTGTTGGTGTTGTCGGTGGCCCGGCCAATAACTGTCCTGTATATTATGTTCAGAAAACTTGGAAGGCGAGGCTTTTGTAAACGGATCGTATTTTGTAAAGTATCCGCCTATTATCCTCCTCTTGCGCGCGCGCAAGCGCGCACACACGTGCACACACACACACGCACACGCACACACACACACACACACACACACACACACACACACACACACAATACCGGTATATAATATAATACATAAATACTTGTATAGTATGTCAGTACACTTTTTTTCTCAGACAAGCTATACTATAGACCTTTGTAAAATTACAAGACGATTGCAATGCCAGTGAAGTTTTAACAATGTGTATGCTACTGCGTTAAATTCATTACTATCGGGACCCTTCCACCACCCCTGCTCCTTCACATATTCTACTTCTCTTACTTCACACCATTATTCCCATTCTTTGTTTCTTCCTCCCTCCTTCCTCTTCCGCCTACTCTTCCTAGATTTACTCCTCCTCCTTCTTGTTTCCCCCCTCCTCCTATTCCCGACCCCGTTAACCACCTCTGTCATGCCACCTTCTTGGTACATTCGTGGTACACAAGGAGGCTTCGTAGGTCATATGATGCCTTTGTAAAAAATAAAAAAAACGTAGTTGAATTCAATTAAGTAAGCTCGACGGTCTTTGCATAAAAGTGAACAAACGAGTTATCGAATTGAAGGAATTTTATTTGGTTTATTATTAATATGTTTCCGAAAAAGCTTTGTGTCTAAGTTAAAACATCTTCTGCAGGTGGAGAAAATCAAGTTGACATTTTGCAAAGTTATATTAGGAGTTGGAAATCCTTCCAAAGCTGATTAATGCTACCAATGGTAGCAGAACGAGTAGTATAATGTTTTCGGGTTGTGAAATAAAATCGCTTGATATAACCTACTCGTATATATTTGAAGCACACTTTGTAAAACATAATAACTGACTCGCAAATTTGACAACGTTCAATAGGAGAGTTCAGTAACATCATTTATCACCATGGCGTGATTACATTGCTATTAAAATGTCAACGGATCATTAACACGACCATCATTCTTCTAATAACCACATTATTAACTATACAATATTTGTCAAATTCATACCTGTCAATCTCCACTAAATAAGGATCGATAATTACGCTCTGCTGTCATAAAATAACTATACAAGTCTCTCTCTCTCTCTCCATGATGCAATACAAGAGTGATAAACTCTGTGTTTTCAATCGGTCCAACCCTGATGTTTGGATAGCGATAAACGTTCTCCTTCCATAGTTTCCCTCTTTACTGGAGAAAAATCTTATGTTTACATAGAGTACGTGTGACTAGGAAACACATTTTTTGTTTAAAGGAAACAGCATTACATTTAATACCGTACTGATATTAGGCAAGGACAACTTGGGTGTTTTAGAACAACACATATACAGTAAAGTGTGGATCCTACATACAGAAACTATATACAACAATCATTGAAACAGTCTGACCCCTCACTATATTAACGCATCATGCTTAATAACTATTAAGCAAAATAAGAAGAGTGCACATCAAATCAACCTCAATAGAAATCATGGCAAAGTCATCGAGATGACACGAAGGTAGCACTCACGTGTAGAGAGAGTGAGAGAGTTATATTTCTACTCTCTCACTAATAAACCTAATGCTAATATAATAATGTATGTACCGGCCGAATGTTATACTTGCAATGCCGGTACAGTACATATTTACAAATTAATGTACTTTGATGAGAACTACCGGTACATATCGACCACGAGCGCGATTTTCTGTTAGTAATTAATGGTATAAATACAGCCGTAGAGTGCAGCGCGCTTTGATTTCAGTTGGCGGTAAATTCAATCCTTATTAATGGCATTAAATACAAGGGTAGAGTATAGTAATATCACCTGGCGGTAAATTCAATCACTTAGTAAGTAATATATCGATACTTAATGAATACAGAATGTCTCTGCAGCTTATTAGTGACAGGTTTTCATATCTTAACAACATATTTCGCTACAATAGCTTCGTAAGGGCTGAGTAATAAACTTGTGAACGTCAGCTGGTAAAAGCTTATAGTTAATTAATTCCAACCATCATGCCATATATCATTATTGGTCGTTATAGGATAAAGGATATTGATGTCAAAGGTGTTGTTGTTACTGAAATTAATAGGTAATTATGTTGTTATTGTTCCTACCACCACTACCGTACTTTACCTACCTTGTCTGTTCTTACCTGGTCCAATCCTACCTTGCTCTACCCTGACTTGCCTAGATCTTATCTTAATTCATGTTACCCTGCCACAAACTGCCTTAAGGGGAGATTTGTGTAAAAAAAACACAAATCTGGACCCCCATCTCCCACATGTTTAGCCCCATTACTTTTGAGATGTTAAAATGTTCGCCTGATTAGATTAGTTTGGTGATTTTAAGACCCTTTGCCCCATTGTTTTCAATTTATGACCTTTCGTGCAATTTAAGTGTCGATTTGTTCCTGGCGATTGATAAGAGAGCCTGGAATTTAGGAGGAACCGGCCATTTTCTAACGAAAAAAATGTACACACATCTTGATGGGTGGTCCCGGGGGTATTATTTTTTAAGATCGATGGAGGTCTAGGGAGCAAACTAAAAACTTCCCCTTAATCCATCTGTCTAATCTCAAGTTCCCCGGCCATTGATTTCCTTAGTTTGGTGGAGTTGGTCCTGCTGCTCTTGCTGTACTTTTCTTTTACCAGGAAGATTACGGTAACTTACATCAACACAAGACAATTTAACCCCTTCAGTACTGGTGACATCCTTTTCATTATATTCTGGCAACTATTGGGCAATTTTATTCAGTTTAAGAAGGGCCTCAGTATTTAACAAGCTTCGAACTATCTCAATTAACCCTCTTCACTGCCACAGATACTTCCCAAGCTGCACAAATTCTTCTAAATATAGCTAGATTAAAATATATGAGACGTCGCCGGTACAGAAGGGGTTAATCGAATGTTTGCGTAACCTCAGCGTAACCTAACGTGATTCAAGCGTTAATGTAGGCGGGAGTTAGGTTAATTTAATTCAGTTTAGCTAGAATAATATACCGTGATCATCTAATTCAGTTTAGCTAGAATAATATACCGTGATCATCTAATTCAGTTTAGCTAGAATATACCGTAATCATCTAATTCAGTTTAGCTAGAATAATATACCGTAATCATCTCATTCAGTTTAGCTAGAATAATATACCGTAATCATCTAATTCAGTTTAGCTAGAATAATATACCGTAATCATCTAATTCAGTTTAGCTAGAATAATATACCGTAATCATCTAATTCAGTTTAGCTAGAATAATATACCGTAATCATCTAATTCAGTTTAGCTAGAATAATATACCGTAATCATCTAATTCAGTTTAGCTAGATATACCGTAATCATCTAATTCAGTTTAGCTAGAATAATATACCGTGATCATCTAATTCAGTTTAGCTAGAATAATATACCGTGATCATCTAATTCAGTTTAGCTAGAATAATATACCGTGATCATCTAATTCAGTTTAGCTAGAATAATATACCGTGATCATCTAATTCAGTTTAGCTAGAATAATATACTGTGATCATCTAATTCAGTTTAGCTAGAATAATATACCGTGATCATCTAATTCATTTTAGCTAGAATAATATACCGTAATCATCTAATTCAGTTTAGCAAGAATAATATACCGTAATCATATAATTCAGTTTAGCTAGAATAATATACCGTAATCATCCTGATAAAAGAACAGTAATGCAAGAATGTGAAGTTGTCCAAACCTAATAAATATGTTCCCCTTACGACAAGGACGTGAGCATATAATTCACGACAAGGACGTGAGCATATAATTCACAAGGACGTGAGCATATAATTCACGACAAGGACGTGAGCATATAATTCATAAGGACGGGAGCATATAATTCACGACAAGGACGTGAGCATATAATTTACAAGGACGTGAGCATATAATTCACGACAAGGACGTGAGCATATAATTCACAAGGACGTGAGCATATAATTCACAGCAAGGACGTGAGCATATAATTCACGACAAGGACTTGAGCATATAATTCACAAGGACGTGAGCATATTATTCACGACAAGGACGTGAGCATATTATTCACGACAAACTAGGCGAGCATGTTGCCGGAGTTTAGTCAACACGTCCAGTAATGATGGTGTCCTTTATATGTATATGCCTTGTTATTCTCCCTAGACATTCCCACCGTTAATGCCCACTCAAAAGGAGTATGCAGACAGACCCACGCACGTATATATATATATATATATATATATATATATATATATATATATATATATATATATATATAGAGAGAGAGAGAGAGAGAGAGAGAGAGAGAGAGAGAGAGAGAGAGAGAGAGAGAGAGAGAGAGAGAGAGAGAGAGAGAGAGAGAGAGAGAGAGAGAGCGAGAGCGAGAGCGAGAGCGAGAGCGAGAGCGAGAGCGAGAGCGAGAGCGAGCACTTGGTAAGGGCGTGAACGCATATCGCTACAGTTGACGAGTATGACGAGTGGGCGACGGGTGTGTGTGGTGTGTGTGGAATAAGAAGGGAGGGATTGTGTGAGTGTGTAGTAAAGGTGAGGATGGAGGGGTAGTTGTTATGATTGTATTTAGGAGTCCGTGTTTAGCTGGTACAACATTTTACACAACACAATGCGAGGTGCTTATGAAACAATAGTTGAACAAGTGTTCCTATAGAGTTCGTCAATGTTCCACACAACGAACATACAGTAGGCTATGTGTATGAGATAATTTATCCTTTCTGTGTTTCATATTTAAATAGGAATTAACCTGGATATAATATATCATTGAGCATTATCCCATAATCAAATCTACCGGTAGCCCTTGTTTCTTCGTTGGTATATTCTAAACCCCAAAATAACCTCTTAACACTCTTTTGTACTGAATTCTCCCTCATTAATTAAATAAACAATAAAGTAAGTGATATTAGTTAATATACACTATGTATCACGGGTGTAAACGAATTATGGCAGAACTTGAATTATTTAAATGCAGCGGCACATCTCCCTAAAGAAGGCCGTGGTGCAGGGAATAAGCCCCACCCACCGAGTCTTGTCTCAGCAGAATTGCCAACCTATTGTGTCTACCTCTAGAGTCTAGATGAAAGAGGTGTTTCATTCCGTATAGTGACATAATTTTTAATAATCTGTGACATGAATATAATCTAATTTGTTTATTATTTCAACTATTTTCAAAATACATTTTATGGAAATGACCACATTTTAGTTATATTTAGCACTTCAGCTAACAGGTTTCTTTTGCACACCATCTGTGATAGATGTGGTAACACTGCGCTCGGTCTCTCCTCGACCCATGGTTCTTCAAAACTCCTTGAAGCAATACCAGGAAGGTCGGAACGCATTTCCATAATACAGATTTAGTATCAGCAGAAAAGTAAACACTGCCAACAACAGCACACCAGGTACTATAATACGGTTTCAATTATGGCAAGAATTTATATTAAAGAAATTACATTTCATTTTAAGTACCGGTAACTATTCCTTGATATAAGGGTAATCAATTTCAGAAAACCATGGCACGTGAGAGTTAATTAATAATATACTTTCTTTTGGATCCCAATGTTCAAAGTTGGCCAATAACTTAACATAATCTGGTTGAAATATATCAAAACTTTGTGGTATAGAGCGTTAGAAATGATAGAAGAGTAGAGGAGGGAGGGAGAATTATTAGGGTGAGGTAATGCAACATAGAGCTCTCTGGGGGACCTTGTATTAACACACTCACTCACTAAATTGACTTGCGAGTTTCGTCCTATAAGGAAGTTGGAGCTGTAGACATAAATATTCAGCAGAACTACCCGTTATAATACGGTTGTAGTATATACATAAAACCCAATTCAACATACTCTTTAGCCATTAGAAACCTACATAATTATTGCATTTCTATTTACAATCGATGTCTACAGCTCCAATTTCCTGCCTGAAACTCGCAAGTGGTCAACTGTTTTAACTCCGTGTACGACCCCCCTCCCCCCTCTCTCCCTCTCCCTCTTTCTCTCTGTAAGTGCCTCACCCTTTGCCTGAGAGTCCTTATTTGAAATTATTAACGTTCCTCATTATTCCCATTATGAGTGAACATTCTTCGGTACGTCCCAGTTTATACAACTTTAGAGTTCTCTCGTTGTCGTTCACGTTTTTGTTTCTCTCGAAAACAAATGTTGACAAATCTAACTTGCCCTATCACCACGAACCAGAAAATACAAAACTACAAAACTAAATGTATAATATGTTTCACATATTACAAAATTACTGACAAATGTTCTATATTGTCTAGAGCCTTCGAAATAGTGCCACTGGTGATATAGCACCCAGCTAGGGTACGCCTCACCATCCAGTCATACATTTCAAGACACCGGCTAAGTTTCAAGCCGTCTTAGTTTTACGGCCACAAAATCTTGGTGGGATCTACGGTGAGTATCGTCTTGGTCTCAGGGTTTACTGTGGTGGTGCCGTGGGAGGATTGTTGGGATTTGTTTATATGATAGCAAATGTTCGTACAGTTATTGGCTGGGTTCACAGCACATTAGACAAACTTATCAGTGGGAATAATTTCCCATCGAGTATAACACTTTCGAAATTCTAGAACATTGAACCTATGGAGAAACCAGCATCTAGTTAATGTGATCAAATAATGAAATTCCAATTTCATAAGGTATTTAAACCATTATTTAAACCATTCAGAATATCATGGTATATTTCTTAATTATATTTGGCTAACATTATATAATGTTACTCGATTAAGGATTGTGTAAGCTGAAGGCTTCATTATGAGAGCTAAATTGCTTCAACTCTCTTAAGTAATGGAGTTGTTTTGTTTGTAATCCTTATATAAAACTTTGTCATTATTGAAATATATAACTGTACAGGAATAGGCATATGAAACGTATACCAGTGATGTTGAGAGTGATATAATACGAGGCTCTACAGGATTTGTTTATACATTAAAGGTTTATGAGAGAGAATACCCAATTGTATATATGATGTTAAATGTGGGTAACAACATTCACTTTTCACATTGCTACAAAATAACCCTTGATGGCGGCCAAATAAAGTAATACATTCCCAGCACCTCCGGTCAAATAAAGTAATATATTCCCAGCACCTCCGGTCAAATAAAGTAATACATTCCCAGCACTTCCGGTCAAATAAAGTAATACATTCCCAGCACTTCCGGTCAAATAAAGTAATACATTCCCAGCACCTCCGGTCAAATAAAGTAATACATTCCCACCACCTCCGGTCAAATAAAGTAATACATTCCCAGCACTTCCGGTCAAATAAAGTAATACATTCCCAGCACCTCCGGTCAAATAAAGTAATACATTCCCAGCACCTCCGGTCAAATAAAGTAATACATTCCCACACTTCCGATCAAATAAAGTAATACATTCCCAGCACCTCCGGTCAAATAAAGTAATACATTCCCAGCACCTCCGGTCAAATAAAGTAATACATTCCCAGCACTTCCGGTCAAATAAAGTAATACATTCCCAGCACTTCCGGTCAAATAAAGTAATACATTCCCAGTACTTCCGGTCAAATAAAGTAATACATTCCCAGCACTTCCGGTCAAATAAAGTAATACATTCCCAGCACTTCCGGTCAAATAAAGTAATACATTCCCAGCACCTCAGGTCAAATAAAGTAATACATTCCCAGCACTTCCGGTCAAATAAAATAAAACATTCCCAGCACCTCCGGCTATATCATCTGTCAACAACAATATATCATGAATATATTAATACACTAGTTGTCCACTTGGGTATACAAAATTCCTGTAGCGGACCTTTAACACTTTCAACACGATGACGTACGTGTAATTATATTTTGGTTACTATCACATGATTTTCTTCAGCTTATAAGACTTCTAGAACTCAAAAGGGTATATACCAACTCAATAAACACTTCGAATAACACAGGTACTTTATTAACTTCTTAAAATCGTCTAAGTTTAGCCAGAATCAAAGGTAAAAAAAGCGTCATCGTGCTGAAGAGGTTAACCCTCTGACTAAGTGAGGCTCATCCTAAGCTGTATACTGTATATACAATATAAACATACAATATTATATTTAATACCGGTAGGTGTATATAGTAAAAGCTTACACAAGATAATTGCAAATTCCGACCTATTGTATTGAAGGGATGAAGGTCAGGGCCAACCACGACAACAAATCCTGATATTTGTATGTAACAACGACCAAAATCCTGAGAATCAACGCTGCTGTTCTTCTCCCTCCACTTCACCTTTTGTCCTGATCCCATAAACACATTCTCTCTCTCTCTCTCTCTCTCTCTCTCTCTCTCTCTCTCTCTCTCTCTCTCTCTCTCTCTCTCTCTCTCTCCTCTCTCTCTCTCTCTCTCTCTCTCTCTCTCTCTCTCTCTCTCTCCTCTCTCTCTCTCTCTCTCTCTCTCTCTCTCTCTCTCTCTCTCTCTCTCTCTCTCTCTCTCTCTCTCTCTCTCTCTCTCTCTCTCTCTCTCTCATATATACTTTATATCATTAATGTAATGATAAAGATGTTAGGTTGACATGTATTATGTATATAACTAGTACAAAATGCAGATAGTTGTAAGAATTACACACCTCAAATATATTGTACCGGTATCTAAAATATTATTGGTACTAACAGTTTCACTTTAGCTGCTTAGATCACGTCAACACGATTTGTTACAGTTGTTGATCACGAGCGCTGCAGATTACACACACACACACACACACACACACACACACACACACACACACACACACACACACACACACACACACAAACACCACACACACACACACACACACACACACACACACACACACACACACACACACACACACACACACACACACACACACACACACACACTACAATTACTACATGATGTACACAGGCTTACACACAGTCGTAATTTATATTTACATACATAGATTAGGGGAGGGGGTTGGGGGCCCTTGACGATTAATTCCGCCATAAATTTGAGGGTTCCGAGATTATCTAAATTTAGTCATACAATAAACTTTAAATTCCAATTTTCATAACTATTAATACATTTACATGAGTAAAGTCCTTGTAGATATACTTCCAATTATAATGTATCTGTAAATGCAATTCCAAATATTAGCTACCCTTCTCAATACGTTTTATATTCTTGGCTAATTTCTCCACAATATAAAAATAAGAAACTCACCCGCTCAATTAAATTACTATTCCTAACCCCTCCCTCCACACAGTATACATATCCAGCCCTCCAAATAACACTTCAGCTCTCACACCCATCCCAACACTTTTCCTATTACCAGCCCACAACAATAGTTCCCCTCCTGCCCCCCCCCCCCCTCTCTCTCTCTCTCTCTAGGTCAGGATGGTTGTCCTCCACACACACACGGCATAAAGGTATCGGAAGTTATATGACGCGGCGGATATCGTATATAACGTTTGTAATATTGCACAAACAAGGGTGAGGAGGAGGAGGATGGTGTGATCATTGGTACTGCTATAGTATATTTTATTCCAGCTGATGGTAAATTGCCATGTTACTGTCTTGGTTACTCAGCTATTATGTAGATTGTGTAGTGAAATGTGTTCTTTTTTATGAACACTTGGAATTAGTCGGACGCAGAGACACAGTAGATTCACATTTGTCCATTAACCCTTACAGTCCCAGGCCCGAGTATATTCGTCAGTAGATAAGTAACTCCACAGTCCCAGGCCCGAGTATATTCGTCAGTAATGTATTTGTCTTGTAACTGCCTGTACAAGGCATATTTTGTTTTTGTTGTTGATGATTTTTTTTTTTTTTTTTTTAAGCCTTGTAAAAAGAAAAAAAAGAGATCCAGTCTTGCCTCATCTCTTGAGGTGAAAAGGTAGTCTCTCCTGCCATTTTCGCTACAGTACTTGGGACTGCTGGGGACTTTTATTACTGTATCCTACGGTACTCAACGGGTTAAGTATCAAGATATGAGTTTGTAAGGGATTCAATTTACCATCAACTAAAATATAACCGACTATAGTTACCTTCCTGATTAACTAAATATTGATATACATAGTGCAATGATAGTAATTGTTTGATCATAATTATAACCTTTAACTTAAAAATATGTTTAGTCATCCCTATGCCCATACTATCATCAACACTAATTAATTAATGTTATTTGTTCATCATTTAGTGACATATATGATATAACATAATTAATCAAATTCATCAATTAGTTTATGTATAATTATAATCCTAAACCTGCTACCTGATCTGTACTAACAATAGTAAAAATCAGTCCATATATAGTCTATATATTAAAAGGGTAATAGTATAACACGGAAGGTCAGATGGAAGTGAGGTATACAACATGGCGGCCACTGTCATGGAATTATACGGTGAATGTTTCCTATCAAAGCCAGCTTGGGGTGAGAGTGATATCTGTCCCGCCACACCTGATAAAGGAAGAAGATAAAGACCCACCAGGTAATGTCTCTCTCTTGCTCTCTTGACACACACATTGTTTTGATGATGACGTAGTTTCCTTTGTCGATAATATATTTTCCTTACGCGGTAAGGTCATTGTTATCGAGGGCACGCAGAGACATGGCAAGGAATATATAGCCTACACGTATGAAGTATATGACAATGCGAATTTCGGATTGCATTGTTTACATTTGGCTGCACTTTCTGTGTATATAATTATGTTAGCCCTTCATCATACAAATCTCTCTCTCTCTCTCTCTCTCTCTCTCTCTCTCTCTCTCTCTCTCTCTCTCTCTCTCTCTCTCTCTCTCTCTCTCTCTCTCTCTCTCTCTCTCTCTCTCTCTCTCTCTCTCTCTCTCTCTCTCTCTCTCTCTCTCTCTCTCTCTCTCTCTCTCTCTCTCTCTCTCTCTCTCTCTCTCTCTCTCTCTTGCACCCCACCTCATCGCCAACAACCCGGAAAATACTGGGGCTAAATTGCTGCTGGAATTATTTGACACTCGACCAACACCCAACCATTTCCGACCACCGACCCCAATTGAATACTAAATAAAATGTACTACATATTGCATTGTGTGTTGACCTAGTTACTGGTGTGTTGGTGGTGGTGGTGTACAGTAGTAGTGGTGGTGTTGGTGGTATACAGTAGTAGTAGTAGTGTTGGTGGTGGTGGTATACTGTACAGTAGTAGTAGTAGTGTTGGTGGTGGTGGTGTACAGTAGTAGTGGTGGTGTTGGTGGTATACAGTAGTAGTAGTGTTGATGGTGGTGGTATACAGTAGTAGTAGTGTAGGTGGTGGTGGTGTACAGTAGTAGTGGTGGTGTTGGTGGTATACAGTAGTAGTAGTAGTGTTGATGGTGGTGGTATACAGTAGTAGTAGTGTTGGTGGTGGTGGTGTACAGTAGTAGTGGTGTTGTGGGTTTAATTGTAATTATTGCCAGGTCACCGAGTTTACAATACTGTACAAATGGCAATTATAGTAACATATAATTGGACTGACTAAACAAATCTTCCAACAAAACACGATTGATGGTCCCAGTAAAGGACGGATATTGTCGATGTTTTTGGCGGATAAAGCGTTGACGTTACTCTATCATTACCAGGATGATCACGGTAATTTATCCTAGCCTAACCTGACCTGACCTAAGCGCGTTGTTAAGTTAGGTTAGTTAAGGGGAAGTTAGGTGAAATAAGGTTAAAACAAGAATGCGTTATGAGTTATAGTGATCGTCCAGGTAAAAGAATAATAGTGACTGAAGTTATAAACGGGTCCTAACTTGTGTCCCATGTACCCGGGCCCCACCAGGAGGTAGGTTTATTAAGGCAGGATAACCATTGTGGGCCACACCACGTCCAGGAGATTACCAACGGTAATGGTCGAGTTAATGTGCTCAAATGTACATTACTACCATTATAGTGTGTGTGTGTGGTGTGGTGTGGTGTGGTGTGTGTGTGTGTGTGTTGAGACTCGGTGGAGTGTGGACGTGCCTGCGCGAGCTCCGTGAACCGTGGTGTTTGACTAAAAACAGTGTTCATCTGTGGTTAGGCCTATGGTGCGCTGAGCAAGTGGTGGGGCACCACAAACTAGTACAGACTACTGTACATAATAATGGATAAACTGATCCCTTCTAGAAGTGAGATTCCAAGCAACAAACAGTGTGGAAAATGTTCAGAGAGTTTACTAACAGCTGCTGTGAAATGCGGACAATGCAATGGCTTATTTCACCTCGAGTGCGCCGGGATGCCCGACTACATGGCGATAAAGTACTTTACCTCTAGGATAGTATATGCATGTGAACCTTGTGTGAAATTAAACACCGACAACTACCAGCAACTAGTACAATGGATAAACAACAATCGGCAAACCACTGGTGAGTCATCCAATGGCAGTACCAGTGGTGAAGCAGTGAAGCAGGTCAACACACCGTCTGATAACGAACAACGATGGACTGGACTAACGACCGCAATCACTGAACTAAGGTCAGAAGTCGCCCAGTTGGCTAGGAAAATGACGAACAACAGTGAAACTAAACAGAAGCAATGCTCAGATGTTGTAAGAGAGGAAACATCGTATGCTGACGCCATTGCCAAAGTAAACCATAACCAACATGCTGTATTTATAAAACCGAAGGATGGCACGACCCCTTCAAACAATAAAGAAATAATCTCTGCCCTAAAAAATATACCAACGGTATCGATGAAGACTACTCAACAGAAATCGGTGAAACTAGTGTTCCCTACGAAAACAGCGAAGGATCGAGCAGTCGAAGCACTGGAAGCAACTGATCAACTAGCTGATACACACCAGATTGCTAGTGAGATTAAACTGAACCCCAAAATTCTATTGTATTTGTACCAGATATCATTGAGGATTCACAAATTATTCAGTCACTTCAAGAAAAAAAAGAACATATAGCAGATCTGATGGAACAAGACAATGATATGAAACTGCTGTTTACCAAACCCAGCACATCCGGTTTCAAAACTGCCGTTGTCTCTGTATCACCACGCATCAGGAAAGCAATTGAGAACAATGGAAACCGTGTATACTTACATCTTTCGCGGTGTAGGGTGTATGATCACTACTGGGTGCAACGATGTGGTAATTGCATCGGATATGGCCATAAAACAACTCACTGCCATGCAAAGGAGCCAATTTGTGGCCACTGCACTCAGAAGCACATGTCCGATAACTGCACAAACAAGGAACGGCTGATTTGTCATCACTGCCAGTCAGCGGAAGAGAGGAAACTGGACATTCCTCGTTCAATACGAAATGCCCAACATTCATATCAGCCAAGCTCAGTGTCATTCGCCGAACGATGCGCTGGGTGGATGAAGGAACAGAAGCAATCACAAAAAACTAGGTCTAACTAATAGCACCAATGAAACACATGTTAAAACATTTGAAAAATGCACAAAGTGTTACAAATACACAAGAGCAGAAAAATATAAAAAAGAAAACACACGGAAGCAAGGATGCAAACAATAATATGCTGCAATATTGAGGCCTGATGCCGAGAAAAAACGACATAAGACTAAAATGTTAGAAGAAATAGGTTTTTGAGTATAATAGTGCTCTAATTTGTATCACAGAATCCCATTTCGAAGTGAAATAAGAGATGCCGAAGTAAAAATCGAAGGCTATCAAATTTTTCGTGTTGAAATAGCGACCGACAGAAAAAAAGGGGCAGTACTTATAGACATCCGCCAAGACATAGCGAAAGAAGCAAAAATGATAGCTGCAGGCTCTAATGGAGAGATAGAATACGTTATTGTATATATCAAGAAGTGGAATGATACAAGCTACTGTATACAGACCACCAAGATGCGCAACAGAAAACGTGTCAGAGGTTATCAAAACTATCGAGTCAGAAGTAGGAAAAACTGGGAAATCCCGAACCTACAATAGAGAATAATGGGGCTTTCAATTTACCAAATATACAGTGAAATGAGACAACAATAATAGGGGGAACATCAGAAGACCGATCACAAGCTAATATACTATTCAAAATGATGGAAGACTTAATGCTGAAACAGATAATACATTTAGCAACAAAGAAGAAACAATATTTTGGAACATATTTCTCACCAACGATGAAGAAATTATAAGCGACATAAGACTCGAAGAGACAGATATCTCAGATCACCGACTTATGGTGATTGAAACAACATTGCAAGCAAGTCGAGAACCACAAAAATCTATGGCGAACACAAAAGACTTCCGATCCTTAAATTTTTTCCAGGATGACATAGATTGGAAAACCATCAACAATGAAATATCCAATACGGATTGGCATGGAGAGATGGAAGGACGGACAAGCTCCGAGATGTACCAACATTTTAGTTCCAAGCTCCTGAACATATGTGTAGCGAATATCCCAAGTAAGAGACAACCACGAGAATTACACAATCCCAAGAGAGAGGAAAATACTGATGAGGAAGAGGACAAAATTAAATAACGATTAGTGGAAAGCGAAGAAGAGAATATGATAAAGCAAAAATTAGCACTTATCGAAAGAGACCTCGCACAGTCGTACAACAGAGAAGCAAAATCTGAAGAACGGAGAGCTGTGGACAACATTGACAAGAACCCAAAATACTTTTTTAAGTATGCCAAGAAAAAAACAAGCATGCGAACAACCATAGGACCACTCAAGTACAATGGATACCTCACCAGTGATCCACAAAAAATGAGCGAAGCCCTTAACCACCAGTATGTGTCTGCATTTAGTACACCAAAACTAGATACAGTGAATCAGTGGCATACAGCAACACCGCCCGCAGAATCACAATTGAGCGATGTAGAGTTCGATAGGACAGATATAGAGACATCCATACAAGAAATCAACACATATGCCGCTGCAGGACCAGACTGTATACCAGCAATACTCATGAAGCAGTGTGCCTCCATTATATCCAAACCACTGCACATGATATGGAGAAAGTCGATGGATACTGGGGAAATACCTAGTCTCTTAAAACACGGACAAATATCACCCATCTATAAAAGTGGGCCGAGAACGGAACCAAAAAATTATAGACCAGTGGCTCTTACTTCACACGTAATTAAAATATTAGAGAGGATAGTTGTAAAAAAAGTAACCAAATATCTGGAGGAACAATCACTTTATAACAAAGGTCAACACGGATTTAGAAGCGGAAGATCGTGCGTGTCGCAGCTTCTTCAACACAGGATGGATATTTTGAGTGCTCTAGAAGATGGAGATGGTGTGCAGATGCAATCTACCTGGACTTCTCTAAAGCTTTCGACAAGGTTGACCACTCGATCTTATTGCAAAAACTGGAACATATTGGGATTAGAGGTAGGCTACACAAGTGGATCGGGAGCTTTATCACTAATAGAAGTCAATCGGTAATGGTCGAAGGAAGCGAATCCAAGAAGTCGGAAGTGAGAAGTGGTGTGGCACAGGGGTCGGTGATTGGCCCCTTGCTTTTCCTCATATATATCAGTGATATCGACCAGAGTATACAGTACTGTAAAACAACCTCATTCGCAGACGACACTCGACTCCTGGGCATTGTGAGAAGGGAAGAGATTATAAAATGATACAAGATGACCTGAAGACGATATATAACTGGGCAGAAATGAATAATATGATATTCAATAGCACAAAATTCTAGTTATTGAGATATCGACACCCGAAGCAGGAAGTGGCCGACAAGGACTATACAACACCAGAAGGAGGAATTATAATCCAAAGCAACCACTTGCGGGATCTGGGAATAACAATAAGCGACGACGCTAGCTTCGACCATCAAATTGATAATACTGTAGCGAAGGCCAGAAAGAATATGGGATGGATTTTTAGAACATTCAAAACAAGAGAACCACGTGCGTTAATAGTATTATTCAGGGCCCTGATACTACCATTGGTTGAATACTGCTGCCAGTTATGGAACCCCACAAACATCGGCCAAATCAGAAACTGGAGGCAGTACAACGAACGTACACGGCCCGAATCGAAGGACTGAACAACATGGACTACTGGCAGAGACTACAGCATTTAGACATGTACTCATTGGAGAGAAGAAGGGAGAGCTATGTAGCAATGTACGTGTGGAAAATAATTAACGAAATGATACCAAATCTGGAAAACGAAGATGAAATTAGGACGACATACAGCAGTAGACGAGGAAAATTGTGCACTATTCCGCGTTTAGTGAGAACAAGGATGAGCTTACAAACCTTGAAAGCGAATTCATTGGCTGTACACGGTCCAAGGATATATAACTGTCTCCCCAAGCAACTAAGAGAACACACAGGCTCTCTGTTAAGTTTCAAGACTGGATTGGACAAATTTCTACGAACAATACCCGACAAACCATCGCTGCCACACTATTACCAAACGTCCAACGGAAACAGCCTGCTACATCAAATCAGAACGAGGAACTACTGAGGGCGGCGCACCAGCGTGGCCCAGGACTTCGGTCCTAAACTACAATCCAGGAATCCAGGTGTGTGTGTGTGAGAGAGAGAGAGAGAGAGAGAGAGAGAGAGAGAGAGAGAGAGAGAGTACAAAGGAGTACAAAGGAAATCAAGCAACAACAGATCTAGTGACCCTTCTAGGCTGCTTGTCCTCCAAAACACTGAGGATCAAGTGTCCAAACAGTGGTTTAGAGTGGGTAAGGGAACATTGGAAAGGGAACTACTGCCCTGCCACTACCGTGGCAGGACTAGGAAGTTAGTAGGGGACATATGGGTTAGTAACTGAGGGGAGGATAAAAGTAACTGAGAGAGAGAGAGAGAGAGAGAGGGGGGGGGGAGGGGGGGATAAGAGCAAGAGTGAAAGTGAGAGAAAGGTAGAAAGCTAGGCCGTGAGAGAACAGGAGCAAATAATGCCCTTAAACTAGGTGAACACACATGAGAGGGGCAGGGAATATTATGTTACGAGTCAAATATCCCGGAAAACTGGGCAAAACGAATGAGGCGGAGAATAAGTCCGGTAAGAACTACAACGATCCGGAAAACTGCTAAATTCCGGATGGGAATGAAACTGGCCGGGCTAAAAAATAGTTGATCACGTCATAAAAGGGAAATAATTTGGAGGTTGAGTTAATAATGATGTGGCGGTATTAAGAGGCTTAATGT
>CM064524.1:35233546-35470529 GCA_032716605.1 Paralithodes platypus
TTACCCCAACATATAAACAACTGCCATAACACACACACAACTATGCCCACCTCCTTTAACATATCGACATTATTAAACACGTAACTCACAACAAATGTAAAGCGATGCACCTTGTCACAAGTGTATATTACATACCAGCTGACCAACCGGTGAATTAATCTTAGCAGACACAACACACCATCAACAGACAATGGTATATATTACATACCAGCTGACCAACCGTGACTTATGTATATATTCAGACAGACACACAACACACCATCAACAGACAATGGTATATATTACATACCAGCTGACCAACCGTGACTTATGTATATATTCAGACAGACACACAACACACCATCAACAGACAATGGTAAACCTGGTATCTAATAATAGTATTCTGATGATTTGATCATTTGAACCGTTTGTTTAATTAAAATTATATAATATCTAAATAATCTGACGACTTTTGGATTGATAAATGCAGAATACACTACGATAGGTAAAGATGGACAGATATTAAAATCACAATATCTATTTTACAGTAATGTGGTTCATGATAGAGTTGATTACACTGGTTACAGACAACACTCACAACCATTCCAACAGTAACATTAATGTTCATGTAATACACACAGTAAAGGGAGCCTTTACAAAGGGCGCTTTTGTCCGACATTCATCTAATATGACCTTAGTTAAAGTGTCTGTATGAATATATGTGAAAACCATCGGCTAATTACCTTTCCTAAACCTTGCTTTCGGCTTGGATAATGTGATTTGGGTATGTGAAACTACCTTAAAGCTCCCACCAGACAGTTCCTGGGATGGTGTACAGTTAACCGGTACCACCAGTAATTGTCTGTACCGGTTACTGGGTTTATAGGTCTAGGAATACTGACTGGTTTAACAGTTACCAGTACTGAACACTACTAGGACTATCTTAACTATAACTACCACAACATATAAATACATCTCCAGTGATAAGAACAAGCCAAAACAAAACTGTATAATAAAAACACCACAGTACCACAATCAGACATTTCTAGTACAGTAGTCATTAACCCAACATAATAACAAACTACAGCCACCATTACTGATATGTTGTGTAGTCAGTAAACCAACATCAGAAACAACTACCAATATTTCAACTACAACCACACACCATTCCAACAACCACCACCACCACAACCCACATATAAACCCTACCCTCACAAACACACATTCTTCCTTGCCTATCGAAGGTCTATCTATCTATCTATATGCTCAGGCCCAATCCCCATTTTGGGGGTAGCCGACTCAAGTCAGAGCAAGAACAGGGAAAACACAAAAACAACATATACACGAATAACAGATAAAAACAAACTACACATCCAGGTTACCCAGGAGAAACCCAAGACCATCACCAAGGCCTAGCACTCCCCGACGACCCGGATTCCGATCTGGCAGACATGCAGCGGAGCAAAGCCACAAACACTACACTTCCAGGCGCACCCTTCATATTAATCGTCTCCCCGGGCCAGGCGCCTGATGGACTATTATCTAGTCCAACTTGCGCCCGACCCCTTACTCCATATCGAAGGTAAGTTTAGATATTGAAATTCAACCAGATTGGTTCAAAGGTTCCCTTATACTACATATTCTCTCTCTCTCTCTCTCTCTCTCTCTCTCTCTCTCTCTCTCTCTCTCTCTCTCTCACATATTATATTTCCTAATACACAAATTCCTTTCTCCTTATATCTCTTTCCAATGTTTTCCACATTCATGAACTTTGTCGCTTCTCTCTTTCTCATCCTCTCTGTCTCTTTACTGTTGGACTGAAGTCCCTGCAGCATCCGCACAACTCTGCTCCAGTTGTAACCACAAAATAGTGGTGTGTGTGTGTGTGTGTGTGTGTGTGGTGTGTGGTGTTGTATGTGTGTGTGTGTGGGGATGTGTTTGTGTATTTGGTGTGTGTGTGTGTTGTGTGTGTGGTGCGTGTGTGTGTGTGTCGTGCGTGCGTGCGTGCTCCGTGTGTGTGTGTGCGTTGCGTGTAAGTGCGCGCGAGAAAGAGGGAAATTGGTAAACGGAGATAACCGAGTAGAAGCAACTACGATCGAAATCCTCACGTCATATTTAATATAAGGACATTGGTATGAAGTAAGACAAAAAATAATAATACAAATTTAAAGATTCCCAATAAGAGAACAATAATATGGATGAACATATGAAAATTATAAAAAGGACCAAGAGCGAAAAACATAATCAGCAAACAGTTGAACTAGTATGGATAAAACATATCACCAGGGAACCGTAGGGAAAACATAGTAGCAACAGTTGAACCAGTATGGATAAAACATAGTAGCAACAGTTGAACCAGTATGGATAAAACATATCACCGGGGAACCGTAGGGAAAACATAGTAGCAACAGTTGAACCAGTATGGATAAAACATTGTATCAACAGTTGAACCAGTATGGATAAAACATAGTAGCAACAGTTGAACCAGTATGGATAAAACATATCACCGGGGAACCGTAGGGAAAACATAGTAGCAACAGTTGAACCAGTATGGATAAAACATATCACCGGGGAACCGTAGGGAAAACATAGTAGCAACAGTTGAACCAGTATGGATCCAAACATAGTAGCAACAGGTGAACCAGTATGGATAAAACATAGTAGCAACAGTTGAACCAGTATGGATAAAACATATCACCGGGGAACCGTAGGGAAAAACATAGTAGCAACAGTTGAACCAGTATGGATAAAACATAGTAGCAACAGTTGAACCAGTATGGATAAAACATAGTAGCAACAGTTGAACCAGTATGGATAACCATAGTAGCAAACAGTTGAACGCAGTATGGATAAAATATTTCAACCGGGAAGCCGTAGGGAAAAACATGGTAGCAACCTTTTAACCATAATGGATAAAACATATTAGCAACAGTTGAACCAGTAATGGATAAAAACATAGTAGCAACAGTTTAACCAGTATGGATAAACATAGTAGCAACAGGTGAACAAGTATGGATAAAACATAGTAGCAACAGTTGAACCAGTATGGATAAAACATATCACCGGGGAACCGTAGGAAAAACATAGTAGCAACAGTTGAACCAGTATGGATATTAAAAAAAGTTAGTACACAGTTGACATAGGTATGGCTATTAAAACATGTAGCACAGTTGAACCAGTCTGGATAAAAAAATAGTAGCAAAACAGTTGAACCAGTATGGATAAAACATAGTTAGCAACAGTTGAAACAGTAGGAATTACAAATGAAACAATAGTGAGCACAGTTGAACCAGTATGGATAAAACATAGTAGCAACAGTTTGAACCAGTATGTGATAAAACATAGTAGTCCAACCAGTTGAACGCAGTATGGATAAAACATAGTAGCAACAGTTGAAACCAGTATGGATACAACTTTCACCAGGAAAAAAAAAACCGTTAGCGCGCAAAACATAGTAGCAACAGGTTGCAACCATGTATGGAGATATAAAACATAGTAGCAAATCAGTTGAACCGGAGTGTATGGATAAAAACATAGTAGCAAACAGTTGAACCCAGTATGGATAAAACATATGTAGCAACAGTTGACTACCAGTATGGATAAAACATAAAAGTCAGCAACAGTTGAACCAGTATGGATAAAACATAGTAGTAGCAACAGTTGAGCCAGTATGGATAAACATTTCACCGGGGAACCGTTAGGGAAAAACATAGTAGCAACACCGTTGAAACCAGTATGGATTTTTTAAAACATAGTCAGCAACAGTTTGAACCAGTATGGATTAAAACATATCAGCAGGTAACCGTAGGGAAAACATAAAACAGAGGGCATGGCCATGTAGCATTATAAAACAACAATAACTTTGAACGACCAAACAAAATATATATTAAACAATCAATTATAAAAAACAAAAAAAACAATAATTATTATTTATTATTTTAATTACCACGGGTATAGCCAATATCAAACACTCGGAGAGCATCTGAGAATATTTAAAGTATCTCTCTCTCATCTCTCTCTTCTTCATCCGCTGCCCCAAGCCAACCCCCCCATCTTCATTAACTCATGCCCCCCTTAATTAATTTTGTTCCTCCCTATTAGACAGCCTCTTGTTTTGCTCTCAAGAGGCAAATCTTGCAATACAAACAGGATTATCGCATTTGTATTTGCATGAATACCTTTCATCCCCTCGCGCCTCTATTGCTCTTACCCCCCGACCCCCCCGCTCTCTCCTCTCTCCCTCCCTCTCCTCTTAAATGTAATACAACTGACCATGTTAATATTCCCCTCAATATTAGCACATGAACAGACACTAGCGCCACTAAACAGTTCATTGCAAAAACAATGACTAAACTGTTGACTGTTGTGTGTGTTGGTTGTTGTGGTGCTTGTGTGTGTGTTGTGTCTGGTGTGTGTTTGTGTGTTGTGTGTGTGTGTGTTGTGTGTATACAGAGTTTAATATAAAGACCAGTGGGTATGTATCGTTGGGTAACGGTAATCTTTGTATAACTCCGCACCTATGAGAAATAACTTATATAATCACATTGTCACCTCCCACTCCCATCGAACCCCCCCCCCCATTCCCATCTTGTGTCCCACCCTTCTCTCCTCCACTTTGGTATCAACATATTCCATTGGAATAATTTTGGTTAATAAGAAGCATTTTAACTTTCCACTCTCATGCCATGCCAACGTTATAATTCGTTCAAGAGCAGTTAATATAAGAGAAAGGTACACGACACTCAGCAATAATTCAATGAAGACTATTTTACATAATAATTTAGTATTGTTAGTTTATTAAATTATATGTTGCCAGTCTTAAATGAATAATTAATGGCCGCCACAGAGAAAAACACTCGCGCATATTTTTCAAACATCAGAAATTTGTATAGGCTACAGTAATTTAGAAAAGGGTCCTTCACCTACGACAAGTATCATCAGGAAATTCCAACTCCTATCACTACATGTATCATCAGAATTTGAATAGTGCAGAAAAAAGCAAATGGGTAAATGGATATTTTCAGGCAGCACATATATCACCCCCTTTTTTTTTCCCCCCCCGTTCCCCACTGACAATGCCAACAGGAACTCGACTTGAACTGAGGCTTTAGGCCTTGGTGAGAGATGTGCCGGACTCGGACTCGGAAGAGAGAGAAAGAGATAGAGCTCAGAGAGAGGAGAGAGGATCCCCAGGATAGACGAGTGGTGATGACGTCAGGAAGAACCCACATCCACCACCAACCTTATTTAGCCAATAAGAATTACGAAACAGACCCCAAATATGTACTTTACATCCACGGTCAACACATTTCAAGCAACTTCTGATTGAAACTTGTGTAAATAATCATTCATCCTTCTATGACGACCTTCCAAAAATAGAACTAGACACTTCATTGGGTAAAAAGTAAATTACGCCAACCAACCATTTTCAATACAGTATAGTAAACCCGCGTTTAAATACAATAGTCACAACTCACCAGATACCAACATTACAACCATTGACGCAACAACAACAGCAAACAAAAAACAACATACCAATCAGCAAGCTAATGCAGGATATTTAGTATTACAAAGGGTATCACCCTGAATAATAGGATGACAATCTACTGGCTCTCTCTCTCTCTCTCATTCTCTCTCTCTCGTCCTCTCTCTCTCTCTCTCTCTCTCCTCCATACACATACACATACACATACCCACCACACCTAGCAGTATTATAAATCGGAGCCTGGTTATACAGTGCGAACGAAGTGTTTTTGTGACGTCCCATCTGGGGTTTGGTGATCGGTTACAAGGGAGTGGGTATCGTAACTGGTCAACCTAAGCTACTGGACCACCTAAAGCCTTCGGGTGAGGAGAGCTGGGTACCGTAGTGAGAATGGTACCGTACAGATTAACCCTAAAGCCTTCGTTTCCAGATGTCGCCAATTGGCTACAAAAATACAACGACACCACCACATCCACAGCCATTCCAACATACATAAACACTTAACATGCATTTCCACGCAAATAACATTCCCAGTTAAGGAGGCGCGATAATAATGAGGTTAGCTCGCATTGCGTGGATTCCCCTTGACGAACAAGCAAGTGAATTACACACACACACTAAAGGCGAGAGCAGCAGTGAATTGCCAACGTTAATATGAGTAAATGGACAAAATGAGATGATAACAAAGGACGAGAGAGAAAACAAAGTGTGTGTGTGTGTGTGTGTGTGTAGTTTAGAGATACACATAGTTATTATGTTCCTTCCAACAACCAACTATTTACTTCCTAAAAATCGATTAATTGACATTGAGCAGAGCGCAAACATAAAACACATCAACACATACAATTATAAAACCTTAGTTTACCGTATTATGCACAGGCTTATATGTTGTGTGTGGTTGTGTAGTTTAGTGTACCATTAGTTAGTGAGCATGAGGAGCAAGCAACCTAAAACATAACGAATATAGTAAACAACTTAGTTTCCGTATCATGCCAGGATGCCAGGCTATATTGGATGTTTGTCGTAATTCAAGTGTTTATTTATATTCTACATTACACTACTTGACCTACATATGTTACATTCAATATCACCATTACAATTATATGATATAATGTTGAGCCGAAGAGAGTGAACGCGTACAGCCATCCCAAGCTAGCCCCCCCCCCCCCCCCCCCCCACACACACTCACTCTCTCTCTCTCAAACACACACAAACACATACTGTATATATGTGCGCACATACAGTATACGATAACACCCACCCACACATATAATATCGCATTGCTAGATTCCAGATTAACTAGGCTCAAAGCACATACACACACACACACGCATGCCAATGTACTGTACTATATAAACAAATAATAGGAAACATACACACGCATAGTTAACACTCACGTACAGTATATAGGCTACACTCGAGGGAGATAAATAGATACTCTATATAAATATGATATACAGTAAATAGATACATATAACAGATGGAAAGATATAAATTCCCTCTCCGACTTCCAATTTAAGACCAATATCCCCTATACTACTACTACTAGGAATCATTATACGTTAAATAATCGCTTTAACTGGTAGTTTTGTTTCTCTGATTAAAATTAAATTCTTCTGTATTATGTTAAGGAAAGAAACACCACGGATGATAGCCACAGTGAAATATATAAAAGATATAATACATGGTGATGAATGTATTGATATATTGCTACTTGATAATTATTATTATTATTATTTTGTTTTCTAGTTCCATAAACATAAATTAAAACATATATAAAATGTTGGAGTATATTTGATGAAAAACAGTTTATCTAAACCAATGATAGTAATTAACAGATTGGTGTTCAGTCCAATTACTTAAATACATGGAGGTGGAGGCTGTAACTTTCAATATTAAATACAAAATATATATTTGTAATATGTGATATTGAAATAATTGGAATGCAACCCTTATTATATAATATGACTTCATTTATTTAACTGCCATGTATATATTCATTATTGGAAAGTAATCTTTATAACAATAACTGGTATCTAAATTAATGCAAATTATAAAATGGTTGTAATTAATTATAAGTAGCTTTCTAGTTAATCAACACAATATTGTCGTTGCAGTATTCATCACACATATAAAGTAAATCCGTAGTTGGGGCTATATAATTATTCAAAATTAATATAACATTATTATTCTAAACCACTATTATTTAATGTTTATGAGGATTCGTTATTCATGAGGAGAACAAATTGTAAGAATAGACCAAGTTCCTTCTTATATAACCTAAATCTCGTTAATGTAAAAGGTAACGTGAATGGAGGGCTGAAGGCTGAAAGAAAGGTTACCTCAAAAAAGTTAGTGAAATTTCAGGCATAATTCATTTATACGGGGTTCAGTAATTTCGGTACCGTACCGTGTAAGTTCAACCCACATAAGTTTGACTAACATTAACACCTAGGGCGGCCGGGCCCCGCCCGGGCAGCCTTTCCCAACCCTGGGGTCGCGACCCCCAATGGGGTCACCAAGCATTTTTGCTGGGGTCGCCAAGCACTCACAAGTCTCACAACATCAAAAAATATGAATTCCCCATTATGAGATGTTTTCAGCATATGCTATATTTGTATGTTGCCATAATTTAATATAGAGTATATTATTGCTGATTTTGAGTGTGTGTGTGTACTGTGTAAGTGGAATTGCCTTGACACCAGCCACCCCCCTGCATAGTTAGGGGGAAAGGGCCAAGGTATATATATATATATATATATATATATATATATATATATATATATTTTCTTTAATACATACGAGGTTGAAAGAAATGGCAATTTCTGCGTTGGAAATTTTATTATTCAAAGTTTCCAGGTCTCTGATGAGTTTTCGCTGGGTGGCAGGAAGTAGATGAAGGAGATGAGCAAAATTCATGGTGGTACAGGGTTACATTAAAGTACATGATGATACAGGATATACGACGCGTTTCACTGGACAACCAGCATTATCAAGTAAGGAAGGAATGATATAAAAGGTAAACAGGAAGGGTATATATAGAGGGTGGAGGATCAGAGGAGGCGGAAAACAGGGGGCAAAAGTCTGCTATTGGTGGAAGGGAAAACTAGGAGAGAAAAAGGGGGGTAACCGCTTCACGCATGCGCACTGGATGCGGGATGGTGGTCGATAGGGTGGGTCGAAGCTGATTGGCTGCGTGTCGAGGGGCGTGGCCTAAGTTGTGTGGCGCCTGCAGAAGACGAAGCTGAAGGAGGTAGCGCGGGGGGCTGCGTCAAGGGCACCGGGGGGCGAGGAGGGGTGTTAGGTCCTGTAGGGTAGTGCCTTTTGGCTGAAGGAAGGATCTGAAGGTCCAGAGTTTGGTTGTTGATGTTGGGATGTAAGGCTTGGATATATAAAGCTTCGAGAATAGGTAATCTCCTTGGGTCACTTTCTTTATCGAGTATGGTGGTGTGTTTCTCTAACTCGTTGCGTGTGAGGTGAGGGTGGTTAGGGGTGAGATAGTGGTCTTTGATGGCTCCAGCCTGAAGGTGAAGAGTTAACCGACGTGAAAGACGAGTCTGCGTCATACCAATATAGGAATGAGGTCCACAGTCCTCATAATTACAGGTATGTTGGTAAATGACGTGATCGTCGGTCATCGGGCTCTTTATCTTGGTGGAGGCTGGTTTGTTGCGGAGAACGAGGTTGGAGGTCTTGGGGGATTTGTAATAAATTATTAATTTGATTTTGTTTTCCGGGTTGGTTGGGTGGACATGCTTGGAGATTATTTCTTTTAAGACGGCCTCGTCATTTTTGTGTTCAGAGGACATGTAATTGCGGTAGAAGATCTTAATTTCATTGGGGGGGTCAATGTTGGGAGGGCTTTGGGTGTACCATTTTCAAGATGGTGGTTGATGGTGCTGGAGATGTCGGAGTTGGAGTATCCGTTATTTACTAAAACTTGGGATAGTCTTTCTAGTTCCTGGTGGGTGTCGGCCCAGGTAGAGCAGTGCGTGAGGGCTCTCCTAACATAGGCGGAGATGGAGGATAGAAGATAACGGCGGGGGCATTCACTATCACCGTTGAGGCATTGTCCTGTGTTAGTTGGTTTAATGTAGACGGTGGTTTTGAACCCATGGTCGTTCAGAGCTACGAGGATGTCGAGGAAGGGGAGTTGTCCATTGTTAGATTTTTCAAAGGTGAAGTTAAGTCCGGAGGAGGTCATGAAGCGACGCTGGAGTTCCTGTAGTTCGTGGAGGTCCTTGATTTGCACGAAGATGTCATCCACGTATCTACAGTAGACGGCGGGTCGTTGGGCAGCAAGGAGCTCTTCCTCGATGGTACCCATGAAAAAGTTCGCAAAAAGAACTCCTAGGGGGCTGCCCATCGCCACACCGTCTATCTGCTTGTACATGTTGCCCCGGGGGCAAAGGAAGGGGGCCTCCTTGGTACATAGCTCCAGTAGTGTTTTCAGGGCCTTCTCCGGGATGTCCAGGGTAGGAGTATCAGGGCAATGATAAATTCGACGTAGAATCATGTCAATGGTCCTATCCACTGGCACGTTGGTGAACAGGCTTTCTACGTCGAGAGAGGCGATTGTGTGGTTGTTGTTACGGGGGGCGTCTCGTAAAATTTCCAAGAAATCGTGGGCTGAGTTAAGGTTGAATTGGCTGGGCACGTAGGGGGTGAGGAGGTTGTCCAGGGCCTTGGCGATCTGGTAGGTGGCAGTGGGGATCTGGGAGATGATGGGGCGGAGGGGGTTCCCAGGTTTGTGTGTTTTGATGGTTCCGTACGCATAACCAGGGGTGTATTCTCCGACGAGTTTTTTAAGGTGGATCCCTCCTTGTTTGGCGTTGATGGCGGTGATGGTGGTGTTGGCAATACGTTTGATTTCGTCGGTTGGGTTGCGGGTGATCTTTTTAAATTTAGTGTTGTCACTTAAGATGACGTCCATTTTTCTAAGATATTCCTCCTTGTCATGGATCACGAGGCAGGAGGCTTTATCCGCACGACGGATGATGATGTTGGGGTTGTCTCTTAATAGTTTGGCAGCTTGGAAGTGTTGTTTGTTGAGTATTTTGCTATGGTGAGTTCCTCTGGTTTTGGCGGCTTCAGCGAGGAGAGTAGGTTGTAGGGCGGGAGTAGTGGTGACCTTGCCATCCTTCTTGAGTCGTAGGATGTCGTCCAGGAGGATTTCCTACTGGAGCTATGTACCAAGGAGGCCCCCTTCCTTTGCCCCCGGGGCAACATGTACAAGCAGATAGACGGTGTGGCGATGGGCAGCCCCCTAGGAGTTCTTTTTGCGAACTTTTTCATGGGTACCATCGAGGAAGAGCTCCTGGCTGCCCAACGACCCGCTGTCTACTGTAGATACGTGGATGACATCTTCGTGCAAATCAAGGACCTCCACGACCTACAGGAACTCCAGCGTCGCTTCATGACCTCCTCCGGACTTAACTTCACCTTTGAAAAATCTAACAATGGACAACTCCCCTTCCTCGACATCCTCGTAGCTCTGAACGACCATGGGTTCAAAACCACCGTCTACATTAAACCAACTAACACAGGACAATGCCTCAACGGTGATAGTGAATGCCCCCGCCGTTATCTTCTATCCTCCATCTCCGCCTATGTTAGGAGAGCCCTCACGCACTGCTCTACCTGGGCCGACACCCACCAGGAACTAGAAAGACTATCCCAAGTTTTAGTAAATAACGGATACTCCAACTCCGACATCTCCAGCACCATCAACCACCATCTTGAAAAATGGTACACCCAAAGCCCTCCCAACATTGACCCCCCCAATGAAATTAAGATCTTCTACCGCAATTACATGTCCTCTGAACACAAAAATGACGAGGCCGTCTTAAAAGAAATAATCTCCAAGCATGTCCACCCAACCAACCCGGAAAACAAAATCAAATTAATAATTTATTACAAATCCCCAAGACCTCCAACCTCGTTCTCCGCAACAAACCAGCCTCCACCAAGATAAAGAGCCCGATGACCGACGATCACGTCATTTACCAACATACCTGTAATTATGAGGACTGTGGACCTCATTCCTATATTGGTATGACGCAGACTCGTCTTTCACGTCGGTTAACTCTTCACCTTCAGGCTGGAGCCATCAAAGACCACTATCTCACCCCTAACCACCTTCACCTCACACGCAACGAGTTAGAGAAACACACCACCATACTCGATAAAGAAAGTGACCCAAGGAGATTACCTATTCTCGAAGCTTTATATATCCAAGCCTTACATCCCAACATCAACAACCAAACTCTGGACCTTCAGATCCTTCCTTCAGCCAAAAGGCACTACCCTACAGGACCTAACACCCCTCCTCGCCCCCGGTGCCCTTGACGCAGCCCCCCGCGCTACCTCCTTCAGCTTCGTCTTCTGCAGGCGCCACACAACTTAGGCCACGCCCCTCGACACGCAGCCAATCAGCTTCGACCCCACCTATCGACCACCATCCAGCATCCAGTGCGCATGCGTGAAGCGGTTACCCCCTTTTTCTCTCCTAGTTTGTCCCTTCCACCAATAGCAGACTTTTGCCCCCTGTTTTCCGCCTCCTCTGATCCTCCACCCTCTATATATACCCTTCCTGTTTACCTTTTATATCATTCCTTCCTTACTTGATAATGCTGGTTGTCCAGTGAAACGCGTCGTATATCCTGTATCATCATGTACTTTAATGTAACCCTGTACCACCATGAATTTTGCTCATCTCCTTCATCTACTTCCTGCCACCCAGCGAAAACTCATCAGAGACCTGGAAACTTTGAATAATAAAATTTCCAACGCAGAAATTGCCATTTCTTTCAACCTCGTATGTATTAAAGAAAATTTATTACCTGGCTTTACCAACATATATATATATATATATATATATATATATATATATTACTGCTGATTATGCGTAAACAAAATGTCTTGGGTATTATAATTTTAACGCAAATGTCCAAACCACCAATACTCTCTCAAGACATTTATAAGCAACTTTGCTGGCTTCATAAATCTACTCATGTATATATTTATATTTATATATAGAACATTTTAATAACATATGTTTAATGCTGGTTTCCCTGAGTGTCGTACTGGTTTGGTAGGTGAACAGAATCTTGTGTCCTCCGAACGTGAATCGTACACGTCCAGTCTGAGCCAGGCAGCCACACACAGTCGACTTGTCAGTTGTCACTTGAGCTGCATGGGCGTAAAGAAGAGAAGCGATCTCTAGAAACTTTCTCATCTTCTGTTGGTAAGCTGATGTATTTTTACCCATATACTGAATTGGAATGTGCAGTATAGGTTTCACAGTCTTGCTGTCTTTAAAATTCTGAAATACAGTATGTAAAAGTGGTGTACAGTCAACAGAAATTGAACACTTCACTTGCCAACGAAATATTGCACCATAGCTTGTCAATGAATGGTGTCATTAGATCACAATAATACTGAGGCTTCTAAAACCAAAAGATACCCTCACCATATTCTTTCCTTGTCCCTCCTCCGTCCTCCCTTTTCTTATATCTCCCCTTCCTACTCTTTACTCCTCCCCCTTCTTTTTCTTGGTCCCTTTTCCCCTGTTCCTTTCCTTGCCGTCATCCTCTTTACTCCTCCCCTTCCTTTTCCCTTGTCCCGACTCCCTTCCCATCTTTCCATGCCCTCTCCTCTTACTCTTCCTCCTCCTCTTTCTTTGTTCACTTCCTTTTCTCTTTATGCTCCTCCCTCCCCTCTCCTTGCCCGCCTCCCCTCCTCCTCTTTCCTTAGCCAACTTCCCTCCTCTTTCCTTTGCCCTTTTAATTCCTCTTTCCCCTCCTGGTGGATGGTACCAAATTACATCTTTTGTTTGATTTATTATTAAGCCAGTATAATTTTCTTTTCAGATTCTTTAGTGATGTCCAGAAAGCGGGTGTACAAAGAAGAATTTCTTGACATTGAGTTTACGTTTCTCATCAGTCATGGCATCGAAAAACCTCAGTGTGTTATATGTGGTGAAGTGCTCAGCCATGAGTCGCTTAAAGAAAACAAGCTCAAACGGCATCTACAGGGAAAACACCCAACGCTGGCAGGGAAGGACCACCAGTATTTCAAGAGGAAAGAAGAACAACTGAAGCGTCAGCGGTTAGACACCCCTGTGAGCACAGGAGTGTATTCTGTTCGCCCAGCAACTATTGCATCCTATCTGGTTGCAAAAAGAATTGCGAAGTGCAAACAGCCACACACAATTGGGGAAAAGTTGGTGAAGCCAGCAGTCATTGATATGGTATGTACTGTTATTGGAGATGATGCTGTGAAAAAAATTGAAACTGTTCCGTTGTCAAACAACACAATTAGCCGTCGGATTCAAGAGATGTCAGAAGACATCAAAGAACAGGTAGTGGCTGCTATCAAGGAAAGTGGAAAATTTAGCTTGCAGTTGGATGAGTCAACTGACATAAGTGATGACGCACAGCTCTTGACGTATGTGCGGTACCAAGGGAAGAATGACATGGAAGAGAATTTCCTGTTCTGGAGACCACTGGAGACAAGAACAACAGGTGAAGATCTTTTCAAGTTGGTTGACAGCTTCATCAAAGAACAAGGGCTAAGTTGGGAACAATGCTTCAGTGTGTGTTCGGATGGAGCACCTGCGATGTTGGGGGCACGTCAAGGCTTCACCACTAGGGTAAAGCAAGTGAGCCCTGCTGTGATAGTGACCCATTGTTTGCTCCACCGGGGAAAACCTTGCCTCCAGGAAATTATCACTTGAACTTAACTCTGTGATGGAAGATGTGATTAAAATAGTGAATTTTATTAAATCATCTGCTCTGCATTCAAGGCTGTTCAGGCAGATGTGCTCAGATATCGGGTCGGAATATGAACACCTACTTTACTACTTCTGTCAGGTGGTTATCCCGAGGAAAAGTGCTCCAGAGAGTTTTTGAATTGCGTGCAGAGGTTGAAATATTCTTGATCGAGAAGAAACATGCACTGTCATCAGGCTTTCAGAACCAAGGTGGTTACTTAAATTGGCATATCTGACAGATATATTTTCAGAGTTAAACTTGCTGAATATATCCATGCAAGGAAAAGATGAAACTCATATCTCTGTGTCAGAAAAGCTCAAAGCATTCAAGTCAAAGCTGAAGTTGTGGAAGGGAAAGATTGAGAGGGGAGACTGCGTCCTTTCCACTCTTAAACTTTTTCTGGAAGACGAAGAAGACGTCTCACTTCTGGACATACACAGTACCATTGTTGAGCACCTTGAAAAGCTAAGTGAGGAGTTTGAGAAGTATATTCCGGATGAAGAGTTGCATGACAAATACAAATGGGTGCGCAGACCCTTCGAGGTCGACGTCGAAGACCTTTCAGAGGAAGAATCTTCCATTCAAAAACTGCAAGAGGAGCTCATCGAGGTGCAACATGATGAAACTCTCTGCTTCAACTTTCAGCAACAATCACTAGGCGTGTTCTGGACTGCTGTGAAGAAGGAGAAGCCAGTCCTTGGAAGGGAGGCTGAGAAAGTGTTGTTGCCGTTCGCTACAACCTATTTGTGTGAATCAGGGTTTGCATCCCTATCAAAACAAAAAGCAGAAATCGGTTGCAGCCTGAACATGATTTAAGAGTAGCACTTTCTACGATTGAGCCACGAATGGACAAACTTATCAGTAAATTCCAGCCCCAAGGCTCCCATTAAAATAAGTTATCAGTTGATAAGAAACAGTTTTATCTTTAGTTTGCCTTTTTCACTTTGTGGAATGTAACACAAATTTTTCTGATGAAAATGTTCATATTAAAGTTAATTAAATTTAATCATGTTCATGTTGTCTCTTTTTGTTCAGCCTTACAGCACCTCTTACAAGAAAATTATACTTGTTCTTTGCTTTTACAGCCTACAGTCAGTAATATAGTAACATGCAACACATACATTATAATTATTATATAGTTATATACACTGCATAAAACCAGTGGGGTCGCGGTTATGGCTGGAGAAGCATGATTGGGGTCACCTGCTAAAAAGGTTGGGAACCTATGGATCATAAGCATATGCAAGTCTATTACCACAACATCAGGTCATCCATTGATTACCATAATATTCTTTATAATAATCGTGGATACTTCTAAACCATTCGAAAAGCTTATAAAAATCAAACTAAACCCAAGTAATCATAATATATTACCGGTGACTCTGCTGAGAAAATATGTAATTTAATCCATGATAATTGACTCTCTTGGTGTAACAGGTGCCTTACTTACCAATACTGTAGATGGAGGCAGTACCGGCTGACTTGTTCACTTCACCATAACCAAACAATGCAAGGTAAATATAACAATGTAATACATTGTTTCAATATACGTTCTACGATCTCTTCAGACGGCTCTGTGGTGACTACAAAGCGCCCAAGATGTTTGTTTACCTATAGGCGCGTCTTTATATTTTTTTTAACTTTTATTCTCAACCTAAACATCTAGTAACATATATCAAGTTTAGTAAATTTAGCTTCTATTAGGGTAATCGAGATACGAATGTGTCTTAAATGAACCTCAGGACTTTGCAAGAGGAGGAAGAAATACTGTATGTTGTCAATAATTGCAAGATTAGACTTTATATTTGTTGTGGGGAGATTGTAGGCACCAATCGATCAGGGCTAGACCCAGGTGAGGTTATAGGCATGTGATAAAGAGTCGCTGGAACTCCTGTTTCATTTGCTTGGCCTCTCTTACTGATTTTCTTTGTGCCTCATTTACACTGAGAGCAATCCAGCTAGCTCTCACAAACACCTCCTCCTCCTATCCACTTCACTACACTAAACATGCACACCACACTTCATTCCTCCACACCAAAATTAAAAAAACACAAAATGATGAATTTTAGCCCAGCCTCGGAGTCCCCAGGGGGGGGGACCATAAATGCCCCCTCACCCGACCGACCATCCCCTGACGACCCCACACAATTACCTGGACCTCGGCCTGTTACTCTTTCTATTAATTTCTGCAACATTCGCGGACTTTCCTCTAACTTTCACTCTGTTGAAACACCATCTCTCCTCCTACAAACCTGATCTTCTCTTCCTCACCGAAAACCCAGGTGTCTGTAGCAAACATCCAGCAACCCCTTCTCTGTATCCTCCTACTTTCTCTATCCTAGTTTCAAAGCCAAAGGCGGATGTTGTGCATATGTGCCACAACAAACTCACTTGCTCTCGTGTTCCCGATTTCGACTCCTCTGAATTCTCAACTTTATGGCTCAAACTTTCCTGTCATTCTCTTACTAAATATTTCTGTGCTGTCTATCTTTCCCCTAACTCTACCAACTTTCTAAATTCTTTGACTATCTAAACTCTACAGTGGAACACATTCTATCCATTTCTCCTTTCTCAGAAATCTCCATCTTAGGAGATTTCAACGTTCACCACCGCCAATGGCTCTCCTCTCACACTACTGATCCACCTGGTGAACAAGCCTACGTCTTTTCTATCATAAATGACCTGAGCAGTTAGTTCAGCAACCCACCCGTATCCCGGATCGCATCGGAGATCGGCCCAACATTCTTGACCTGTTTCTAACTTCTAACCCTTCTTCTTATACTGTCGATCTTTTCTCTCCTTTGGGCTCCTCCGACCATAAACTTATCTCTGTCACCTGTCCTATCTCTCCAGTACAGCCACCCGATCCTCCTAGCCGGCGGCGCTTGTGGCACTTTGGCGCTGCCGACTGGGAGGCTCTTCGGCAGTACTTCTTTGATTTCCCATGGAATGATTTCTGCTTCCATGGACGGGGACCCTCGGAGAGTGCTGAACGCATTACCGAGGTAATCCTATCGGGCATGGAAGCATACATTCCATTCTCTTTCTCTCAGACTAATGCTAAAAAATCTTGGTTTACTCACGCCTGTTCTACTGCTGTCCGCAATAAGGAGGAAGCATTCAAACGGTACCGACGCCTTAAAACTCAAGACTCTCATTCTTCATATGTTTCTGCCCGGAATCAAGCCAAATCTGTTCTTCGACTTGCCAAACACTCTTTCATCAATAATAAATGCACTGAACTATCCAACTCTAGCTCTTCCCAAGCTTTCTGGCATCTAGCCAAAAACCTCTCCAACAATTTCTCTTCCTCGTCTTTCCCTCCCCTTTCCCACTCTGATGGCACAACCATCACTTCTTCCTCTGACAAAGCTAAACTCTTCGCTCAAACTTTTGCTAGAAACTCCACCTTGGATGATTCCGGTGCTATTCCTCCCTCTCCGCCCTCCTCTCTCTTACTTATGCCTAATATCCTAATCTCTTCTAAAGATGTACTTTCTACCCTCTCTGGGCTTAACACTAATAAGGCGTACGGTCCGGACGGTGTTCCTCCTGTTGTTCTCAAAAACTGTGCTTCCGTGCTGACTCCCTGCCTAGGCAAACTCTTTCGTCTCTGTCTATCCTCTAACGTCTTCCCTTCATGCTGGAAGTTTGCTCACATTCAACCTGTCCCAAAGAAGGGTGACCGCTCTCAACCCTCCAACTATCGTCCAATTGCTCTTATCTCTTGTCTTTCTAAAGTTTTTGAAACTATTCTTGCTTCCAAATTTCTTAAGCATTTCTCTTCTCATAATCTGCTCTCAGATCGCCAGTATGGCTTCCTTAAGGGTCGCTCTACTGGTGATCTTCTTTCATATCTTACTAACTCTTGGTCATCCTCCTTTCGGGACTTCGGTGAGACTTTTTCTATTGCACTAGACATATCGAAAGCCTTCGATAGAGTCTGGCATAAATCTTTAATTTCTAAGCTACCCTCCTTCGGTTTCTATCCCTCCATCTGTGCCTTTGTCTCTAATTTCCTTTCTGGCCGTTCCATAGCTGCGGTTGTGGACGGCCATTGTTCACTTCCTCACCCTATAAACTCCGGTGTTCCTCAGGGCTCTGTCCTATCTCCTATTCTCTTTCTAATTTTTATAAATGATCTCCTTAACTGTACCTTAATTCCCATCCATTCATACGCAGACGACTCAACCTTACACTACTCCATTAGTTTTTCAGAACGCCCCAGCCAGCAATCCCTCAACGACAAACGTAATGAAGCCATAGAACTCTTAAATTCTGATCTAAATACTATTTCCAATTGGGGCAGAGAAAACCTTGTTAACTTTAATGCTTCCAAAACCCAATTTCTCCATCTATCTACCCGTCAGGATCTCCCAGCGGACTATCCCTTATTCTTCAACAATACAAAAATCAACCCTTCATCTTCTCTCAATATTCTTGGTGTCTCTTTTTCTTCTGCTCTCATTTGGAAGGACCATATTACCAGTCTTGCTAAGGCAGCCTCCCAGAAGCTGGGTGTGCTCAACCGCCTTAGGGGGTTCTTTTCCCCTGCACAGCTTCTTGCTCTGTACAGGGGCATAGTGCGCCCTTGTATTGAGTATTGTTCACATGTGTGGGGAGGTTCCTCCCACACCGCTCTCCTAGACAAAGTTGAAAGGAAGGCCTTTCGTATCATTAACTCCCGTCCACTCACCAACTCTCTGCAATCTCTCTTCTCTCCGCCGCAATGTTGCATCTCTCTCGCTATTCTATCGCTACTATAATAATCAGTGTTCCTCAGAGCTATCCCAGTGCATACCACCTCCTTTACGTAGGGCACGTGGTACCCGTCTTGCAACTCAATCCCACCCCTACTCTGTGCAACTCTCCAACCCAAGAGTGAAACGTTACTCTCAAACTTCTTCTACTCAACATCTGAGCTCTGGAACTCTCTCCCAGAATCAGTCTTTCCCTCTTCCTATGATTTAAATTGCTTCAAACTCCGTGTGTCCAGGCATTTTGGCTCGAACGTCCCTTGATTTTGGCCCTGTCACTCTTTCAACTATGGGGGAGGCACTCGCTATAGGCAGTTATGCCTTTTGCCTCCCTCAATCACATAGAAAAAAAAAAAAAAAAAAAAAACTCACACAGCTGGACGACTCACACAAAGGATTGTCAGGAGAACAAACAAGGGCTGGAAGTTGGTGCAAATACTGTTTGTTGGCACCACACACTGGCGCCAGTTGTCCGCTAGTTGAAATATATCACTACAATTTTACCCAACTGTCTCTTGTCTCTGTTATATTAAAACTAATACACTGTTACTTTCACGTTGTTTAGAACACACATGGAGACAAATTCTTAAGATTGGTATGTGTATCAGCAATATTTACTCACAGGTAAACTCCTCTCCAATAACAGTCAAGTTCGCAGGCATGAAGACGCGAAAGATTCTTCGTTTATTATCTATATATTTTAGTTATATTGCGATTATTTTGACTCATTTTTGTATGGACCAAAATAAATATTATCAAATCCCGTAGGACAGTAAAGCGGGCAGCCAGCGCGAGCAATATCCGGCCATTATCAGAATTATGTCTGACAAACAAACACATTAACACCTTATTGGCGGGCTAGGCGGTCTAGCGGACCGTAGCGCCCAGAGGGGTGTTTTTACCCTAAATAGGGTTGTTTACGTGATCATTTTCATGCCTAAATAAGACCCAGAGCGTAAAACAAGTATCTATACCTGAAAGGGCGTAAACAGAGCTTTCCAATGACACCCGAACCATCCTTGTACGACCGCTGGTTCTTTTGCAACGATAGTGCAACACGAGTGCAAAAACCCTGTAATTAGGTAATTTCCCTACATAATTCCCTGTGTAGCGAGTGAGAGAGGGGAGGGAAGGGTGGGAGTCACCTCAGTTGGTCCACCGCGGTGGTCGTGAGCGGTCATAGAGTTGCTAGGCTCCTCACACCGCTCAGCTCTCTCTCTTAGCAACATTACGTGCTGAAAATGGCGCACGACATAAGTTGTGAACCGCCACTTAGTCCAAATGTATTTCACACGACATAAGTTGCGCGCCGCCAATTAAGGGTTAAGGAAGGATTTGTCGGATTCAAAAGCAACACTCAAAACTAAAATAATGAATATATAAACAAAAATAATAATTATTATTATTATAAGACAAAATAGCATTATAAGAAAATACAAATACAGTACAGATTTCACTAGGGAGTATGTCATTAAAGTAAATAATATTATATTGACAAATGTAGCCATCCCTTAAATTCTCTAACTTTATCCTATATTTCACGTATTGAAATCACAAACAATAAACTGTGTCGTGAAACTGTCATTACAGTAATTAGTTATCTATGAGGGGAGTGTGTGTGTGCGTGTGCTTTATGGATGCACTGTCATTATATGTTGTGTATTAGTCTTTTATACGGTAAGTCATCCACCAAGCGGGTTATTATACATATTTATATAATAATATGTAATTCACGATCTCGTTAGTTCATTCCCCCCCCCCCCCCCCACCTTCCTTTGTTCTCTCTCTCTCTCTCACCTCTCTCACCGTGCTGCCGCCAGACGCTGCAGACGCTCTGTCAACGCTCTCACGATATCGATCATAATTTGAGTATTAACTACTCATCCTCTTCATTCTTGTGCATGAAAGGTGGTTAAGAGCACGTTTAACCATCCTGTAGCTTAGTAAGTAACACTGCACGATATTTCGCTGTGTATTGACTGATAAACTTTGTGTTTATCACAAGACTCCTGCTCGGACAGGGCGCCACTAGCGCCATCTATTGTTTTGTTTTGCTTTGTAAACAAACGCTCTCTTATTACTATTTTATATAAAATCGTAGCCCCTAATTTTACCCATTACCTACTGTAGTAAGTATCTATTTAACTGCCTTGTATGTAAGTAAAGCTTTGCATATTAATTTGCTAATAAACAATATTGTTTACTAACTAACCTGCCTACAGAGACTAACGCCGACGCCATTTTGTAAACAAACCTTTTTGGGGGATTATACATATTAAATTCCAGGAAATTTTGTACCAAATTTAAGTGCATTCATTTATCTTTTCCCCCTAGATATATTCTTGACTTTTTCTCCTCAGACTGATTTTACTTTAAGCTAAGGGTGGTATTTGTACAAACTAACCTAGCCTAACCCAACCTGCCAAGCTTTTAACCTAACCCAAACCTAGCCTATAGCCAGCCAATCTGTTTTATTATTAACTCTTGTAGATATTGTATTTAGTATCCTACTGTAGCTATACAGTATATATCTGTAATTTTAGTTGTTGCTTGCACGATCTTGTAATAACCTTTGACTGATACACTTTTTTATCTAAAAAGAGTAGGCTACTGCTTTACTAGGCTACAGCGACACCAGGGCCATCTGTTGACACAGTATATTAACCCCTTGTGTGCGGTCACACTTTATTTTTTTATAATCTCTATTTGGTGAATTGTATATTTAGTTACATATTCTGTTATACACATATTTGTTTAAGGTTAGGTTATCACACCTGGTAGCCTATTTCTGCGAATTTCAATTTTATTATTTTCGGTTAGGCTATTCAACGCTGGTAGCCTATTATTGCGTATTTCAATTTAAAAAAAAAAACTATTGGTTAGGCTATCGCCCCTGGAAGCCTAATTCTGCGTATCTCAACATTTTTGTTTTCGGTTAGGCTATCACCCCTGATAACCTATTTCTGCGTATTTCAGCATATTTGTTTTCGGTTGAAGTGATTGAAGTGTTTTTAAAGTGAGTGAAGTGTTTTAAAGTGAGTGAATTGTTTTTTAAGTGAGTGAAGTGATCTGAAGAAAGTGACTGTCACCATGCCTCGCGCTTGTGCGAACTGCGCCGGTAGGTTTGGTGAGTCCATGTTTGCTACTATCGATCTTCAAGTCTGCCGGCTCTGCCAGCAACGAGAGAATTTTACAGTGAAATTAGATGAAGCCTACAACAAGATCAACGTCCTCACCATGAAGCTGGAATCACTCCAAGAGTTTGTAACACTCAACGTTGGAGTACCACAAACTTCAATTGTCACCGCAACTCCAGCAGCCACCAACGCCCCAACGTCAACTGCCAACAATTCAACGCCTACAGTAGCCACTTCAGCTGACGTTTCCGATACCATTACTCAAGATACAAATAGTGACTCTCTTCCCCCTCAAGACAACTTCCGTGTCGTGAGGAACAACGTTTGCCCCAAGACCAGGAAACACATACCGATTACCGAGTGTCAAAACCGTTTCCAGATACTCGCAGACTCAGATGACGAAGAGGAAATAGAAGAAGTCCGGCTCGTGGGAGACTCGATGATACGTGGTCAGCTCACAGAGTTTTGCGCCAGGGCACCTAAGACCAGGAAGCGTTTTTGTATCCCTGGTGGTGGTGTGGATGACGTAGTTGCAGCAGTTGACGAAGTATCAAAGCTGGCCCCTGCTAATACAATGTACATCATCCACGTTGGATCCAACGATGTACAGCGAACCCGGTCGGAAGATTTGCTTTTAAAGTACCAGCAGCTGATCAAGACGTTTAAGGAGAAGTCATCAAGGATCATCATCTCAGGAATCGTCCCCCGGCTCGGTGTAGAGAGCCGATTTTACAACATAGCCACCAGCACAAATCGTTGTCTAGCAAACCTCTGCAGGAAGGAGAACGTGGGATTCGTCGACACCTGGGACAATTTCTACTACAATGAATATTTGTTTTCGGACGATGGAGTTCATCTGAACCAGGTGGGAGCAGCACGTTTTGGGCGTCTTCTCAACGATGCGGTGAAGGATTTTCGGAGAAGAAATCGACTCAGCACAGGACAACCAGGAAGGAGGACCGAAGACAGCGAGGACGGCAACCTACAAAGGAATTAAATACTAATCCGTCAAGAACCGCGAATTTGGATAAAGCTCCACCAACACGACCCAAATTAATAACCGCCAGGGATAACGACCGAGGACCGAGGACAGCCATGAATGTAAATGTAGATCCGACCAGAACCAAAAATTCGATGAAAGAACATTCTGTGAGTTCTAAAACCGCAACTTTAAAGGTTTTCTATGCAAACGCTCGTAGCATACGCAATAAATTTTCAGATTTAGAGGAACTAGTGTTTACAGAAAATTATGATGTGATTGGCATAACAGAATCTTGGCTCAATACAGAAGATAGAGACTTTTTAGCAGAGTATTCACTTCCCGGTTATGTAATGTTTGAGAACAGCCGAATAAATAAAAATGGAGGTGGCGTTTTATTTTATATCAAAGAAAGTCTTAACCCGACCCTCGTGTCAAAACCTCAAATTGTGAACGTCGACACATCTTTTGTGCTAATAAAGAATAATAAAGGTACAAAAATAATACTTGCGTTAATATACAGACCTCCAGCTCAATCAGTGCAAACTGACCGAGAAATTTACGAACAAATTGCAGATGTAAGTAACTCACAAGATACCGTAATTTTTGGCGACTTTAATTTACCTGTGACCAAGTGGGGCGATACTCTTACTTCACACTCCGGACATGACTTGTATACGAACTTGCAAGAGAGTTCGCTTTATCAATTTGTTCGAACGCCGACCCGTGGTAATAACGTTCTTGACATTGTACTTGCAACAAAAGAAGAATTGATAGAGAATTTGAATGTTGGTGATGAATTCAGTAACAGCGACCATCGTACGATAACTTTCACTTTAAAGTTTACTAGTAACGAACCAAATAGTAGCATCGAAAAAGTCCCTAATTTCAAGAAAGCAAACTTCCATAAACTTAGAGCTATGTTTAAAGAAACTGACTGGAGCTTTTTAATTAACAATAACGACATAAATACATCTTGGAAGTTATTCGAAACCACTTACCTAAAAGCAGTGCAAGACTGCATACCATCGAAAATACGGCGTCCAGGCCATAATAATAAGCCCAAATGGTGGAATAAAGATATTTCAAACTGCCTGCTTGCTAAAAAATTTGCTAATGATAGATTAAAATCCTCACAAAATGACGATGAACGGGTGAAATTTGTAGAGCTATGACGCAAAGCCAAAAAGTTAATTAAGCAAAGTAAAAAGACCTTAGAGTTACATATTGCGAATCAAAGTAAAACTACCCGAAAGAATTCTATAGTTATATCAGAAAGAAAAAAGTAGTTACTTCAACTGTTGGACCGTTAGTCGATGAAAAAAGGAGAATACACCAAAGACGAAGTACAAATGAGTAATGCCCTCAATACCTTCTTTGCATCAGTTTTTACAACAGAAGACCTCAGTGATATCCCTACACCATCGCCGATTCAGATTGATAATTCAGATGTTCTAAGCAATATCACCGTTACAGAGAGAGAAGTATTGAATTGTTTAGATAAACTCAAGGTAAATAAAACGCCAGGACCTGATACAATCTCGCCTAGAGTTCTAAAGGAAGCTAAGAATGAGCTCTCCAAACCACTGACATTACTATTCAATAAATCCTTGCAGTCTGGAACTATGCCTGATCAGTGGAAGCTAGCCAACGTAACACCGATATTCAAAAAAGGCAGCAAATCCCTACCCAGTAACTATCGTCCAATTAGCTTAACCTCAGTTGTATGTAAAATGCTAGAAACGGTCATACGAGACAGACTCGTAAATCACTTAGAGGAAAATAACATACTTAAAGATACTCAACACGGCTTTCGTAAAAAACGTTCCTGTTTAACAAACCTCTTAGACTTCTTCCACGATATCCTCAACCTCTACGATGAGAGTAAAGCTGTAGATATTATATACCTTGATTTTCAAAAGGCCTTTGACAAAGTTCCCCACAAACGTTTACTGCTAAAACTAAAAGTGCATGGAATACAAGACGGTGTGTTGAAATGGATAGAAAATTGGCTCAGAAACAGAAAGCAAAGGGTAGTCATAAACGGTAAGGCATCTAAATGGACAAATGTAAGTAGCGGGGTACCCCAGGGATCGGTACTAGGACCAATTCTCTTTCTAATTTACATCAACGACATAGATGAGGGACTCACCTGCACAATCTCAAAATTTGCTGACGATACAAAAATTGCAAATAGCGTACTCTCAAAAGAACAAGTTGACAATATGCAACACAATCTAGATAAATTGTCATGTTGGGCCCAAATTTGGCAAATGAGTTTCAATGCGGATAAATGTAAAGTACTACATGTCGGATACCTAAATGAGAAAGCAAACTATTCGATGAATGGCACTCAGCTTAAGAATGTAAACAGAGAAACCGATCTGGGAGTAACAATATCGAGTAACCTAAAACCGAGTCAACAATGTTCAGAAGTTGTTAAGAAGGCAAACAAAATAATTGGCTTTATAGGCAGGTCATTTGAGCATAAATCCAAAGAAGTTATCCTAACACTTTACAATTCCTTAGTCCGCCCTCTTCTGGAATATTGCGTTCAATCCTGGTGCCCTTATTACCAAAAAGATATAAACAAGCTAGAACGAGTTCAACGTAGAGTTACCAAAATGATACCTAGCCTAAAGAACAAACCATACGAAGAGCGTCTTAGAGAATTAAATCTAATTTCCTTTAACCCAGCGCAGATTAAGAGGTGACTTAATTCAAGTGTTCAAAATCATCAAAGGCATCGACAATATGAACTGTAGTAAGTACTTCACTATCGACCAATCTAATTACACACGGGGAAACGGTTGCAAAATTATTGGTAAATCTTTTAACTCGCACGAATCTAAGAATTTCTTCTTCAATCGAGTGGTCAACTTGTGGAATGGGCTTCCCCGAAACGTTATAGACTGCATCACCGTTGATTCATTTAAACTCCGCCTAGACAAATATCTCTCATCAAACCCGCGACTGACTGCGTTTGTAAATGAATAACTTTATTTTATCCCCTCCTCAGTTACTAACCCATCTGTCCTCTACTAACTTCCTAATCCTGCCACGGACATTAGTTCCAGGGCAGTAATTCCCTTTCCAATGTTCCCTTACCCACTCTAAACCACTGTTTGGACACTTGATCCTCAGTGTTTTGGAGGACAAGCAACCTAGAAGGGTCACTAGATCTGTTGTTGCTTGATTTCCTTTGTACTCCTTTGTACTCTCTCAATATTGTTAGTCTTTAATCTTTCTCTTTCAGTGTACCGAATGTCTCATTTTGTCATCATTGTCTGGCCTTTCAGCTTAACTATTTTAATGATGTATCGCTCCCCCCCCCCACCTTCTCTCTCTCTCTCTCTCTCCCTCACACACACACACACACACACACACATATAGACACACACACCACTCCCCTCACCAGTAACCAACTAATGGGAACATTACGTCACACATTATTGCAGGCCATTTGGATAAATTATATAAATTTTGGTAATAAGGATATTTATGGCGTAGCTGTTTGTCAATATGAAATGCATAGGATGTTCCCGATATGTTTGAAATGTTAACTTTGATTTAGCCTATTTGTTGTGAACTGGTATAGGTTTTGGTGTTTGACTACTTCTTGTATTGCATTTGTTCTTATCATTGACTCCAACATTGATTATCAGGAACTCCTTGCGGATCAAGTGGTGTAGGAATGTGTTGATAATCAATTAAGTAATAACACCAGCATTGCCTTGGGGTATATTGACAAAGCATGACCTATCCTCTCCCATGTATATTGGAAAGGGAAAGACAGCCCCTTTCTGGGTTTATACACAATATACTTCCACGATAATATTTTATCCACGGTAAATGTGTTCACTATTTCCCAGAATCGGTCTACTTTATAAGGCATAATTATGTCCTGACAGAATGAGCGGAATAAATGATGAGGAAAGACCTTATAAAGCTTATAAAATGCAAACGTTGTCCACGTTAATAAAGACTCAATCCTCATCCTGGTGCTTCATCTGATGTTCGGCAATATCCTCCTTCCATCCACATCTCTTTTGGTCAATATCTGTCTTTACATTTTGTATTGCCTTTATAACTATAATGCAGTACAGTAATATATAATAACCATGCCGACATATCAATGTATCTTCCATGACAATATGATTAATCTCGTTTTAGTTACCGTACTTAAATGTTGCCTTTCCAACATTTTTCATTCCCCCTCCCTCTGTTCTTTCTCTCTTCCGTTCGGTCATCAATATAAAGCATGTGTTCCATCATTACACACCAGTACCATAACCCTCAGTGTTCCTCACCTACCATCATTATCAATACCCATCATCATCATTATCACCATCTATCTTGCAGCAGCTCATCTCTTTTCATACTCAAAACAACACACACACACACTGTGACGCCTACCAGCGTTGGCAGAATCGCCTCTCGTTAGCCACTAGCGTCCGCCAGGGACATCGAAATGGGCTACAGTTATCAGAGAATGTTGTTCTTTCTTTCATAGTACTCGCATTGTCACAGACAGTCCAGTGGTGGTCTTTATTTTCGTCTGTGACAACGGGAAGTATTTTATATCATTAGCAGAATATAAGATGCATTGTGTAAGAGTTAAGGAGAGAGAGAGATATAGGCAGCGAGGTGGTAATATGTGCGTGCGTATGTTCTGCCTCGCTCGGAGGAGTTTTCCCTCGCCTTTGATTGGCTGGTGGCTCCGGGCGTGTCCTAGGGGCCTGCTGCCATGTGACGTCTCGGCCCGTGATTGGCCGACCATCGCACCCTTGCGAGCTCCTGTGTAACTAACCTCCTGCGTGAGGGTCCCGAGGAGCTACCCTCCTCAGGACAGGCTTGGCGTGCATGCTTCTAACATCCCTTTGCATACTCTCTCCCGATCACCCCCTTTACCACTGTCTCTCTCTCTGACCTTCTTTTCCATTGCTCCTCACCTTTATTCAATTACTTATCCCCTTGGGTTCTGCATACGGTTTCCATAGCCGGCCCATTGTATTGCATGCGCCGTCCTCCGAGATATTTACATGTGCTTAGAATAGGTTTGAGGGTTCTTAGTTAGTAGAGGTTAAGAACTCTGTGTGTGTCTCCATTATTGATTTAGTGTTCTGCTCTTTTATTTAATGCTAGACTGGGATAAGGTTACTGTAGTCGTTGTCTCCGATGTGTGCATGGTTCGTTTATACCTACACGACTTCGACCGGTCCTGTGGTAGCCTAGGTTGTCTTTTCGGCTGCGTCTTTTGCGAGTGCAGCATTGTGTTGACTGAGGGCTTTGGCCTGTTCCAGTTCCACACGTTGCTGCCTCTTTGCTCGTCTTTTGAGGGTCGCCAGGATAGAACCAGATACTTGTGATCTGGATCTATCAAGAGAGCACCCCAGTCAATTAACGTAACTTAAAGGATGCAGTCTTAAGGACATCGCTAGGCTACGAGCCTGTCTTGCTCAACCCCAGTTCCTTACCTAGAGTATCCCAGCTAGACATTATTAATTGAGTAGACACTTGTTAGTATTTAATATAAGCTCTTTGATATACGCATTATTATTCACAGCATTTATTAGTCTAGGTTGTTGCTGAGCCGCACAACCATAGCAGACTGTTTCGTTGATGAGGAAGTACTTCTTTTAGTGTCGAGCATTACTACCGTTGCGCATTTATAGTATTCTCGTGTCGGTTAACATTATATGTCCTATCTTTTAGTGTATTCAGTCTACACGTGTGGTGTCCTGCCTCCTGCCTTTATATAGTTTAAGATACGAGCATCTTATGAGCATCAGACTTTCTTCAGAAGTGTCCAGGTCTATGCTGTAGGACTATACTTCACTTTCTTTCAGATTGGAGTGAAGAGTTTATTGTTGTTTAGAGTAACTGTATTGAAGCATCTTTTTATTGTATTAAATCTTGCAGAGTTTTTATTGATCTTTCCATAGCTTCACTTTTATGCATTTTAACGTAGCTTGCATCTTGTTTGTTATCAGGCTATACCAGTGTGGGTTAGCCTGAAGTAGAGTACATTTATGCCCAGTTAAGGATACCCCGTTATCGCAGATTAACTTTGGAGGGTATAGGTGTTTTTGTTCGCCGGCATATAAGTTCGAGGGTTTGGATCTAGCGTGTACCGTTGTTGCAGTGCCCTATTACTAGTCCAATCATTAAGTGCCCTTGTTTTATTCGTAGCCCCGGTCGTAACAACACACACTTACTGACACATTCTCACTTTATCTCTCTATCTGCATTACAATAGAATGAGGTTGTGTAAATGTTTATTAATAACAAATAATCATAATAGTGTTGCCCTCTATTTCGCTCTCATCACTATATTTTACCGCCCCCCTTGCCATCTCACCTGGTCTTGAAATACAATATAGGCTCGTCAAAGAGGCTATAAAGATGTATTTTACAAGCCAAAAGGAAGTGGCTGGAAGCGCGCACGCGCAAAGACAGACAGAGAGAGAGAGAGAGAAGAAGAAGAAGAAGAAAGAAGAAGAAAGAAGAAGAAGAAGAAGAAGAGAGAGAGAGAGGGATATGCATGAAAGGGAAAGCAAGAAGAAGAACAGATGGACCAAAACCACGGGGGCATAATTACAAGAACAATATACTGTAATGTCCCTACTGCCGTTCTTTGCCCCTGCTTACACAATGTTTACGTTCCTCTACCTTATATTTGTTATGGGGTATCTACGGTACTCACCTTGTTGTTAATGTTTACATTTTCCTTGTGTTGTGCCTTTTTTTCTCTTTCCTCCTTGCATTCCTTCCTTATCACCATCCTTGGTTTTTATCGTCTTCCTTCCTTTTGCCTTCCGGAGTTGTACGAGTATCGGACCAGTAACTTGTAGGTCACAAGTTTGAGTCTGCACACAAGCGCTCGGAATATTGGAGACGTTTTGGCTTTGGTCCTGTGGTGGTGGTAGGGGCATAGTACACTTTGTTGACACACACACACACACGCACGCACGCACACGCACACACACACACACACACGCGCACGCACGCACACGCACACACACAGGCCCTGTAACTATAAAAGTGTACGGTACATAAGTCCACTGTCGCCCTATTCCAATAACGCAAGAATTATACGATATAATGTAGAGTAAACTCGTAATAATAAAGTAGACGTGCCGTTTTGCCCAAAATCAAAACAGCATACCCAACTATGCGATGGGTCACCAACATCACTACTATTATAGTAGTCACCATCATATCTACTACTGTCATCATCATCACTACCATCATCATCACTGCTGTCATCATCATTACAACTACAACCATCATCACTACTATTATCACCATTATCACTACAATTACCATTATCACCAATATTATCATCATTATCACTACAATTACCATCATCCTCACTTCTAATGTCAACTACACTAACTTAACCTAACAAATGCGGGGCGAGATGTTTTTGCCCCCAGAATGAAGGTGTTCTGTGTGCGAGCCCCTACGGGGCACACCAAACTCTGCTTACACAGAGTTGATTAGAAATACTCAGCTTACAATATATAGCCTACCTCTCAAACTGAAACCAGTGATGCTGGTGAATGTAACCCTTTCAGTACTGAACACCTTTACTTTACTTTTATTATATCAGTAATCGATAATATTCAGCATAAAAAGGGACTGGGGGTGGCAGAGGGACAATTAAGATAGAAAATAACTCTTCGACACCTAGAGGGCCTTCCAAAGATGTAACATCGTCTACTGTTAACCAAAATATAATTAAAATCATGTCCTTGTATCCTGAAAGGGTTAATGAAACGTGGATAGCCGATGGTGTACGATATTAGGTGAGTCTACCATTGTTGTCTACACTTATCTTGTTCACTGTTTTTACCGTTTGTAATTTTAGGAGATTTCTGAACCCAATCTCTAATACTTCATTCATCCATCTCATTAATATATACGAATGTTACCCTCATCAGTTTATTCAATACCTAATCTGTGTTTCTTTTGTAGTGTATTTACTTTTCAATTCACCATTCTTCTTTATCAACCTTTCTTGTCTCCAGCCCTCTTCCTGTGCTATTTACATTCCTTCAACATTCCAGTCGTCCCTAATCAGTCCAACTTGTCCTCCCTTTGTTCTTGTGTCTCTATTTTGCTTTGCTTGCCCAAGTTTCTTATTTACGTCCTCTTTCTTCATAAGTGCTCTCCCTCTCACACACTCACTCTTTCTCTATGTAAAATTGAAATTAAATGTCTTGATTACTCGCACACCAACCAAACCAAATGACTAACCTGGTGAACTGTACTAACCTTTACTATATTATGGTATGATCCACGTGACCACCGCTCACAAGGTATATAACGAACGATAAACACATGAAGAATAACAAAACAGGTATACAACATGGTGGCCACAGGCCAATACAGGATAATATTGACAGAATATATGTCATTATTCATGCTCGTATATCCGTTATGTGGCGTGTGTGTGTCTAGTATATTGTCTGCTTCGATTGTACAGAACACATGATGCATACACTATATTGACTCGTTGGAATCAAGATGAATATCCTGAAGAACAAATGACGTTAAATTCTTCATTACGAATGAATAATGCTGCTGTTTTTCAACCCCACAATGATATACAAATATCGTTCCAGATGCTTCCAGACTGTTCTATTCATCTTCACATAAACCTGCCACAATGAAGGCGTTGGTGTTATCTGGTTGGTGTCGCAGTATTTGTATTTTTGGCTATACAGCCATTTCAGTAAAATGAGGACATTAATATATTTGTTCGCTAATACAGATGGAGAAACTATTGTAGCCAAGATTCCTAGTGTCACAAGGTTATCTTAGCAACGAAAAGCTAAGTGAACACTTCAATTAACACTTTCGGTAACACGACGTCTCTTGATATTTTGTTCTTGCTAACACTAAACTATTGTATGCAGTTTAGGAAAGATCTCTAGCAATCAAAAGGGTAAGCTCGTTCTCAATTACCTCTAACTCAGATCGGCCTAGACAGTTTCTCGTCTACTTCTAGCAATAAATGGACAGCATGTGTCACAGTATAATGAAATGGTTAATCAGAAAATTCGAAAAATATTTGTATTACAAATCCTAGTTAATGTGTTATGGGATACGAAAACCAAAGGTCAATCATAATAATGGCGCTACAACTAGATTCCACTTAGTAGTAAATTATATTACATTTGATTAATCTGTCACAAGCATAAACAATTATATATTGGACCAATTCATGTATTTCGTAATTCATTTGAGAATGAATCTTATTTATCCATGATTATTATAAAGTAAAGAAAGTATTTTCCAAAATATGCGTTTAAGGAAGGTATACTACGGGTCGTTGAAGTGCCTATAATATATAATATACCGGTACTCTTTTAAAGGGATATTGGTAGTAATAAACCCATAGAATATAAAACTATATAGGCCTACAGTAAATTGTAAAGGAAAATCACAATCAATGTACCCAACGAAATGTTTATACTCTTACTGTTTGACAGTGAATGGTAAATTGTTAATGTCAATATTTTGTTATGTTCCATATGCTTACCCTCTATCGTTGGGCTTGGGATTATGTACACACCAGACATGGGCATGATTATAAAAAAATATTATGATTTGATTTTGATTATCATCCGGAATAATTGTTGATTATGATTAGATTATGATTACTCGTTTTTTCCTTTTTATTATTATGATTATTTCACTTTACGTATTTTTTATTATGATTAGATTTTTTCTATTATTGCTTGACTATGATTAGATTATGAATATAATCACTTGAGTAGTAGGATCTGCCTTGGAGCTGCCATGAAAGTGGTCCAGTATCGGTGGCCCTATGATGATATGGTAGGCTATGTGTTGGGGAGTGGAGTGAGGAGTCTCTACCAGCTGTCTGCCTTATATAACCAACAGCATGTGCATGTACAAACGTGTTAGGTGGTGCCATGTGTTTCAAGCATGCTGGAACATGTACTGTATATGCTTTGTGTGTAGGCCTATTTGACTGATATATCAAGGGAGACAAACATGTACAAACATGTTAGTTAGTGTCATTGCTTTGCAAACATGCTTGGACCTGGAACATATATATATGAAATTGGCTAATTTATTTAGGAGAAATAGAATTGCAACATGGACAATACAATGAAATAATCACAATAAACACATTTTAATCATTGATTATTATGAAGAAAATATGATTATGATTAAAGCTACAGCTTCATATTTGATTATGATTTGATTATGATTATACCTGTTGCTTAACTTTTGATTATTTGATTATGATTATGTAATCCCAGCCTTTGATTATGATTTGTTTTATTAATAATCATAATCATGCCCATGTCTGGTACACACTTGATTAATGTACACACAGCATGCACACACGCACTAGTGCTTACACATACATACATATAGCCTCCCACTTACTTGTTCATGTAGTCTACACGGACGAGTTATATGTATGTACATGGTTTTAATCTTTCTCGTGATCATTTGAATGTCTTAAATTTGAAAGCTGGACCTAAATACTCACCTATTAGAAATTCAATAATATCTAGTAAATTTTGTATAATAGATTTAGAGAATAATATATATAATCTTCAGTGGTCTGTGGTTGTGTCCCCTGGTATTGCATGGGTTACACTATTTACAGGTAAAGAATATGAGAAATCTGTCTGAGAAGCAATAACAAGAAAACTTATTAATACACGAATATATGATGTTAGTAAAACATCAGTTGGTATAACCATATACGATACAGTCAACTGAGTGCAAAGATTTGAGGTAAAAGGGCTTATATAGGCTAGTTTGATCAAGGGTTGCGAGAGAATAGAAGAAACGGAGGGAGGATATGGAACGCCGCCATTAGGACAAGAGACTGAAACTGCACGTATGTGTGGAGCACTCAGTCTTAAAATGTTATGTATGTATGTATGTATGTATGTATGTATGTATGTAAACAGAAAACATATAGATATGATCGGATAGACGCTTGATGTAAAAGGTTTTGGTTTGATGAAAGAGAAGGAGGGATGTTGGCGGAATGTTTGATATGAAGGAGACCAGCCGGGGGAGATATGAAGACAGATTGGATACGGAGGACAGAGACAAAATTTGTATTGGGTGTGGAAGAAGCAGGGAGGGGGAAGGGTGAGAGAGGAATAGAACGAAAATACAGAAAGTGAAAACAATAAAATAAAAAGGGGAAGGAGGGTCGGAATAGAACTAAACGAGGAAGCAGTAAGAGGTAGAGCAAACGATTGGATAAAAGGAGAAACAGAGGGAAGAAAGTGATTAATGAAACGATGGAGGGTAAAAAGGCGTCATGGAATTAGGAGAGACGAAGATTAGTTATGGACAAAGAACAAATGAGATATTAATGGACTAGTCTAGACAATATATATATAACAAAACAGATGGAGGAAAACGGTATGGAATTGGGCTAGAATATTGTTTAGCCTAAGGGAAGTGACTAATGAAGGGAAGGAAGAAAAAAGGTCACGGAAACGATACAGATAGAAAATGTTGAAGAAGTGGTTGGAACAGAGAAAGGGATAACTGGAAGGCAGAAGAGTGCGAAAAAAATATATATGGAGTGAAAAGGGTGCAGGTGGGATAGAAATAATGGATTACTCGAGAGAACACAGGGAAAATGATGATGAAAGTAAAGTGCCAGTGATTACATAATGGAGCTAGATAATTGACTAGATAAATAGTGCAGTACAGGGTGTGGGGGAACTGATTGAAAAGGCTGATGACAAGACCTTAATTGGAAGAGGGAGAGATAAATGAAGAACAGGTTGGAGGCAAAAACGTTGATGGTTAGGGTGATTGACAATACATAAGTCTCTCTCTCTCTCTCTCTCTCTCTCTCTCTCTCTCTCTCTCTCTCTCATAGGATCAAGTCCTGGCCACCTGGCAGGGATCGTAAGATCTGTGTGGTCAATGTAACTATGTAAATCTCTGGGTAGTGAGAGAGCCTTCCACTCTACTATCCGTGTCTTACACCCTAGCAATAACTTAATATATTGATTTATTGTATACTTGAGGCCGGACTGCCTAGTAGGGACTGCATAGTCTGAGTAGCCTGTTTATATATGTAACTCTATGTAACTCTCCCCTACACTGTAACCACTATTGGATCAGACAACTACTCTTGGTGTTCGGTCTGTAATACATTGACGCTGGAATTATTTGACATCCAACCAACATCCAACGTTGTCCAAACAATGACCACTAATGGAAAACAAATAAAGGGGTAAATAAAGTGTTATTGGTGTTGACCGAGTTCCTCGTGTGGTGGTGGGAGTTTGACTTGTTATAATATAGTTTGGCCAGGGAGTTTATTCGAATTTACTTGTCATACAGTTGTATTGTTTTAGATTCAGACATCGAAAAGTACCTCACTCAGCGCACACACAAACGCGCACACACAAACACACACACACACACACGCACACCTTTGGCTCATTAGAATGTACCCTGTAACCATTCTTACCTGGGACTATTTTTAGAGAGAATGAATAATGCCGTGATGAATTATTCGTACCTGTTGCCTTCCACAGAATGGTGCAGTAATGATTAAATATTATACCAACTAAGTGTGGTTATATTACTACCCACGTATTATATGACATATTTTGACATAATAGACGATATACTGTATACCTATGTACTGCTAGTAGGGAAGCACGGTTGTTCTAATAAAAAGCTGCATTAAATATATCCTCACACGATTATACAAAACACGAATTATTCATCTGCTTGACAAACTCAGAGTTATATATGTATAACGGGTGTGTATGACCCCAGTAAAGGGGAACCCGGAACCCATCAGGAAGTAAACTTAGTCTCTCACAACCGTTGCCACCCACACCACTTCCAAGAGCTAATGACCAACACGATTAAGTCCAACAGTTAATGAACTCAATTGTCTCAACCCGGAAATGAGAGAGAGAGAGATCGAAATAGAACAAGAGCTAAAGTGACAACAACGGACAATGAGAAGAGAGAGCCAGAATACAAGAATGAGAGAATAATACAATGAGAGCAAGATCGACAGCGAGAGAAAGTGAGGCCGTGAGAAAACGAGATCAAGAGAAGAGAATGTAAGTGATCACAAATGAGAGAAACCGAGAATAATTGGGGTAACTGGTCTAATTTTCCGAAAAACGGGGCAAAAACAATGAGGCGGAGATTAGGTCCGGAAAAATATAGGACGATCCAGAAAACTGTTAAATTCCCAATGAGGTTAATGAGGAAAAAACAAAACTAGGAGAAGGAACTGCAACTGGCTGAGGTAAGAAAATAAGTTGATGATGGCATAGAAGGAAATTATAATGTGGAGATTGACTATGTGGCACCGTAGTGTTGTAGTGGGGTTGTCAGTTAAAGGGAAACAAATTAAAGTAAATAAGTTAACCCCTTCAGTATCGGTAACGCCCTTTTCATTATAATCTGGCAACTATTAAACTATATTATTCACCTTAGGAAAGACCTCTAATAAGTACAGGGCTACACACTATGTCACTTACTACTTTGAGCATCAACAGTTCCTTCCAAATCTGAATATAATAGTATGATAGTGTGTCCAGAATATAATAAAAAGGACATGTCGGTAATGAAAGGGTTAATGAATGAAAGCCTTTATGTAGGTGTATAATGATTGGCACTAAACTAAATAAGCTCTTCCATGGTAGTGAATTTGGCGATAAGGTGAAGTTGTTAATTAATTCATTAACATAATCTTAGCCTGTGTCACTAATATGAGAGGCTTGATAATCCTAAATAATGGTTGAATGTGGAGAGAGAGAGAGAGAGAGAGAGCGAAAGATACAGAGAACGGCAGTGAAAGTCACAGAAGTCCACAAGAATTAAAGAGAGCCGCGGGACGAGAGAGAATAAGAGCAAGAGAAAATGTTAGACAGCAAGACCAAAAGTGAATGTGAAAAGAAGCTACCTAGTGAACACAAATGAGAGAAGTCGGGGAAAATAACTAGAGTAACTAGTCTATTATTCCGGTAAAACGGACAAAAACAATGAGGCGGAAATTAGGTCCGGAAAAATTGTGACGATCCGGAAACCTGCTAAATTCCGGATGAGAAGGCAAATGGCAAGAGAGGAAACACAGCTGGATGGAAGTGAAACTGGCTGGGGTAAACACAGCTGGATGGAAGTGAAACTGGCTGGGGTAAACACAGCTGGATGGAAGTGAAACTGGCTGGGGTAAACACAAATGTTGGTCATGGCATAGAAGGGAATATGTTTGAGGTAATGAGTTAACTATGAGGTAATTTTTTTTTTTTTTTCTTTTTTTTTTTTTTTTTTTTTTTTGTACATGAGGTAGAGAGGTACGAGACGGACATACATTTGTTAATGAATGTAAATATTAATGTAATTTTACAAAGGGTGGATATATTATTTGGTTATGGAAAGATGAAGTAGTAAACATCTCAGGCAGTTGAGTTGTGAGATGAAATACAAGTTATGAAGTGAGACAATTAAGTAAAGCAGTAGTATTATTAGGATCGGAAAGTTAACCAAAAGTTGATGGGATTCTTCCGGATACACAATGGAGGAAATCACCAATTCTCGTCGAAATCAATTCTTGAGATATTTTGCGAACAGACACACAGACAGACAAACACACACACACACATGAGTGAAAACAATGCCTTGAGCTTCACATCTTTGGTGACGCGTGGGGTAAAAAGCTACTATAACTAATCATGAAGCAGGATAACAATAAGATGTATATTTTGGGGGGTTAGTTTTAATAAAGTGTGAGGTACTGTGTGTAGTCCAGAAAGTTAGTCTATAAACAAAATAGTCCAAATAACAAGGTAAGCAAGGTTGCGCTCGCTCGCTCGCTCGCTCTCGCTTGCTCGCTCTCGCTCTCATCTATAGGAGCAAATTGAAAAGAATGGACGATGAAATACCAACTAACTTTAGTACCGGGTAACGCATTCTCAGTATTTATTTTTCTCTCTCTTTCATTAACCAGTATCTTTAATCCCACTTCTTTCTAATACACAAACCACCTCGCATTGCCTTAAACCATTTTCCTCAAATCAGACTCTACCACCTTCTGCATTCTTAACTCACACACACACACACACACACACACACACACACACACACACACACACACACACACACACACACACACACACACACACACACACACACACACACACACACACACACACACACACACACACACACACACACACACACACACACACACACACACACAGCCCGTAGCCTAGTAGGTAGAGCTCTCGTCTCACACACGAGGGGTCGGGGGTTCAATCCCCCGGCCGGGCGGAGACAAATTGGGCTTGTCTCCTTTCATGTGTTGGCCTCAGTTCACCTAGCTGTAAATAGGTACCTGGAATAAGTGGACGACGTTGTGACGTCCCATCTGGGGTTGGCAAAAATGGTACAAGGCGAGATGGGTATCATATGGTTCACCTAAGCTGATGGCTACCTAAGCCTTCGGGCGAGACGGTACCGTCTATAGTGAGAATGGTACCATACAGATCCACCCTAAGCCTTCGTTTCCGATGTCGCCAATTGGCTAAAAATACAGACTACACACACATCCACAGCCATTCCAACGATACATATAACACCTACACATATAGGAGGCGGGAAATAACGAGCATGCTCACTCCCGCAATACAACTAGAGTAAGTATACAACTAGAGTAAGTACACACACACACACACACACACACACACACACACACACACACACACACACACACACACACACACACACACACACACGGATAATCAAACTTTCTTCAGTACTCTTCCACTCACTCTCAGCCAGCCCCCAGGTAACACTTGTATGATGAACGGAGACGGCTGCCACCAACAGATCTTCCTGATTTGATAACACGCCCGCCTGAGCATAAACCTTTAATGACATAAATACCTGTTGTAGTGGTGTGTGTGTGTGTGTGTGTGTGTGTGTGTGTGTGTGTGTGTGTGTGTGTGTGTGTGTGTGTGTGTGTGTGTGCGCGCGCGCGCGGATGTGTGTGTGTGTGCGCGCGCGCGCGCGCGGATGTGTGGGTGGGTGGGTGTAAGTGTTTGCATGGACCAGAAACAGTAAGATTGTGTGAGAAAGAGTCCGTAATAGAAAGAGACAGAGTGATCAAGGAGAGTAGGAAGACAAATCGGCCAAAAAGGTGGAAGGAACAACAAAGGAAAGGAACCTAAGGACAGTTGAAATGTTGAACAACAAGAATTGTGGCAGGTCAAAACATTTTACCAGATCCGATTTGCGCATTGCTATGTCTCCTTTGAGACAGTATAACTAACATCATCGTACACATACATACTGTATATAAATTATACACCAAAGACATACACATACCAAACATATGTAAATATATTGCTTAACAACATACAAACCCACAACCACATACAACGAAAACCAACACAACACATACACACATGCATTCCTAATATGATGAGAATCAACCTTCCACTATCAACCATTTCCAGGAAGCAGAATCCATTAATAATATATTCCTGGAGGTCTGGACACGATAACCTGAGATTCATCCACATTTGCCAGTTGTACCGGAACCTATGACGTAAACTTTGACCTGTTGTTGTGATAATATTAACCTGGTCTGGCCTCAATATACTAGGATAAATCAAGTGGACTTTATTATAATAGTTTTTGGTGTGTGTGTGTGTGTGTGTGTGTGTGTGTGTGTGTGTGTGTGTGTGTGTGTGTGTGTGTGTGTGTGTGTGTGTGTATTTACCTAATTGTAATTTTACAGGAATGAGCCTAAGCTCGTGATGTCCCGTCTTCCAAACTCATATTATCATATTTTACTTTGAATTGGCTTATACTCTTGTCACACACTACCTTTTGTGGGAGTGAATTCCACTTTCCTACGCTTCTACAAGGAAAGGCAAATTTTCTCACATCCTTCTTCTAAGGCTGGACCACCAGTTTGAATGCATGGCCTCTCGTTCTTCCTTTTGATGGTATGATGAAGTCTTCCCTGTCAATCCAGTCAATCTTGTTAACACATTTGTACATCGTGATCATATCTCCGCGTTCTCTTCTATCTTGCAATGTAGTAAGGCCTATCTTTTCCAGTCGATCTTCACAGCTGCACCCTCTCAATTCTGGAACTAATCTTGTTGCTGCCCTCTGAACTTTTTCCAGTTTATCTATGTGAAGCACATAGATAAACTGGAAAAAGTGCAGAGGGCAGCATTGCCCTCTTCTATTGCAAGATAGAAGAGAACGCGGAGATATGATCACGATGTACAAATGTGTTAACAAGATTGACTGGATTGACAGGGAAGACTTCATCATACCATCACAAGGAAGATGTGGACTCTATACAACTGTTGCATATTCTAATGTGGGTCTTATAAAGGTAACTATTATTTTTTTAATCATATCCAAATCCACGTATGAAAAAGCAACCCTAACATTGGCTAGCAGTCCATAAGCGTTTCTCACTTTCTCGTTTATGTGATCTTCAGGTGATAGTTTGGGATTTATTATTACCCCAAATCTTTTTCTTTCCTTGAAGGTTTAAGCTCTTCTTCACCCATTTTATATCTTCCATGCGGCCTTCTTTGACTTTCACCCATCTCCATGACATGACACTTATCTGCATTAAAATCCATTTGCCAAATTTTACTCCACTCCAAAATACTTGTGACATCCTGCTGCAGAGCCACGCAAGAATCTTGATCTCTTATATGTCTAAGTAACTTTGCATCATCAGCAAACAGGTTAACATAACTTTCCGAGCTGATGTTACCTGGCCTATCACTAATATACAGTAGGAACATGATCGGTGCTAAAACAGCGCCCTCCGGTACCCCATTCGTAACCTTTTTCCAACTTGAAAATTGTCCTCTGACTACTGTTCTCATCTTTCTTCCAACAAGAAAATCCTTCATCCACTTAAGAAGTGATCCTCCAATTCCGCCTTTCATTTCCAGCTTCCATAATAGCCGTTGATGTGGAACACGATCAAAGGCCTTTTTAAAATCTAAATAGATGCAATCAACCCAGCCCTCTCTCTCTTGCACTATTTCATTAACTCTATCATAGAAACTTAATAAATTAGTCACACATGACCTACCTGATCTAAAACCAAATTGCTTACTTGATAATAAACTATTTTTTTCTAAGTGTTCTACCCATCTCTTTCTAATCAACTTCTCTAAGACCTTGCACACTACACTCGTGAGGGACACTGGTCGGTAATTTAGAGGATCATCTCTATTTCCTTTCTTGAACAAGGGGACGATGTTTGCTGTTTTCCATATGGAGGGTAACTTTCCTCCTCTTAACGATTGTTCAAATATGATGTTGAGTGGGTGGCTTAATTCCTTCGCGCATTCCTTCAAAACCCAGCATGAAACTTCATCTGGTCCCATCGCCTTCCTTTGATCTAAATTCATCAGCAACTCTCTAACTTCTTCTTTCTTGATAACTATATCATCCATTCCAGTTTCCTTTACTCGATTGTCTTTATCTTCTACGAATCCATTTTCTTTAACAAAAACTGACTGAAACTTTGCATTTAATACTTCACTTATTGCTTGTTCATGTTCATAAACTTCACCATCCACAACAACTCTCTGTATTTTATCTTTCACTCTTAGTTTCCTTCTAATATAGCTGTAAAAATGATTAGGTTCTTTATCCATTTCTTGCCTGCTTGTATTTGTGATATGCTTGTTTTGTGTTGTCTCCTATATCTATTCCATAACAGATCTCGCTTCTCTTTGGCTAGTCTACATCTCTCGTTAAACCATTCTCTGTTTCCCCTTCTCTGATTTCCCTTTTGTTTGGGTATATTTCTCGATACTCCCTCGTTATACACCACGATAAAATAGTCATATTGCTGTTCTACATCACGTTCATCACGTGTGTGTGTGTGTGTGTGTGCGTGTGTGTGTGTGTGTGTGTGTTTATCATGTCATCATTATACCTCCTATAGTTCTTAACAAAGATATGCAGGTGAACGCTGATCAACGTATTTAAGAATTCCACCAAACTTTGTATTACGACCGAATAGCAGACTAACGAAGCTCGTGGGAAAACCAAACATTGTGAATTATGGACCGTTGTGTATGATGCAGAACACGGAGTTGGATTTACTGCAACTTGTACTTAATATTACATTGGTAATATTACTGCGTGTGTGAGAGTTTATTTGTACACAAACTGTGTGTGTGAGAGTTTATTTGTACACAAACTGTGTGTGTAAGAGTTTATTTGTACACAAACTGTGTGTGTGAGAGTTTATTTGTACACAAACTGTGTGTGTGAGAGTTTATTTGTACACAAACTGTGTGTGTGAGAGTTTATTTGTACACAAACTGCGTGTGTGAGAGTTTATTTGTACACAAACTGCGTGTGTGAGAGTTTATTTGTACACAAACTGCGCGTGTGAGAGTTTATTTGTACACAAACTGTGTGTGTGAGAGTTTATTTGTACACAAACTCGGGAATACGTGAACAACACCTACGTGGTAATTTATCTTGTGTGTGATGTCACGTGTTCATCTTAAAGAGAGAACAGGAAATACCTGAAATTCATTTGATATACGAAATTAAATTAATGAAATGCTTTTAGCATTAAGTTATTGACAATTGGGCGTACTTCTAGGGTATGATGAAGTGTAGTAGGATACCAAAACACAAATAAATAGTCAATATCTTGTAGGAAAGGAGACTTTTTAAACATTTGTAGGTGGTTGATTTTGGCCTTCATAAATGCATGTGGGCTCCTTGACTCCTCTCTCCACACCCACACAAGCGCATGCATCTTCAATCACGTAAAATAACCTTCCTCCCTCTCCCCCCCTCTCTCTCTCTCTGGAACCGATACATTTTCTGCACACCTTCCCTCCGCTAATATATTTTGTGTGACAGTTTTCCTCGCATTCCCTGTCTCTCTCCCTCTCTAGCGTGGGTGTGTTTGAGAGAGAGAGAGAGAGAGTGTGTGTGTGTGTGTGTGAGTGTGTTTGAGAGAGAGAGGGAGTGTGTGTGTGTTCGTGCGTGCGCCTGTGTATTTGTAATTTTCTTCCCACCGAATTAATTTTGGTCTGGTCCCTTCCTCTTATACCTTCTGCCCTGCCCCCCCCCACCCACACACGCTCACTCACACACCCACCCACCCACACACACAATCTCAGTAACAGCCTCGCTCTCCCTCCGTTTCTCAAGCTCCCATATACTGCCACCCACTCTCACGCATTTCTCATCTCCATTTTCTGCCTAGACTCTCACCTGAATCACAAAGCATCATGTATCTTTCTTTCAGCATATTATGCTTGTATACCCCCCCCCCCCATCTCTCTCTCTCTCTCTCTCTCTCTCTCTCCCACAACAATCTCAGATGTATAGTATATAGCTAATGTTGTTACCTCATTATACGAATATTTTAAAGGGAAATTGGTGAAAAGATCCATTGTCTGTGGTCGACTGTGCTCCTGCTAACTTAACCCCTTCTGAACCAATGACGCCTTTTTTTATAATATTATGGCCATATTTAGACGATTGTAGGCAGTTTAAGAAGGATCTGAGGTAGTAAAATTGTAAAAAGGGTTAATTGAAAACGTTCGAAGGCTGTTCATTGCTGGAGGTCCTTTTTAAACTGAATATAATCGTCTAATTGTAGCCAGAATAAAAAAAAAAAAAAAGGCATGGGTACTGAACGGGTTAATCCAACAACACAACACCAACAACAAGTTAGAGCTCCAGTACCAGTACAAGGATTGTTTAACCCGTACAGCCCCAGCGACGCGCCTGACGCGTCGGCGATGTATGTAACGCACAGCCCCAGAGACGCGCCTGGCGCGTCACCCTAATTGCGCCGACCGTGACCTCAGGTGTAGCCACTCAAGAGGGCTCAGATTTGTATGGGAACTGTGTACGTATCCCACGCAACCGTGCCGATGGTTGAAAACTCTCAAAGTCCACGTGCGTGCGCGCGAGCGCGCAATAACCTGTTTTTTTGGGATAATTGCCTTCAATTTTTTACTCCTGTAAAATCCATTTTCGGGGGTTCTGTAGGACCATTTTTTAAGCTTTTTGAGCGGTTTTTCGTGGTTTTTCCTTCATTCCTAACCCATTCGCTATTGTTTCTGGAATAAAACCATTTGTTGAAAACCGGCCGGGTTCTGGTGCGCAAACATTACAAAACTAGCCGGGGCTCCACGGGTTAACTCAACCACCTAGAAGATAACCGAAGTAGAAGCGATACCAATATGGTCCCAGTAGTGGCTTAAGGATATGCTCCACTACCAGTATAAGGAATGTTTAACTGAACCACCAAGAAGATAACCGAAGTAGAAGCGATACCAATATGGTCCCAGTAGTGGCTTAAGGATATGCTCCAGTACCAGTATAAGGAATGTTTAACTCAACCACCAAGAAGATAACCGAAGTAGAAGCGATACCAATATGGTCCCAGTAGTGGCTTAAGGATATGCTCCAGTACCAGTATAAGGAATGTTTAACTCAACCACCAAGAAGATAACCGAAGTAGAAGCGATACCAATATGGTCCCAGTAGTGGCTTAAGGATATGCTCCAGTACCAGTACAAGGAATGGTTAACTCAACCACCAAGAAGATAACCGAAGTAGAAGCGATACCAATATGGTCCCAGTAGTGGCTTAAGGATATGCTCCAGTACCAGTATAAGGAATGTTTAACTCAACCACCAAGAAGATAACCAAAGTAGAAGCGATACCAATATGGTCCCAGTAGTGGCTTAAGGATATGCTCCAGTACCAGTATAAGGAATGTTTAACTCAACCACCAAGAAGATAACCGAAGTAGAAGCGATACCAATATGGTCCCAGTAGTGGCTTAAGGATATGCTCCAGTACCAGTATAAGGAATGTTTAACTCAACCACCAAGAAGATCACCGAAGTAGAAGCGATACCAATATGGTCCCAGTAGTGGCTCCACTTAAGGATATGCTCCAGTACCAGTATAAGGAATGTTTAACTCAACCACCAAGAAGATAACCGAAGTAGAAGCGATACCAATATGGTCCCAGTAGTGGCTCCACTTAAGGATATGCTCCAGTACCAGTATAAGGAATGTTTAACTCAACCACCAAGAAGATAACCGAAGTAGAAGCGATACCAATATGGTCCCAGTAGTGGCTTAAGGATATGCTCCAGTACCAGTATAAGGAATGTTTAACTCAACCACCAAGAAGATAACCGAAGTAGAAGCGATACCAATATGGTCCCAGTAGTGGCTCCACTTAAGGATATGCTCCAGTACCAGTATAAGGAATGTTTAACTCAACCACCAAGAAGATAACCGAAGTAGAAGCGATACCAATATGGTCCCAGTAGTGGCTTAAGGATATGCTCCAGTACCAGTATAAGGAATGTTTAACTCAACCACCAAGAAGATAACCGAAGTAGAAGCGATACCAATATGGTCCCAGTAGTGGCTCCTCTTAAGGATATGCTCCAGTACCAGTATAAGGAATGTTTAACTCAACCACCAAGAAGATAACCGAAGTAGAAGCGATACCAATATGGTCCCAGTAGTGGCTTAAGGATATGCTCTAGTACCAGTATAAGGAATGTTTAACTCAACCACCATTAAGATAACCGAAGTAGAAGCGATACCAATATGGTCCCAGTAGTGGCTTAACCGCTTCAGACTCATATGACGCAGAGGTTGCCAGATTAGCAATAAGAAATAGAGTTCTCTCACTCTTATGATTACCTCTCCAAAATTAGTTTTCTGCCCACAGCTAATTCAAAGACAACTGCAGAGGTTGAAGTAACTAAACTAAAGGTTTCTAAATACCCCTGATGGTAACAAAGGTTTTAAAGTATCCCTAATAGGCTCAAAATCGCGTCATATGTCGGAGAGGGTTAAGGATATGCTCCAGTACCAGTATAAGGAATGTTTAACTCAACCACCAAGAAGATAACCGAAGTAGAAGCGATACCAATATGGTCCCAGTAGTGGCTTAACGATATGCTCCAGTACCAGTATAAGGAATGTTTAACTCAACCACCAAGAAGATAACCGAAGTAGAAGCGATACCAATATGGTCCCAGTAGTGGCTTAAGGATATGCTCCAGTACCAGAATAAGGAATGCTTAACTCAACCACCAAGAAGATAACCGAAGTAGAAGCGATACCAATATGGTCCCAGTAGTGGCTTAAGGATATGGTCCAGTACCAGTATAAGGAATGTTTAACTCAACCACCAAGAAGATAACCGAAGTAGAAGCGATACCAATATGGTCCCAGTAGTGGCTTAAGGATATGCTCCAGTACCAGTATAAGGAATGTTTAACTCAACCACCAAGAAGATAACCGAAGTAGAAGCGATACCAATATGGTCCCATTAGTGGCTTAACGATATGCTCCAGTATCAGTATAATGAATGTTTAACTCAACCACCAAGAAGATAACCGAAGTAGAAGCGATACCAATATGGTCCCAGTAGTGGCTTAAGGATATGATAATACAAAGTAAACAAGTTTGAGACGGGAACCTTCCTAGCAAGACAAACGTTGGTCTCATTTACATAGAGGATGGATGTACAGTAGATAGTTGGGTCCGCAAATTCTTATAAGGTTGTTCGATGGCTAATACAATAAATTAAATAAATACATAAAATGTAATTTGTTGATATAATACAAAGGCACATAAATATAATATGATGTTCTACTGATTGGAAAAACACCAGTGCAATTTATGGCTGCTAAACCGGGTCTCCCTGGACATTTCAGAAGCTCTATTGTATACATAATTACAACGGACGGGAAACATGCATATTCAGAACATCTAGAGAGAATGTTGCCAAGATGTGTATGTAGATATAATTCACCAGACACAAAGTCACAGTAGCTTTATTCAACAAACCTTTGGGTGAAGCTACATGGGCAGGTTTAGGGAGTGATAATGTCTAGTCAAAGAATCCAAGTAAACCATATATTATACTGTAGTTATTACCATGTAAACCATATATTATACTGTAGTTATTACCATGTAAACCATATATTATACTGTAGTTATTACCATGTAAACCATATATTATACTGTAGTTATTACCATGTAAACCATATATTATACTGTAGTTATTACCATGTAAACCATATATTATACTGTACTGTTTACCATGTACCAGAATATAAAATGTATATATACCTGGTAGTTATTACCATGTAACCATATATTATAAGTATGAGTTCACCATGTAAACCATATATTATACTGTAGTTATTACCATGTAAACCATATATTATACTGTAGTTATTACCAAGAAAACCATATATACAAAAAGTTATTTTTGATGAAATTTGGGCGTTGGAAGGGTGTTCAGTGGAATATGTATATTTGTGTGTATGTTTGTAACTTTGTACCAACATTATAATAGTGGTCTACCATGGACCTTCTTTTAATTTATCTTCTTAAATAATGTGTTTCCCACCCATGCTTGGACATACTTTAGTTTTTGTTTTTGTGGAAAGAATTTTAGACTACAAGTTTTCAATTTAAAAGTTGGAATAGGAAAGTCGTATATCCCTTTCATGAGGATAGCTTTTGTTTGCTTAATGTTGGTCGGAACAACAAAGACAAATGCAACGAAGTGTTTTTGTTACCTTTAAAAGATGTGCTTAAATCTAATGCTCTGAATTATAAACTCACTATTGTACGTGTTAGTATTATTAATTATTTATTAAACGCTGTAAGACAATAACGCTAAACTCGTCAATGTATTGATGACACCACCAATCATATTCATTAACAAACCACTAAGATTTATAAACACGTAGAACAGTCAACTATGAATACACAATGCTATTTTGAGGTGATACATGTTGTCAATGAGTATCTATGCCACTTAGTAGCCGTTGATTGGAGTTTATGCTGAAATATGTCCACCTCGGATGGTAGCTATTTGTGACATTTCAGGATCTGGTCCATGGGTCATAATTGTATACCCCAGTGCCGTATACCAACTAGGACTTGGTGAAAACCATAACATAATTGACTTCACTAAACTTTGCCTCTGACTCGGATAATGTTACTCCGAGTCTACTGTATACGTTGCTGGAATTGTTGATATGAAACGTCCCAAAAGCTCCCACCAGACAGTTCCGGGGGTGGAGTACAGTTAGCCGGTACCACCAGTAATTGTCTGTACCGGTTACTGGGTTTATAGGTCTAGGAATACTGACCTAATAGCTACCAGTACTGAACTCTACTAGAACTATCATCATTATAACTACCACAACTTATAAATACAACCATACTTATAACAACAAGTCAAAACATAACAATAAACCAAAAACACTAAACTACCACAACCAAACATTTCTAGTAGTCAGCAACCCATCTTCAGAAACGACAACCAATGGTACAATAAAACCCCCACAATCCCTTACTTCTCCAACAACCACATAAGTCTACCATCACAGTCAACTTTCACAATTTTCTACCGAAGGTAGGTTTAGATATTTAAATTTAGCCAGATTGGTTTAAAAGTTCTACTTCATATCCGTCTCACACACACCCATCCTCCCTTTGTTTTTGACCACAAACACATACACTCTTATATATTTCCCCTTACAATAATAATTCTCATTATATCTGCTTTCCAAATTTTTCGCTATCATCCACTTAGTAACCTCTCTCTCTCTCTTACAAAGTTAAAGGTACCTAAGAAGTAAACAATATATAATTATGAATGAAAATATAAATAAGAGGACAAAGGACCAAGCAACAGAAAATAACATTGTAGCAAAAATGTACCCATCATCAACAACATCAGCAGAGAAGCGTGGGAAGAATAAACATGTACAGCCATAAACAATAAACATGTAATACTCGAACGGCAAAATGAAGAAGAAAAACATCAAAGAAAATACACACTACACCAATATTCCAGCACTTCGGAAGATCATATCTTCTGCAACGTCCTATTCTGAAATGTACAGCGTTGTGACGCTACCGTAATTTTTGTGTTCATGTATTTTTTCATTATCTCTCTCTCTCTCTCTCTCTCAACTACTAAATATATTCATGGAACAATTTACAATCAGTGTTGTCAATCTTCCACTCTCACGCCCCCACACTTTTTAGTTGGTTCAAGAACAGCCTATACGGAGGGGAGGTACGTCCCCTTGATTTAACCCTTTCAGTAAGATCACTTTAGGTAATATATTTATATTAGCTGACATTATCTGTTAACACTCAAAGAGCGGATGGTGGAGTATATTCACTGTGCCGCCCAGCGGGGGTTTTTACCATAAATGGGGTTGTTTCCGTGGGTTTTTTCATGCATAAACAAGAGCCAAAGCGTAATACAAGTATGTATCCCTGAAAGGGCGTACATTGAGCTTTCCAATGACACCCGAACCATCCTTCTACGATCACTGGTTGTCTTGCAACGATCGTGCAACCAAAGGGAAAAATCGCTAAAATACGGTAATTTCGTTACATAATTAAGTGTGTAGCGAGTGAGAGAGGGTGGAGTAGTGTGGAGTACATGTCAGTGGGCCCACGACGGTCGTGGCGAGCGGTCATGAGGCAACCTACACTCCTCCCACCGCTCAGCTCTCTCTCAGAGCCAATATTGCGCCAAAATTGCACAGACTTAAGTCGGGCCCCGCCTCATAGTCCTTTCTTCTCCATACGGACTTAAGTCAGGCCCCGATAGACAAGGGTTAATGTTATGCTATGTTAAGTTCAAGAAACACTGGACACAACATACAAAATAAGCAACAAGGATTATTAATTGAACTAATGACTTAAATACAATTAACTAGCTTTACAGAAATAGATGACAAAAATTGCATTTATATCAATATTATAATAGTTGTTTTTACTACAGCAATATATATAATGTGTCGTCCTTAAAGGGTACTTCACACAGTCAGGAATGTGAGCTAGAACCACTAGGAGTAGCTGAAAATTCGGATTCCTGTGCCTATTCGCGGTGAAAATCAATACTCCTAGTGACTCTAGCGATATCCTAGTGATTCCTGTTAGACTCCCAGTGACTCCAAACCAGTCTCGGCCGATTGGCCCTGTCCGACAAAATGTTCACCGTGTTTAAGGTTCTCGCCGCGAATCGGACCACTCCCAGTGATCCCCAGTGATACCCCAGTGACTCCCAGTGAGTCCTGGTGATTCTGGTATGAACTGGAACTGAAACCAATAGCTGTCCGCAAATCAGATACGAAACACCGAGCATCACCAGGACCCACTGGGAGTCACTGGGGAATCACTGGGGATCACTGGGAATCAACTGGGAGTCACTGGGAATGGTCCGATTCGTGGCTAGAACTTTAAACACGGTGAACATTTTGTCGGACAGGGCCAATCGGCCGAGACTGGTTTGGAGTCACTGGGAGTCTAACAGGAATCACTAGAATATCGCTAGAGTCACTAGGATATCGCTAGTCACTAGGAGTCATCGAATTTTCACCGCAAATAGGCCCAGGAATCCGAATTTTCAGCTACTCCTAGTGATTCTAGATCGCATTCCTGACTGTGTGAAGTACCCTTTAATAAATATATTATTCATATAAACCTGTAATACTTCTCACGTGAAAGTATAATATACAGTACACAGGTAGTTAAGTTTTCATGGTCAAACATTATAAATAGGCCTAGTATTATCCTGTGTAAGTACAATTTCCCACAAGACATTGTATTCACCCAGTGATTGTGTGTAGAGAAAGAAATTACGGTAGTTGAGGTAATTAAATAATGTGAACAATGACTGGTCAATGTTACAATACCCTACTTGTAGTCTACAAGTTCTGCAACTCCCCTTACCTAACATAACGAGAATGGTGGATACGTGTTTGTATGTGTTTTGAAATGTCAAGTTCATTTGGTGGTGGACAGTGGAGTTTGGATTACTACTGCGAGGCGCATTGTATCGCCGGGGTAAAGTTTGAGCCAGCGTAATCATGGCTTGGTTGTTTAGGGGCCGTTGTAGTCTCCGGTTAATACTCTAGAAGTTCTGCAACTCCCATGACCTAACCTAAGCAAACAAACACAACCTATAAGTGTTACCTATATTAGGTAATCATATGAAATATTACAGAACTCGGTAACGAATGAAAAGAAGAAGGTGGGAATGATAAACTATCCACTATTTAGACAATAGATTGAATATTTTTTTTTTCGTAAAGAATAGTAAGCATTGATATCATGACCTTACGGTACGTAATAATACAGACTTATCGTATTATATTAATGTCTGTAATGATGTCTGAATACAGTCATAATACATAATGATGATATTAGAGGACTGTAGTTATAGCCTACAAGAGACATACTTGAGGAATAATTAATTTCAATTATAGGGTCAAACACACAATGGGGGCCATGCCTGGCATACTCGCATCTCATTCCTAACAAATCCCAGTGATGCTCGGTGACTCCCAGTGACTCCTATCTAATTTACAGTGATTCCTATAATACTCCTATCGACTCGTATAATACAGTAATCCAAAATTTTCAAATTTTCAATAACTCGCATGCACTTCATTCCTGGTTTTATCCAGGTGATTCCTGGTGATTCCCAGTGATTCGCAGGTACACTCCCACTGGTTCCTACGGTGTTGTGAGTCCACGGGGAATTGCAGACATTCGCGGTGCATTCCCAGGAATCACCAGGAATCATTACTCCTAGTGATTCTAGCTCGCATTCCTGACTGTGTGAAGTACCCCTTATGCCCCTTTCACACATACAGGACTAGGGTGCCGCATGCAGCAGAGTAGCTACTCTGCTGCATGCGGCACCCGAGTCGGCACCTAGTCCTGACAATGCGGCTGTAGTCGTCTGTAGTCTGGTGAAGTCCTGGCAATGCGTGTCAAGTCGTGGCCCCAGAACAAAGTTTTGGTGAGTTTCAAAATTGTGTCCAGACTTGACATTTGTCTGGTGGATGCAGGGAGTAGTACTCATTACTATTCAATAAATTCTTGCAGTCTGGAACTATGCCTGATCAGTGGAAGATAGCCAACGTAACACCGATATTCAAAAAAAGGCAGCAAATCCCTACCCAGTAACTTTCGTCCAATTAGCTTAACCTTAGTTGTATGTAAAATGCTAGAAACGGTCATAAGAGACAGACTCGTAAATCAATTGGAGGAAAATAACATACTTAAAGATACTCAACACGGCTTTTGTAAAAATCGTTCCTGTTTAACAAACCTCTTATACTTCTTCCACGATATCCTCAACCTCTACGATGAGAGTAAAGCTGTAGATATTATATGCCTTGATTTTCAAAAGGCCTTTGACAAAGTTCCCCACAAACGTTTACTGCTAAAACTAAAAGCGCATGGAATACAAGACGGTGTGTTGAAATGGATAGAAAATTGGCTCAGCGACAGAAAGCAAAGAGTAGTGATAAACGGTAAGGCATCTAAATGGACCAATGTAAGTAGCGGGGTACCCCAGGGATCGGTACTAGGACCAATTATCTTTCTAATTTACATCAACGACATAGATGAGGGTCTCACCTGTACAATCTCAAAATTTGCTGACGATACAAAAATTGCAAATAGCGTACTCTCAAAAGATCAAGTTGACGATATGCAACACAATCTAGATAAATTGTCACATTGGGCCCAAATTTGGCAAATGAGTTTCAATGCGGATAAATGTAAAGTACTACATCTCAGATACCTAAATGAGAAAGCAAACTATTCGATGATTGGCACTCAGCTTAAGAATGTAAACAGAGAAACCGATCTGGGAGTAACAATATCGAGTAACCTAAAACCGAGTCAACAATGTTCAGAAGTTGTTAAGAAGGCAAACAAAATAATTGGCTTTATAGGCAGGTCATTTGAGCATAAATCCAAAGACGTTATCCTAACCCTTTACAATTCCTTAGTCCGATATCTTCTGGAATACTGCGTTCAATGCTGGTGCCCTTATTACCAAAAAGACATAAACAAGCTAGAACGAGTTCAACGTAGAGTTACCAAAATGATACCTAGCCTAAAGAACAAACCATACGAAGAGCGTCTTAGATAATTAAATCTATTTCCTTTAACCCAGCGCAGATTAAGAGGTGACTTAATTCAAGTGTTCAAAATCATCAAAGGCATCGACAATATGAACTGTAGTAAGTACTTCACTATCGACCAATCTAATTACACGCGGGGAAACGGTTGCAAAATTATTGGTATATCTTTTAACTCACACGAATCTAAGAATTTCTACTTCAATCGAGTTGTCAACTTGTGGAATGGGCTTCCCCAAGACGTTATAGTCTGCAGCACCGTTGATTTATTTAAACTCCGCCTAGACAAATATCTCGCATCAAACCCGCGACTGACTGCGTTTGTAAATGAATAACTTTATTTTATCCTCCCCTCAGTTACTAACCCATATGTCCCCTTCTAACTTCCTAGTCCTGCCACGGACATTAGTTCCAGGGCAGTAGTTCCCTTTCCAATGTTCCCTTACCCACTCTAAACCACTGTTTGGACACTTGATCCTCAGTGTTTTGGAGAACAAGCAGACTAGAAGGGTCACTAGATCTGTTGTTGCTTGATTTCCTTTGTACTCCTTTGTACTCCCTTTGTACTCCTTTGTAGTCTGCGCTAGTCGGCACTAGTCTTCTGTATGCGGCTGTAGTCCTTGAGTATAGCGTAGCGAATTGTGTATCATGTGTAGCATAAAGACTACAGCCGCATACAGGCGCATACACCCGAGTACAGCCGCATAGGTCTGCTGAAGTCGTGTGCATAAATTTACATATATTTGCATATAATTTTGCAATAATATGAGACGAACGAGTACAACCGACAATAGAGGATTTCAGCCGCAAGCAGCCGCATCGCAGCAGACTCCAACCACATTGACAAGAGTCAATGGAACAACTTTTTCTCTCCCTGTCTCTTTGGCCCCATTCAGCCTGCTGTTGTAAGACGTTTACCCCCATCCAGGTGTCATTTTTTTTCCAGCATATATATATATTTTTGTTAGGACAAGCTAAATTTGTACATTTTTCGATAGAAAAATGTCTCCGTACAATTTCTCCATACAATGCTGGCTCGCTATCGCTCGCCAGGAAGAAATTGACACCTGGATGGGGATAAACGTCTTAAAACAGTAGGCTGAATGGGGCCGAATGGATACAACCCAGTGAGAGAGAGAGAGAGAGAGAGAGCGAGATTAAACAAAAAAGCGGTGATCCCCCTTTTCTGGAGTTTCTGAGAGTGACAAGACCTTACAGCTTTGAGGAGTTGTCAAGGGGTGTGTGTGTTAGGGGCTGCCGGGACAACACTATACTCGGTTTATTTCAACTTGGCGAATATTTTACTCCTTTCGCAGCTAATTTATCGATAACCAGTGGAAAACAATTAAACTTCTCAGCTCATTTCTTGATAACTAATGGAACAATATGAAACTGTTAACACTATACTCGATTTCTTTTAAGTTGGCACCTATATTATTCCCTTGGCAGCTTATTTCTTGTAACTAATAGCAAACAAAGACATTTCTAACACGATATTTTACTCCTTTTGCAACTCATTTCTCGATAACTAATGGACAATTATGAAACTTTTAACTCTATACTCGATTTTAATTGAGTCGGCGGATCGACTCTGAAGTCGATCGTCTGTAGTCTGGAGTCGATCGTCTGAAGTCTTATAGATTCGGGTGTAGTCGGCATGTACAAATTACCGTTATTTCCATTGTCGGTTCGAGTCTCAAGACTTCTCCGGAGTCAAGACGACAACGTCGGCTGTATGCGGCTGTAGTCTGGTGAAGTCCTTTGGATGCGGCATACCGAGCCAGCTCCACCAAGTCGGGGAAAAAACCCGCCACGACTAGCTACTCTGCTGCATGCGGCACCCGAGTCCTGTATGTGTGAAAGAGGCATTAAGCCCTACCAATTCTGCACCATCATGTTTTTCATTATGTCTGTAGATGAATTATGTTTTTAGTCTTTACATCAATTAAAACCATTCCAGAAAATATCTCACAAAACATATTGGACTACCATAGGCATAATTAATATATTAGTCATCCTTGTATTTATTTATATATCTATTTATTAATTTATGTATTATTAGTATTGTTGTGTAATTCGTTCACACACACTAATTTTCACATGAAGCATCTGTATGCTTACAAAGTTCTGGATTTTATAAAAGGCAATATTGTATATATATACTGTATTTTGTCTGTGTTCTCTAGATTATAGACAACACATACACATTCCTGTTCACAATATATTTCTATGAAATGGCTTGTGTCCGCTCCCTCCCTTCAAGAAAGGAGTTTACCAGGAGCACTTACAAACATCTTGCCTCAACGGATGCCGACGGGCAACTGAAGTACTGAACGGTGAGCCAAGTTAGCCAACTCGGCCAAGGCTATGAGAGAGGACCATGAGAGATAAGGCTTCAGAGTCCTGCAGTGAACACGCGCGAATATAAGGAGAGCCACACGATCACTTTCCCAGGCAATCTTGGTCTATCACCTAATTAACTGAATATATTGGAGTTCAGCTTCTCAGAATAATATGCCTTCGTCGAACTGTCGATATAGATCAAATCCAACCCATCAATTCATACCCTGTCTCTGTTCAACTCCCCTGCAACTCACGGTAATATTACAATGTCCATATAATATTCTAACCTATTAGAATATCTCGTCTATCTCGTCTTATCCAATGGTAAGTTGATCTAGGTTACGCTGTTTTATCCTTTATAATAACCAACTTTATCTGGGCTACAAACGTTCAGGTACAGTTGTTTGTTCTTAACTTCTTCCTCCTTAACAGAGGCTGGTCAGTTCTGTCTGCATCCATGTAGATAACCCTTTCAATCATGTGACATCAATACCATTGCGTTTTATTCGTTACAGGTGATATAATTGAGCTTGGAAAATATATCTGTGTAAAAAAACATATTATATATTTATTTATAACTTAGGGTTTTGGTCCAATGCCGATTAAAATTGTTTGGTAGCAGCTTCATTATATAAACCAATTAAGGTAAATTACATAAACTGTCGTAACATAACTAGAACACTAATGTTAGCTATTCTACTTTAGTATGATCCGTATAGCCTAATGCAGCAAAACGTATTGTATCATAATAATCATAAGATAACGCAATACAAAATTAAATAATATAAACTAACTAAACAAACCTGCAAACATTATATTATAATATATATTTAACCTAATAACCAAACTTAACTTAATATGATACAAGCAATCGTTGACAGCAAGACTTCACAGACATTAAAATGGCAAAATATAAAATATAACTACCAGAACAAAATATAACAAAGTTGGTGCCGTTCACAGCGTCGAGAAAAATTCAGGTGAATTCGGCACTCGTGAAATATTCCTGCGTCTCGTTTAATGGGCATTTTAAGATAAATATTTGCGGCTTAACAGTTTTATTCAGTTTTCGTCGAGACTTGGTCGTATACTTTTTGGCCGATAAATAAACTCCAGTACCGGATCTACACATGTATAATAATCTTAAAGACAAAACTAAAATCACTCTTTCCCTACAAATATCGCTAATTGTTGAAACATCAAAACCAAGTCATGATAAGCAAAAATACACACGTAATTTAAAGCACATATTATACCATCTTTCACGTACTTGCTCACTGTTTTTCTCAACCTGGTTCCTTTTTCACTTTCAACTTTTTCACTTTCCCTTCAACCCTCCTCCCTAATTATATTCTGCCTAGCCTTTGTCACCTAAATTTCGCCCCCCTCGCATACATTAGCGCGCGCTCTCTCTCTCTCTCTCAGTAATAAACCATAGACCATCATTGTGATGGACTTACGGGAACTTTGTCTCTCTGCTGCCCAACTTTCCTCCACAATATTCTCAACAATACTTTACACAATACCAGGGATATAATTTCCACCTTCCCCCAGACTTTTAATATTTCCGATGTGTAGTGAGTATGATGTGTGTGTGTGTGTGTGTGTGTGTGTGTGTGTGTGTGTGTGTGTGTGTGTGTGTGTGTGTGTGTGTGTGTGTGAGTAAAACTTATATTTTGGAAATACAACAGAAAAGTATTCCTTACGATAAATATAAATACCGTTATAATCACAGTTGGGTTTTCACTGTATATAAAATAGATGACGTGCATTATACGAGTTCATGCATATATAATAAATACAACAAAAACAAATATGCACACTCAACAGGTAATGTTCCGCCTGAGTAGGATTACTAATATGACCTTACGACTTTAAGAGGTGAGTATATCTCTCTCTTTCTCTCTCTCTCTCTAGGAAACCCTAAAGGCGAGAGAAGCAGTGAATAGATAACTCTGAGGGAAGTAAAAGAACAAAAGCACTAAGTGAGAGGATAACAAAAGATGAGAGAGAGAGAGAGAGAGAGAGAGAGAGAGAGAGAGAGAGAGAGAGAGAGAGAGAGAGAGAGAGAGAGAGAGAGAGAGAGAGAGAGAGAGAGAGAGAGAGAGAGAGAGAGAGAGAGAGAGAAAGAAAGAAAGAAAGAGAGAGAGAGAGAGACAGTAATATGAATCATAACATTAACCATAGACTACAGTAGATCTGGACTTGACACGTAAATGGCACTTTGTAGTAAGGGACCCATATTCGGAGAACGAACCCCCAACTTCGAACCTCGAAACCACGAAAATATAAAATTTTCGCAGTTTCGAGGATCGAACTTGGAGGTTCGTTTTCCGAATTTGGCTCCCTTACTGCAAAGTTCCATTTTCGTGTCAAGTCCAGATCTACTGTAGTCTATGCATTAACACAAATGTAGCTCACTGTGTCAGGTAATATTAATCTATCTATCTATCTATTGCCTGACGCCTTGATCCCCGAAGGGGTGGCCACGAACGAACCGCCCCCATGCACCTCTGTCCCCAGTCAGTCGACGACCCTCCCCCCAACCAGCACCGCCTTCGTTCATGTAGTTCCTCACTCCATCCTTCCACCTCATATTCGGTCTACCTCTCCCCCTCTGTCCCTCCACCTCGCTCTCGTACACCCTCTTAGTCATTCTCTCGCTTTCCATACGTTCCATATGGCCGAACCATCTCAAGTTGTTCCTTTTCACACTTTCCAGCACATCTACCTCCACACCACACCTCCTTCTTACTTCCTCATTAGTCTGTCTATCCCTCCATGTAACTCCGCACGCACTCCTTAAGTAATTCATTTCCACTGCTCTCACTCTTGGTCTGTGTCTCTCAACCAACGTCCATGCTTCGCTTCCGTAAGTCAGTGTCGGGATTACCACACTGTCATGCAAGGACTTCTTCACTTCCATACTGACCACCCTATTTCTTGTTACTGCTTTTAGCGTTCCTACAACCCTCTTCCCCTGTTGTACCCTCTCCCGCACCTCTTCATCCATAGTCCCATCTTTACTCAACACACTGCCCAGATACTTAAAAGAGTTGACGATCTCCATAGCCTGACCGTTCAGCTTCACCTCACACTCTGTGACTTCACCCCTTTCGAAGACCATAACCTTGCTCTTCCCCGTATTTACCTTCAAATTCCGTTTTTCGCACACTGTTCCAAACTCATTTACCAGACCCTGCAACTCCCATTCATTATCACTCATCAGAACTGTATCATCCGCAAACAGCAGTATAGGTAGCTTCCACTCAATTCCCTCCCTTTTCAGTGATACACCAACATCCACTGCTCTTGATAGTATTTCTTTCATAACTCCATCCATATATACAGTAAACAACCACGGGGACATCACACACCCCTGTTTCAAACCAACATTCAGGTCAAAGAACTCGCTCTGCTCACTCTCCACACGTACTGCCGCCTTTGCACCCTCATACATGCTCTTCACTGCTTTCAGCAACTTGCCCTCTACTCCGTATATTCTAAGTACTTTCCACAAACCTTCTCTATCCACTCTGTCATAGGCCTTCTCTAAGTCCATAAAGGCAACATACACCTTTTGTTTCTTCTCCAGATACTTCTCCACAACACAATTCAGGGTAAAATCTGATCTACACATCCTCTTCCCTTCCTAAAACCTCCCTGCTCGTCGCCTATCCATTTCTCCGTTCTCACTCTCACTCTCTCAATCACTACCCTACTGTATACCTTCCCTACTACGCTTAGAAGACATATTCCTCGGTGGTTACCACACACTCCTCTTTCCCCTTTGCCCTTATATAGGGGGACTATTATGCCAGTCTTCCAGTCATCGGGTGCACTCACCTTCTCCCATGCTAGTTTGCACATTTTCCATACCCATTCTATCACTATCTCACCACCATACCTCAACATTTCCCCACACACTCTATCTGTTCCTGGTGCTTTCCCCAACTTCACTCTTTTCATGGCTTCCCACACTTCTGACCTCCTGATCCCCACCTCCTCCTCCACTACTTCTCTTCTTCTCCCTCCCATACCATATCCAGCTATGTTTGCTGGCTCTTCATTCCTTTCATTTAGCAACTCACTGAAGTACTCCCTCCATCTTTCGACTCTCTCTTGCTTCTCGGCTAGCATTCTCCCATTCTTATCTTTCACACCCTTACTGTTTCCCTTGCTACCTTCCCTAACTTTCTTGACTTCTTTCCAGAACAGTTTCTTACTCTCCCTCCATTTTACACTCAGATTCCTTCCAAATTCCTCATCTACTCTTCTCTTACTTTCCTTCACTACTCTCTTCACCACCCTCTTACTCTCCACGTACCTCGCTCGTTTCTGCCTCTCGGAATCTTCATTCCCTCTACTACCCAACCACTCTCTATATGCTTTCTTCTTTTCTTCCACAGCTATTCTTACCTCTTCTGTCCACCATGCTGTACCTTTCACTCCCCTCCCTCTTCTCCTAACTCCACACACCTCCTCACATGCTGCACAGATCTCATCCTTAAACACCTTGCTCATCTCCTCCACTTCCTCCATAACTTCCAGGTCGAACCCACCTAGTCGTCTTTCCACTGCTCACCTGTACTCCTCCCTGACTTCCTCCTCCTGCAACCTCTCCACCCTCCTCACCATTCCACCCTCCTCTCGCCTCCCTCCCGCTCTCCTCACCCACTTCTTTTGTATCCTAACCTTAGCTACCACTACATAATGATCAGACAGACCCCCTCCAATACCCCTATACACCCTAGCATCCATCACAGATTTCTTCATTCGTTCATCCACACATACATAATCAATCAATGACTTTCGTTCCACCACTGTCTTATCCTTCATCGTCAACATCCGTTTCCACGTGTACCTGTGGATCATTCTGTGTCGGAAGAAGGTGTTGGCTATCCACAGCCTCCTCCCCACACATACGTCCACAAGTGCACTACCATTCCCATTCACCTCTGATGGTACCCCCCACCCTCCCACCACTCCCTCAACTTTCCTATCACCCACCTTACCATTCATATCCCCAATCAGAAATATTCTTTCGTTCTTGTCAAACTTCTCCAGGCACGCCTCCACATTCATCCAGAACTCCTCTTTCTTTCTTTCAAGTATATCCTCTGTCGGGGCATACACGCATACAATCACCCACGTTTGTATTCCTACTTTCATTCTCACCCACACAATCCTTGAACCCACAGACCCATACTCTCTTACACATTCCTTCCATTTGCTACTTACAAACAAACATGCACCTTCTCTCGCTGTTCCTTCACTCACTCCAGCACACACACCCATTCCACACTCCCACTCTCTCACATCTGAACCTTTCCATTTGGTCTCTGTCATTCCACATACATCCAGCCTGGCATTCACTAACACTTCCAGAACCTCTCTCTCTTTTGTGCCATCATTCATGCCACTAACATTCCACGTAGCCATTCTCAGAATGTCCGAAGGCATGTCCTTAGTCGGTCGTGGTTCGTCAACGTTGGTTCCGTCCGCATCCGAGGCTGTTCGTTCGTTTTTCCTTGCTTAGATATTTTTTCCGGGTGGGGGTCGCAAGCCCACCGACCCAACCTCTTTAGTCGCCTCTTACGACACGCAGAAGGCATGTGGGGCATATTCTATTCCCTAACCCCCAGGGGGGTAATATTAATACTTGGACATAAATCAAGACAACTCGTCAATTCAGTGTCTGCAAAAGAAAATACATATTTCTAAACAGAGGCTTTATTGTAACAAATATACAGTATATATATGTGGAAGAAGGGACAGGAAATAGTAAGTCCAATTTGTATTATCACTTGATATTGGTCGTTCAACATCTTAGCCCTTAGATAATTTCTCTGATATTTTGTTCATTCAGTATGTCTATTAAAAGTATATTGAAAGTATATAGCCTTTAAATGCAAGTCATGGATATGAGGTACATACAGTATATGGTATCCCCACACACAAACACACACACAATATCGCATCATACGCTCAGTCACATTGCAGATACACAAGGCCCAAAGCGCGCGCGCTTACACACACACACTCACGCACGCACGCACACACACACGTCAACATACATACTGTACAATAAAAACAAACTTTAACCGACGTATTTGAAGTAATATCAACTATTATAGAGAAATCACTAACACGCACATGCCGTAGATACACTCCAGGTAGATAGATATTGTAAGAGATAGATAGATAAATAGAGAGAGGAAATATTGTAATCTCCTTCTCGATTTCCAGCATCTGGCCAAAGCCCCATTGGCAAACAACTTTAATTAATATTAAAGTCCATTGCATTTAGAGGACTAGTTAAGGAGTTGGGTTTCTCTCCTTAGAGTTTAATTTTGTAATGGGATTGTAAGGAACACTTTATAATTTACACATTATATGGCCTAATTTGTATAATATATACCAATACATTATTATGATAGCTTACTTCCTTTTCACAGTACTGTAGAAAAGAGTGACATATATGCAGGTTGTCATATAAACATTATAGCAAGAACAAACATACTATTATATACCCTTCATAAAAACTGTTGCAGTGCCAATATTGACTATTTCAGGTAACAGTGGATCTACTAAATTATATATGCCATGTAATAGATAAGAGGATACTTTTAAAAATACGAGGCAAATGAATGAACCAACATTGGGCGGGTGCCCAACCCCGAAAGGAGTTGAAATAGGGGAGCTATCCCCCCGCCAAAGGCAGCTTTCTAGGGCCTTTCCTAGCTGATGCTGAGAGGATTGGGTTCTAGTCATGTGGTGATGGGCTGGTCTATCCGAGTGAGAACTGAGCGATCTCTGCCATACCCATAGCTTACTCTGACTGTTCCTTTTACTTATATATCTTCTAGATCTCAAGTGGCGGTGTCTTTTCCGTGGATTGACCTCCCTACTGCCAACCTAGAAGTTGGCAGATTGGGAGCCAAAGTGTCACATTTTTCCCTTACCCCTCAACTTTCCCTTGATAATTGCTGAGGGGCACAGGGCCTTGGGTGGGGTTGGTTTCCCGGGCGTTTCCGCACCCTCCTCATCTCCCTACCTTGGAGTGGCTTCGGTCACCCGGGCTTTGTTAGTGGTAAGCAGGGAGGATTTTGTGGGGGCGCTCGTTTATGCCCTTGCTCGAGACCTTGGGGCTGTTCGGCCAGACAGCCTGGGGAACAACAACAACAACAACCAACATAAATAACCAAAGTCATGTATAACAAAAAACAACTTAAACTTTGTTGAAGTAAAAGGTAACATTTAACCACAGGAAGGGAGGGAGGGCTGGTGGAAGCAGCGGGATGGAAGGATACCGCAGAGTTGTCAGAAACCTATTTAGTCTTATTTTCCACTGATGTTAAGCTATTTCGCTCTCCTTTTATGTTAACAGCTATCAAGGACAATCATTGAGTTCAACTCCCGACTTGTTCACGACTGCTAAAAATGTTGTGAATACTCATAACACAGCCAAAAACGTTTGATCTAAATCATCGTAATATCAATGAACCTTGATTACCTCTGTTGAGAAAGTAGGCATAAAATCTTGAATACATTACATACATTGTAATAGTAGTGTACTCACCTATGTTGTAGCTGCAGCAGAACCAAGCTGTGTGTCCACTTCACCGTAACACAACACTGTAAGAATAACAGAGTATCTTAATATAATGGTCCAATGGTTTTACTTTATATAATGTTTTTAATAATTTCTATGTATTTCTACTACTCCTCGCCAACCAGCAGTGACCAGACCTACTTCAAGGACATCTCCTACTGCAGCTACCCCTTCAACGACGCCACCAACCATGAAAATTAACAGTGTGTCAATTTTGTATAGCATCAAACCAACGCCTGTGAGGACTCCTAACCAGCTTCTACAACTAGCTGCTCTCGCTGAAGAACCTCTACATTTAATCCTGGTCATGGACGTCACCAAACCTATGGACGTCCCTACCACATTATGGCTACTCACCTTGCAAAACCTGACACCCGTCATAAACACAACCACCATCCGATCCTTTTTTTTTCTTTTTCTATGTGATTGAGGGAGGCAAAAGGCATAACTGCCTATAGCGAGTGCCTCCCCCATAGTTGAAAGAGTGACAGGGCCAAAATCAAGGGACGTTCGAGCCAAAATGCCTGGACACACGGAGTTTGAAGCAATTTAAGTCATAGGAAGAGGGAAAGACTGATTCTGGGAGAGAGTTCCAGAGCTCAGATGTTGAGTAGAAGAAAGTTTGAGAGTAACGTTTCACTCTTGGGTTGGAGAGTTGCACAGAGTAGGGGTGGGATTGAGTTGCAAGACGGGTACCACGTGCCCTACGTAAAGGAGGTGGTATGCGCTGGGATAGCTCTGAGGAACACTGATTATTATAGCAGCGATAGAATAGCGAGAGAGATGCAACATTGCGGCGGAGAGAGAGAGAGTGCAGAGAGTTGGTGAGTGGACGGGAGTTAATGATACGAAAGTCCTTCCTTTCAACTTTGTCTAGGAGAGCGGTGTGAGAGGAACCTCCCCACACATGTGAACAATACTCAATACAAGGGCGCACTATGAGCAATATGTACTATGCAATACGCACTATGTACAATAGCAATACGCACTATGTACAGAGCAAGAAGCTGTGCAGGGGAAAAGAACCCCCTAAGGCGGTTGAGCACACCCAGCTTCTGGGAGGCTGCCTTAGCAAGACTGGTAATATGGTCCTTCCAAATGAGAGCAGAAGAAAAAGAGACACCAAGAATATTGAGAGAAGATGAAGGGTTGATTTTTGTATTGTTGAAGAATAAGGGATAGTCCGCTGGGAGATCCTGACGGGTAGATAGATGGAGAAATTGGGTTTTGGAAGCATTAAAGTTAACAAGGTTTTCTCTGCCCCAATTGGAAATAGTATTTAGATCAGAATTTAAGAGTTCTATGGCTTCATTACGTTTGTCGTTGAGGGATTGCTGGCTGGGGCGTTCTGAAAAACTAATGGAGTACTGTAAGGTTGAGTCGTCTGTGTATGAATGGATGGGAATTAAGGTACAGTTAAGGAGATCATTTATAAAAATTAGAAAGAGAATAGGAGATAGGACAGAGCCCTGAGGAACACCGGAGTTTATAGGGTGAGGAAGTGAACAATGGCCGTCCACAACCGCAGCTATGGAACGGCCGGAAAGGAAATTAGAGACAAAGGCACAGATGGAGGGATAGAAACCGAAGGAGGGTAGTTTAGAAATTAAAGATTTATGCCAGACTCTATCGAAGGCTTTCGATATGTCTAGTGCAATAGAAAAGTCTCACCGAAGTCCCGAAAGGAGGATGACCAAGAGTTAGTAAGATATGAAAGAAGATCACCAGTAGAGCGACCCTTAAGGAAGCCATACTGGCGATCTGAGAGCAGATTATGAGAAGAGAAATGCTTAAGAAATTTGGAAGCAAGAATAGTTTCAAAAACTTTTAGAAAGACAAGAGATAAGAGCAATTGGACGATAGTTGGAGGGTTGAGAGCGGTCACCCTTCTTTGGGACAGGTTGAATGTGAGCAAACTTCCAGCATGAAGGGAAGACGTTAGAGGATAGACAGAGACGAAAGAGTTTGCCTAGGCAGGGAGTCAGCACGGAAGCACAGTTTTTGAGAACAACAGGAGGAACACCGTCCGGACCGTACGCCTTATTAGTGTTAAGCCCAGAGAGGGTAGAAAGTACATCTTTAGAAGAGATTAGGATATTAGGCATAAGTAAGAGAGAGGAGGGCGGAGAGGGAGGAATAGCACCGGAATCATCCAAGGTGGAGTTTCTAGCAAAAGTTTGAGCGAAGAGTTTAGCTTTGTCAGAGGAAGAAGTGATGGTTGTGCCATCAGAGTGGGAAAGGGGAGGGAAAGATGAGGAAGAGAAATTGTTGGAGAGGTTTTTGGCTAGATGCCAGAAAGCTTGGGAAGAGCTAGAGTTGGATAGTTCAGTGCATTTATTATTGATGAAAGAGTGTTTGGCAAGTCGAAGAACAGATTTGGCTTGATTCCGGGCAGAAACATATGAAGAATGAGAGTCTTGAGTTTTAAGGCGTCGGTACCGTTTGAATGCTTCCTCCTTATTGCGGACAGCAGTAGAACAGGCGTGAGTAAACCAAGATTTTTTAGCATTAGTCTGAGAGAAAGAGAATGGAATGTATGCTTCCATGCCCGATAGGATTACCTCGGTAATGCGTTCAGCACTCTCCGAGGGTCCTCGGCCATGGAAGCAGAAATCATTCCATGGGAAATCAAAGAAGTACTGCCGAAGAGCCTCCCAGTCGGCAGCGCCAAAGTGCCACAAGCGCCGCCGGCTAGGAGGATCGGGTGGCTGTACTGGAGAGATAGGACAGGTGACAGAGATAAGTTTATGGTCTTCAAGCGCGAGGTCGCGACTTTTTCCTCGCTGATAGTGGTGAAACGACGGGGTTGCTACAGCCAAATACAAAAGCCAGTTGCAGAATTGCCAGCCTGCAACTGGGTCCACCAGCTAAACCCATAACACAGAAACAACGAAGGGACAAGAAAATGCAGGAGCCAGCCCTACCTCCAGAGCTTCTCATCTTCTATGGCATCAAGCAGCAGTTATGAGCATGGGAAACTGTCCCAACCAACCACAGCCCTGCTTTCAAACCAAACCAACCAATCACAGGACAGCATCCCCTCCATCCCCAGATATGCAATATGATGAAGCCTTGTTTATGCAAGTTGAACACCAGCGACCAGAAGCTTACAGGTATAAATGGAACTGAGCAGGAGTACCAGTTATGCCGGTCCTGTAGATATAATAACCTCAAGACAAGAAGCACAAATAGGCCAGCCATACCCCAGTCTATCTAAGGGTCTGGAGAATGAGGTAATCCTTATAAGTAAGGTTTCTCCGAGAAAAGGGTAAATAAATGCCTTGTATGATATAAATGTCTTACCTAATATATAAGTACACCTATAAATATTAACCAGCCATGTCTACTATTAGTATTAAACCTCACAACTTCATCACAACGAATTCACAATACCCCTATTGCCGCGAGACTATATAAAAGATAGTCAAGAATTAAGTCAGATATTACTTCAAAGATTTAGTGGAAAAGTATGCAAAAATCCACTGCGGTACTGTACTCAGCCTGAAAAGGACAGGACAGCTAACCACAGCGGAAGCTTGCCCCAAACCTGCCTGTTGTAAATGTTGGATTCAAATGGTAAATAACAGTATAAACAAACCTTTCTTCATCAACATATAACTATGAGAACTTCATTAAAACATATATCTATGAGATGTCTTAATGTATTTTGCATTTTCACATAAACTAGAACCTCTCCTCAACGTTCTGAAATGGTCAACAACAAGAAATCCTCTATTTGACGTTTTCAGACATTTCACCTTTCAAATGTGTCATAAAGTTAATGACCAAATATATACAGTATGTGACAAATTATCTTTTTTGTTTACCCCTTCCCTGTCAGGAACATCCTTGCTCCCTTAATGAGTGTCCCTAGGGACTTTAATCTGTCTTGTTAACTTATCAGCCATCATTACCTCCCCCTCTTTCCTTCCTTCCTTCCTTCCTCCCTTCCTTCCTTCCTCCCTCCCTCTCTCCCTCTCTCCCTCCCTCCCTCCCTCCCTCTCTCTCTCTCTCTTTAAATGAACGTATGGTTACATATTTGTATCAAGCTTAAGACAAATCAATTACTAATCGAGTATGGGCAAAATAAAATTGAGCACAGTGGGACCCGAGAACATACTGTATACCTTCTACAGACCTGTGTGTTGTGTTGATAGGATAATTTGTTGATGTACCTGTTGTTTAGTAAGCTGGGGCACGAGATTGAGAAAGAACAAGTAAACGTGTGTTTTTCTACTGATCAAATATATAACCCAGGTGTTTTGTCGGTAAATAATAATATGAGTTACAAAAAAATAAATTGTGTAATTAGCGTTAAGAGAAAAACAAATTGCTGGGTTCTTTGTGTGATAATTGAGCAAACAAGTTCAAGGTCACCCGTTAATTAAATCTGATATGTTTTGTATTTGTTACACCTGGCCATTGTTAACAAACAGTGACACCTGCAGGAATCAATAATAACCCTCTGATGACTTGCCCACCTACAGTATACGCCTCGTCTCTCAACCCGCTTCATAATTAGCAGAGGGGACACATGTTGATCACATTTTTCCATTCTAGTCATCCTCTTTTTCACCACTTTTATCAAACTACAGTATCTTCATCACCATTATTATTGACAAGATTATTAGTGTTACAAAGGCAGTGGATGACCGTAATACGTGTACTGTAACACAACGATTCAGTTTAGATTAGAAATGTATGTTGCGTGAAAAGTACATTGGATATAATGTTACTTTTGTGTTTTTGTTACCCACGAAATATGGTGTGAGTGCCCGCCCTATTACTCATCATTACTTGTTATTAATAACTTATTATTATAGGCTTAGATGACGTAGAGGATACAATTGGAGTCTACTAATAAATTAAACACTATGTACTTAAAATACTTGCTTTCCAATAATCAGAGTCAGTCACCAGTAGTTCTAATTCAAAAGCTAAAAATACAGACAAACAAATCCTCCACCCTTCGTAGTACAGTCATTATCCTCCAAACGATCCTCCATCCATCACTGTCACGGAGGGTAATACAGAGAGAGAGAGGCAGTACAGTTGAGGTCAAATTGTTCTCTGCAATACTGGTGACGAAAGTTAGACCTTCAAATAATATCATCACCTTGATAATTGAATAATCACCCAACCTTCTGTTCTCAATTTACACTCATAAAGTCGGGATCATACAATGGCAGCTCAGGTAGAAATAAAATATCATGAAAAGAAATTAATAGCCTAAATATTGTCCCATGTGACATTAAAACGGCGTCGGTACCCTGAGACTGGTTTCTTTTTCTGTTGGTATAACTCTGCTTTTATATTGTCAATTTGAGTTGGCCCCTTGAAGCTAGTTTGTTTACACGAAATTTGTAACCAGACTGTAAATGATCACGTTACAGGCAGAGTGTCAGGTTATGTATTGTGATTGATGATAGTAGTTGTAGTGGTCAGGTGTGAGTTATGAAGGAGAGATAATTGTTGGGTTGCTTGTGTAGGTTGGTGACGCTAATACGTTCCTCTTGATAATACTGTCTAGTGTGTTGGTACTGGGGTGACCAGACAAATGAACCAATAGCTCTCAACAAGTACAAGCATAAACTTAAGTTAGGTTAATTAGCCTAATTGTTGTTTTCCTTTAGTGGTGTGCCTTATCCTAGTAGGTAAAGGTCTATCGGCCAGCGAGTGCGTGCGTGCGTACGTGCGTGATATAATATTAATAATAATACAAATAATAAACAAATAATATTATATATGATAATAATAATAATAAAAATGATAATATACAAAGCCTACCTAGCACTTCATGACAAGGCAAAAACTTCAAAAAGTACTAAAACATAACGACATAGAAAATCGAAATACAAGCCCCATACTGCATAAGGCAATCAAGTAAGGCGAGAACAAGAATAGACCAATGAAATACATCAGGGGGTATATATAGAGAAGGCCCAGAACATGATATTAAAAGGGAGGACACAGACGGAAAGGCCAATAAAGAAGAGGGAGAGAAGGAGGAGGATCAGGTCTAAGGGAACAAGGAGGGGAGAACATGATAAGGGGAGGAGAAACGGGGGGGGGGGGGGGGGGAAATGTTATAGGGGGATGGGTAGGGGAAGGAAGGGAGGTTTGTGAGGGAAGATGTAGGGGACGGGAGGAAGGAAGGAAGCAGAAGTAGGTGGAAGAAGTGAGAATAACAGAAAAGAGACGGAGACCAATGAAGGAGAATGCCAACAAATGAATACCAATATCAATATAGCCTATACTATACTCAGAATAGAATACAATAGCTGAATATAAATATAAATAATAGTACCAAATTTTAGAAAAGGAGGTAGGCAGGTTTATAACAAAAGGAAACCAGCCACCAAAATATACAATGCAGAGGCCCACACAGGGAATATCCTCCACTGAACGAGAAACCCAAAGAATACTGCAGCCTCTTAGATTCTAGAAGGCAAAAGCGGAAAGGAAGAGGCGGCAGATATTCCAGGAGAGAGCAGGAATGTTTGGGGCTTAAGGGGAGAATGGGCCGATTTTCTGGTCTCCCTTCTTCCTCATGTTTAGCCCCATTAGTTTTAAGATTTTATGACGTTCAGCGCATTAGTTTGGCGATTGTATGACCTTTCGCCCCATTCTTTGTCAATATTAAGACTTTTCGTGTCATTTAGGTGTCAATTTTTTTCCTGGCGAGTGATAGCGAGCCTGTAATTTAAGAGGAACCGATATTCGGCCGGGACAATTTTCTATCGAAAAATGTACACATATATTTTGAAGGAGAGTCTTAGGTGTATGTTTTTGTTAAGCTTGATGGAGGTCTAGGGAGGAAACTAAAAAAATTATAAACACAAATAAATGAGAAAACAAATACGACCATCCCCCCATAATGCAACATATCCGAGCATCCCCCCATAATGCAACAAATACGAGCATCCCCCCATAATGCAACAAATACGACCATCCCCCCATAATGCAACATATACGAGCATCCCCCCATAATGCAACAAATACGACCATCCCCCCATAATGCAACAAATACGACCATCCCCCCATAATGCAACAAATACGACCATCCGCCCCATAATGCAACAAATACGACCATCCCCCATAATGCAACAAATACGACCATCCCCCCATAATGCAACAAATACGACCATCCGCCCCATAATGCAATAAATACGACCATCCCCCATAATGCAACAAATACGACCATCCCCCCATAATGCAACAAATACGACCATCCCCCTATAATGCAACAAATACGACCATCCCCCCATAATGCAACAAATACGACCATCCCCCCATAATGCAACAAATACGACCATCCCCCCATAATACAACAAATACGACCATCCCCCCATAATGCAACAAATACGACCATCCCCCCATAATGCAACAAATACAACCATCCCCCCATAATGCAACAAATACGACCATCACCATCCCCCCATAATGCAACAAATACGACCATCCCCCCATAATGCAACAAATACGACCATCCCCCCCATAATGCAACAAATACGTCCATCCCCCCATAATGCAACAAATATAACCATCCCCCCATAATGCAACAAATACGACCATCGCCCCATAATGCAACAAATACAACCACCCGCCCAAAATGCAACAAATACGACCATCCCCCCATAATGCAACAAATAAAACCATCCCCCCATAATGCAACAAATACGACCATCCTCCCATAATGCAACAAATACAACCATCCCCCCATAATGCAACAAATACGACCATCCCCCCATAATGCAACAAATACAACCATCCCCCCATTATGTAACAAATACAACCATCCCCCCATAATGCAACAAATACAACCATCCCCCCATTATGTAACAAATACAACCATCCCCCCATAATGCAACAAATACGACTATCCCCCATAATGCAACAAATACAACCATCCCCCCATTATGTAACAAATACAACCATCCCCCATAATGCAACAAATACAACCATCCCCCCATTATGTAACAAATACAACCATGCCCCCATAATGCAACAAATACGACTATCCCCCATAATGCAACATATACAACCATGCCCCCATAATTCAACAAATACGACCATCCCCCATAATGCAACAAATACGACCATCCCTCCATAATACAACAAATACGACCATCCCCCATAATGCAACAAATACGACCATCCCCCCATAATGCAACAAACACAACCATCCCCCCATAATGCAACAAATACGACCATCCCCCCATAATGCAACAAATACCCACGTAGAGAACAAAGATCATATTAATGTACGGTCGCGCTAATAAGTCATGTCTCAGCTGTCATTACGTTTGGCTTGCTCTGTGCTGTATTAATGTCTGTCAGATGTTGAATAGGGTGGGTAAGTGTAGGATTATGTTTGAATATTTCTCTCGATATGAAGAAATGGAGCTTAGATATTGCTGACACCAATTATTGATTAAATCATACTTGGTGCCGATACATGACTTAATAGCGCGACTGTACTGATCAAATCCATAGTTCGCTGATAACCAAGAAGAGCAACAATCAAAACAATAACTTACACCAACCATTGATCCGCGCCAGTGACGCAAATATATAATCGCAATGTTAAAACGAGAAAGTGGTAATAAAGGATGAAACAGAGCGAATGCTTAACAAAAAAGACAATACAATGTAAATTAAAAGAAAGACAATTAAAGCTGAATTAAAGGAAGAAAACAAGAACTTTAGAGACAACATAGAAAAACACCCTAACTAAAGGAGACAAAATGGAAAAAATTAAATGGATATTAATTATGAGGAAGAGAAGAAGGAGGAAGAAGAAAGGAATGGAGGGTTAAAGATGGGGATGAAGAAGACGCGATAGATGAATATGCGGAGACAGAAACCTCTAAAAGGATATGAAGAAAGGCCTTGTGTGTTATTCCTGCGACCTTTATATTGTGTAAACGGGTTCTGGCAATTGTCCTGTATTACCTCCAGGGAATCTGGAAAGCGAGGCGTTTGTAAACAGATCGTATATTATAATGTATCCTTACATTACCTTACGCTTGCGCACGCACAAACCCACACTCACAGACACACACACACACAATAATGTTACAACATGCCTATAAACTTACGCTAACAAATTATAAAGAACCTTGCAAAAAGAATTTCAGATCTTTTGTGTTAGTGTCAATAATAGATTTCATAAGTATGTTCATATGAGTGTTTAATTACTTTAAAATTATTTCCTCTTCCTCCTTCTCCCTTACACCACTCGTCCTTCGATTTCCCCTCCTCCTTGTTCTACTCTTATCGTTAGTCCTCCTTTCTCAATCTATGCCTCTTTATCTTCCCCTTTACTCCATGTCCTCCTCCTCCCCGTCTTCCTCCTCCTCCCCGACCCCGTTAACCACCTGTCATTCCACCTTCTTGGTAAATAGGCAGGCTTCGCAAATTTCATTCTGCTGTTGTCAAAAACAGTTTTCGTTGAAAACATCTGAATAATATCGCCGATCATTGCATAGATGTGAATACAGGAGTCATCGCTTTGAGGATTTTATCATTGATAGTTTATTTATAGTTTATTATTTATATATTGTCTCCATAAGAGTTCTGTACCTAGACTGAAACATCATCTGGCGGTAGGAATAATATTATTTTTATTAATCTCACCACCACACCCCCAATGAAATTAATTAAAGTATATATGATCCACCGGGATTCGAACCCGGGTTATCACACACATATTTTTGCCACCTTAACCATTACACCACCAGGACGGTTAAAGGTTTATGCACACGCCTACGACTTATTATCCATTCTCGAATACTGGATATTAATCTAATCATGTTCATATTCCCAACCGCACTATGGTAGCCTACTGTTTAAGTGAGAGGAAAGAATATTCATGGGGCACAGATCATAACTTAGATCATATGTATCCCAATGAACGGGAGAACATTGGTAATTACGTATACAAAAATCTATATTTTAAGATCGAAATTCTCCCAAATTGAAATAAGTCACCTGCACGTAGACAGATTAAAACAGGTAATGTTCAAATATTATACAATAATATTAATTGCTGGAAATAACATTATATATCCAATATAATAAATCACACGGACATTAACGAACACTCAATAGCAGAGTTCATTAGCATCATTCATCACCATGGTGTTGGTGTTATTGTATTGCTTTCAATATTGTATTATATCATTATAACGGTAACTATTCTTGTATTCACCATATTACAACAATAGAAATACTAATGTAAAAACTATCAATCTCCACTGATGAATATTCATTAGCTACGATCTCTCCCCCCCACACTCTCACTCTCACCAAAACTGGGCTTTTCCAATCGATAGGTCATGGGGGGGGGGGGGGGGCAAAAGTTAAACCTCAATGAAAACTGTTTACGAAAGACTTTGAGAGGCAGGCAGTTACCCTCAGACCAAACACATTCTACCTTCAGCTCTGTTAACCGATGACAATGCTACGTCTTATTTTGTTTACACTTGTTAAAAGAGTCCCTCCGCGTCCTCTCCACCTGAATGGTCCATTAGTAACAAAACTGGTCCAACACAAATTTTGTTTTTCTTTCATGATCCAAAGGTCACGACAGTTTTGGTTCCAAGCTTAGACTCTGTGCCAGTACGTAAAACATTGGTGGCTGAAATATATTTCATGTATTGTATTGGTTTGTTAGTTTGGTTAACTGTAATAATTGTTACATCACTGTTTTAGCAGCTTACTCGGATTATATATTTGTTTATTATTAAAGGCATGTTTTCTATAACCTATCTGCTGTATTGGTTATTGGAGGTAGTGGTGGTGTTGGTGGTGGTGGTATAAATAATATGACGGTCTTTGTTTCCTTCCTATGTAGGTAGATTTTACATCATTCACAGCAACCTTGCTTTTACCTTACGAATGATTATTTATTTTACTTTCACACCAGAAAGCTAGTTTAACTCTATTAGTTACATTATAGCAGTTTAGCATTACTACCAATCAGGCAACAACAATATCAATAAATATACTTGAGGCCATCAGTACCAGCGTCACATTAACTGTTGCTCTCACACTGCCCAAGGTAACAACTAATTACAACCTAATTATAGTCAGATCATAAAAATACTGACCTTAATTTAATTTTCCCCTACGCTGATAATTAGATATTGTCAGGCCCGAGTACTCTAAAGGCATAAAGTATAAGGTTTCATGACAACATAACCACCCACTATCACATAAACGTAAAGCTAAACTCTTCTAGAAACATAAGAGTAATATGACTTGCCCAATATGATTATACAAACTAGACAGAAATTCTATTAACAGGATTTGTGAAGGAACACACTATCGCCAAATGCTCGCATAATCTGCTTCCGTTTACTAATCCGAAGAAGCTATAAACGAAACTATATAAATAAAGTGCTCCTCCTCGAAAGGTATTTATATTCCCTCAGCTTTATGGCCGACTATGGGAGGAAGGAAGGGGAGGCAGAGATTGATGAACGGGAGGGAAGGTCCTCACTAACATGAACGGTGTGGAACTGTTCAATGATGAGATGTTGTAGGAAGTGTTTGGCTGTGGCTTGGTGTGGCTAGTGGGAGACAAGTATTGCTGGCAGTAACTTTAATATTTAATGCTCACATAATAAACGACTTTGTAATACCACGCATCCTCCTCACACATTTCTTTTTCTTAAGGCAACAATGTAATTATTAGAGATGTGCTTTTAAAACAAATCCAGATGCATAATGATAAAGGCATCAAAATATTGCCTAAAGTACCGGAAAATTACATTAATAAACCCGTGCAAACAGATGTGGTCCAGTAGACAAGAAATAAAAGAGTAAAACACTGTATGTACAGAGGAAAGAGAGAAGTAATGACCGACAGGAAACATGTGTAAAGGAGATGAAGGAATTATTAATGACTTGAAGAGGAAGGTTGCAAGAGGAAGTGGTGGGAGAAGGGGAGTTGAATGATTGGATTAAAGGGAACGGTAAAGAAAACAATAACAACAATGTAGAAGGCAAGATTTGTGGGATAACTATTAAATATATACGGTAGGCAGGCATGAAGAGACGGTTGGATTTGGGACTATTATTAATTAAAGGATATATAACGGAAACTGGATGCGTAAAGGTCAAACAAAATTACTGGAGAAAGATAAGTAAGATATCTTTTGCATGGATAATACAAATATAAACAAATAACAGGAGGGAGATATATATTATACGACTGTTAGCCTATGATACCAATATACATAGAAACAGTAAGGACAATCACCAGGGCGTAGTTTGATTACGATGTGGGGGAGTAGACAAAATATGAAGGGGAAGTCTGAGATTAGGAAGGATGAAAATATATATACGCATATACGATATATATAACATAAAAGAGATGCTGGAGATAAAAGGTTATGGTTTGATGAAAGAGAGGGAGGGATGTTGAAGGAATGTTTGATATGAAGGAGACCAGCCGAGGGGGAGAAGTGATTGGTGATAGTGGGGAAAATATGAGAGAGATTGGAGGAAGAAGCCGAGAGGAAATATATTGGAGAAGAGGATCAAAACAGAAATAGCCAGTATAGGAAGAGATGATGGCAGAAAGGGGAAGATAACAGGAAAGAGAAACAGTGGGGATTGGTAAGTGATTGGACTAACGAAAGTTAATACAAATTGGAAAGTATTTGGATGAAAACATGGCTGAATGAAAATTAGGGATAATACCGTGAGAAACCATGGAAAACTAAGACTTTAAGAGAAGTATTGGAGAATGGACAGGATCATTGATTAAGACCAAGGAGAGAGTATGAGGAGTTTACTTATCCAAGATGAGAGCATGTTAAAAGTAGAACAGCTTGGAGGCTAATAAAAAAATCATTATTGGTAAGGTAACATAAAAAATATACTGCATACATAATTAGTGAAAGTCAGCAGACTCAGACTCTCTCTCTCTTTCTCGTCGTTTAAACTTAAATTATTAGCGCTGCAAATGGGAATTAAATCCAGCCAAGTAAACATACTGGTGTGGAAAGATACATTAATGCTAAACCGGCCGAACGTTAGATGCTAAACAGGACAAGGGGGGGGGGGGGGGGACACACACACACACACACACACACACACACACACACACACACACACACACACACACACACACACACACACACACACACACACACACACACACACACACACACACACACACACACACACACACACACACACACACACACACACACACACACACACACACACACACACACACACACACACACAACAAACCAGGTAATACCACAACTGCACCACACACTGTTATCTGAGGCCAAACTCGTGCCAATGTGTCCACGTATACCCTCCACCACCACCACCATATTAACCAACTAAACCTATGTAGACACAACCATTACACAACATACGTGTGTGTGTGTTACTCAGTTACTTGTTCGTCAAGGGGAATCCACGCAATGCGAGCTAAGCTCATTATTATCGCGCCTCCTTAACTGGGAATGTATTGCGTGAAATGCATGTTAAGTGTTTTATGTACTGTTGGAATGGCTGTGGATGTGTGTGTAGTCTGTAGTTTTAGCCAATTGGCGACATTGGAAACGAAGGCTTAGGGTGGATCTGTTTGGTACCATTCTCACTATAGACGGTACCGTCTCGCCCGAAGGCTTAGGTAGCCATCAGCTTAGGTGAACCATATGATACCCATCTCGCCTTGTACCATTTTTGCCAACCCCAGATGGGACGTCACAACGTCGTCCACTTATTCCAGGTACCTATTTACAGCTAGGTGAACTGAGGCTAACACATGAAAGGAGACAAGCCCAATTTGTCTCCGCCCGGTCTGGGATTGAACCCCCGACCCCTCGTGTGTGAGACGAGAGCTCTACCTACTAGGCTACGGGCTGTGTGTGTGTGTGTGTGTGTGTGTGTGTGTGTGTGTGTGTGTGTGTGTGTGTGTGTGTGTGTGTAACTTACGCAAGTTTAAGAAAACAAAAACACTTTTGGAAAATGAGGCTTCTCTTTGCCCACAAAACATGTCGAAAGTGGAGCCAAAGGTATAGAACATTCCGTAGTACTCTGCTACCAGACCAATAGTTGCTACTTTGAAGTTGAATGGAGTTAGGAAAAGTTTGCCTCAATGTTATTTTCTTTAATTTGTTCCCTCAAGTTGTGCAGGAGTTGTTCTGTTGTTAGTGTTGGTGATGGTGCTTAGATGTGTGTGTGGAAAAAAGGAGGAGGATCACGACTATGTTAGTATATGTAGATATTTGGTGTTATGTAAGATCTTCCTCTCTTTCCTTTATATTTTTTTTTTTTTTTTTTTTTAAGAGACAATGAACGGAGGAAGGAAAAACACAGATAAAACAAAAAGGTCCATGTGCCTAAAGGCATCCTCCATTCATAAAATGTTTGTAACAACTGGATTTAAACATTTGTAGATTGTAAGTTTGTGGAAAGCAATTCGAGGGAAGTGAATTCCAAAGAGTAGTAGCTCTGGGGATAAATGAATTCTGATAAGCAGAAGTTCTGCATTGTGGAGGAGAAAGTGTAAATTCATGGGCGCTCTCAGCTGCCCTAGTTCTACGGGGAAAGATGTGGAGAGGCGGCACAATTGAAGCAAGTTCCTCGGAACAATTGCTGTGAAAATACAGAAGTACAAGATAGACTGAAATATTGCCAAGACATAGCTACCTTTCACAGAAAATGGGGAACTATTGGGGCCTCAGGGCCCATACAAATATCACAACCCACACACGCACACCTTCCCATGATAATGCCCACATTGCCTCCTGCACATCAACACACATCGCCTGCCGAACAACAACCTTTCGCACCCTACATATACACAAACCCTGCCGCACATCTCCCCACACCTCCCCAGACCCAGAAAACACCCACATTAATCCCATCTATGGCCATTGACCACCCTACTGCTGTTGATCAAATACAATTGCAGGATGAACGTAGGATGCAACAAGCCCCCATATCAGGCTCCCCTTCCACATCGTCTCCCCCCTCACCACTGCCACCTGCCCACCTACAACCGACCCGTAACTCCACCCCCCTGCAGGCCTCACCCACCCATACACCAGACAGTAAAGCGGGAAGCCAGCGCGAGCAATATCGGGCCATTATCAGAATTATGTCTGACAAACAAACACATCAAGGAAGGTTCACACAGGGATATAATCCATATTGTAAACTGCTGAAAGTTAGGCAAACAAATAAATCCTGTGTTTTTGTGCGTGTGCGTTCGAGTGTGTGCGTGTATGGATGTGTGTGTGTATGTGCCTTACGGCACACCGTGAGGACATTAACCTAGAAACTCTGAGACTGTGAAGCAAAATACCACCAGGGGGCTCTGGTGGGGGGTGGGGGCACACACACACACACACACACACACACACACACACACACACACACACACACACACACACACACACACACACACCCCCACACACACACACACACACACACACACACACACACACACACACACACACACACACACACACACACACACACACACACACACACACACACACACATTTCACAGTCATGCCTGTTTATACACAAGGAATAGCTTATCCTCATATTCATTAATTGTCCCGAAGCATCTTATCAAATTTGTTGTTAAATTAGACCTTGGACTTGATACATCACCGCTGTCGTGTATTTGATAATGTCTCTACCTCTCTTCCATGTAACAAAATATATATAACACATATAGAGCTTGGTAAAAGTCTTCCCTACTATAAAATTTCCTCGGCCACAATCTATATACCTGGATCAGCAATGCTATTCCCGATCTCAATTCTCCGGCCGAGAAAGTAAGGATATTTCTCTGGCGCTCCGCAACAATATTCATTCCAGTGTTTCATCGGTCGTTCCTTTAAGGGGAAAGGGTATATTTTTTAGTCGATTTAACTATTTATATATACCGATATATATATATATATATACCCGTATTTTGTTTTACCTTCCTCCCTAGACATCCATCAAACTTTAAAAAAAACATCCCGAAGATCCTTCTTCTAGAAATATTTGTACATTTTCGGTAGAATAATGTTCCAGCCGAAGGCTGGTCCCTCTTTAATTACAGGCTTGCTATCGCTCGCCATGAAAAATATCGACACCCAAATGACACGAAAAGTCTTATTATGGTCAAATAAATGGGGCGAAAGGTCTTACAATCGCCAAACTAATGGGCCAAACGTCTTAAAATCTGAAAACTAATGGGGCTAAACATGAGGAAGGAGGACCAGAAAAAACAACAACCTCCCCCTAACGATAGGAGATTCTAGGTGTATTTCTAAACCAATCTAATCACCCAGTATGCATTTCAATTACATTTTGCAATTGAGCATTTGCGAGTTTCGTTCTATAAGTAATTTGGAGCTGTAGATATCGATAATTAGCAGAATTACCAAGTAAGTAACAGTTGTAGTACATTTATTAATACATAAAACCCGATTCAACATACTATTTATCCATCAGAGACCTGCACTATTACTGCATTTCTGTTTAGTATCTATGTTTACGACTCCAACTTCCGTATTGCTTGAAACTCGCAAGTGGTTAATTGGACTGAAATATATTAGAGCATGTAACAAACTAAGAAGAAATCTATTTCAGATCTTATCTTTTATAATTACTCCAATATACGTTATGTAGGTTCATTTCACCATATTTAATCAAGGATTAACTGAATTACATTTTGTTCACCCCTCCTGAGAAAGAGTAACTATTTTGTTGAATACATGCTTCAATTACTAACGCATAATAATTGTAATATACAGTGACATTATTACAGTGACATTATACAGTGACATCACTACATTTCGCATTTTGTGGTCTGTGTATCTATGTAGCGCTATGTAGCTCTATGTAGCTCTCTCTCTCTTTCTCTCAACACGTTCATCTTCCTGTCAGCTGATATTTTCACTTCTCACATTTTTCTTACCCCCTCCTTTTTTGGTTCTGGCACATTTTTGTATTTACCTTTTCTAGGTTATGTTAGTTAGCTTTCTATTTCCCTAACTTCCTTCCTTTATCCTTGCTATTCCGTCAGTTTATATCACATTTATATTGTATTGCTTATAACTACACTTATTATATTTGCATTATTTTGTCATCCACTATTCAACTATTTCAAGATATTATTGCGCACGTCATTTGTTTTCTGGCTATCATTAGATGATTTTAGTTAGATTAGGAAGGGTATATGGAAGTCAGAAGGGTCAAGTGAGATAGCTTTTACCCTTTTCATCCCCACAAATCCTTCCTAAGCTGTATAAAATCGTCTAATGATAGCCATAATTAACTGTTAAAATGCGCCATAATTTTCAGAGGACTAACACCTTTCAGCACCACTATGCTACTACATACTTCAGTATTTACACAGTTCTTCAGACTATAATTTGAAAAAGACTCCTTCAGTACCAGTGCACCACACATCCTTCATAAACTGCACAAAATCGAATAAATATAGCTTGAATAATATTTAACCCCTTCAGTACCATGACGTAATTGTCATCATATTCTGGTTACCATTAGACCATTTTCTTGAGCTTATATTCTACCTCTAGGACTCCAATGGATAAATACGATCTCAATCAATCATCTGAATAATATAGGTCCTTCTAAAACTTCATAAAATCGTCTAATTTTAGCCAGACTAGAAGGTAAAATGTCGTCATGGTGCTGAAGATGGTTAAAACAAGTCGGTTGTACATAATGGGTTAAATATTCAGCATCAATTGGAAGGATATGTCGGATTTTTATATACCGGTAGTCTAAAAACAAATGCACTACGAAACTGAATAAATAAATGACAAGACATAAAACCAGTAAAAACAAATAAATGTAAACATTGTAACCATCCATGCTATGCGTATCGGGGATATTCACATTTACAAAAAGAAAAGAAACTATACGATAAATACTCTTATTACCCGCAATATACATTTAATGTATTCAAATCGCTAGTAATATATTGTGCCGTGATATTGCCATTAGGTAATTATCTGTGAGGGGAGTGCTGTGTGCGTGCGTGCGTGTGTGTGTGTATTTACCTATTTGTATTTACCTATTTGTAGTATACAGGAGTTGAGCTTTTTAGGCTCGTATTGTCCCGCTTCCCGAGTTACAATTATCTAACTTTGCCACATATATGTGTGTGTGTGTGTGTGTGTGTGTGTGTGTGTGTGTGTGTGTGTGTGTGATGGGATCTATGAGTATGCAAGAATATCTACGTATGCGTAAATATGTTGACAATTGAATGCATTTATGTGCGGATACACTGGACATTTATGTAATTAAGTTGGTGTAGCGTGTATGTGTTTATATAATGTACAGTATGTACATGCTGTCGTTTACTGTGTGTAGTATTCCATATAGTACGGTAGTAAGTCATCCATCAAGCGGGTTGGTTGCATAATTAGATAATAATATGCAATTCACGGTCTCGTTAATTCATGCTCCTCTCTCCTTCCTTTGTTACCTCTCTCTCTCTCTCTCTCTCTCTCTCTCTCTCTCTCTCTCTCTCTCTCTCTCTCTCTCTCTCTTTAGTTATCTCTACTAGAATTAAGTCATGACCACCTCGTTTGGATCGTAAGGTCTGTGTGGACAGTGTATCTATGTAAATCTCTCTGTCTCTCTCTCTCTCTCTCTTTTTCTCTCTCTCCTGGTGATATATATATTCAGCACCTCACACATCACTGTTTCTCATACTATTCCTTCTCACTCACTGATCCTCACCACCCATCATTTTCACTACCTATCATCATCATCATCATCCATGCTGTTCTTCATCCCGTTTCTATCTTACAACTCACTCTCACACACTCTCTCTCTCGCTCTCGCGCACGCACACACACACACACACACACACACACACACACACACACACACACATAGGGGAGGTGTGGTGGAGTGGTCTTGCCACTGGCCTGGTAATCCAAAGGTCCCGGGTTCAAATCCCGATGTATCAATGGGAATATATTATTGGGATGGAATTTGTGCTGTACCTAGTATCAGTGCATTACCACAAGCCCACCGAAACGTCAATAAAATACCCTCATTGTTTCCTGATTAAATAGCACTGTATGAATATTCCCATATTCAAAATATGCTATAGGGGTGCAATGCCTGGTGAGTTATCTGCTCAACAGGTGGCGTTGTGTGTGTGTAAGTGTGAGAGTCCGAGTGTAGTGGGTGAGACAGTGAAGCACAGGAACGAGGTGGCTTCAGAGATGGGGTCGTTTCGGGCCATGAGTGAGCACCGTGCCTCATGTGAAGGCAAGATGGCAGGTGCTCGTTGTACTCTACGTGCTTCACATGTCTCACTCCCTAGACTGGAACAAGACCTCACGGGCTTCACTGTTCATTGTAAAGCGGTGAATGTTAAGGCTCTCAGCCTATGCCCGAGAGGAAGAAAGTTGGAATATAGAAAAAAAACAAAAAACACACACACACACACACACACACACACACACACACACACCCCAGCGGTGGTGTGATTATCGGTACACACGTTAATTTTGCATGCTTACGAGTACATTTTTCGATTTTAAACCTAAATATAACTATCTAGATCAAACTAAACTTAACTTAAATTAACCTAACTTAAATTAACCTAACCTACCCTAACCTAACCTAACCTAACTTACCTAACCTAACCTAACCGAAAACACTCCATTTCAACTTATTTTAAAGAGGTGTGTACACTTAAACTGTCGCCCTAAACCTCATGTACCTGCAAACCTACACATTTAGTAAATTGTGTACCTTTAAGCACACCACCGCTTGTCCACACACACACACACACACACACACATCATTGTATTTATTTATTTTGTTTGTAAACTAAGCTTACCATCCTCATATCTGTACATCTCATGTTCATCCACTAAATTGTAAAATGTGTATTTTCAGCTCATGAGGCTGCCATTCTTTAATAAACCGTTTATTATTATTATTATTATTATTATTATTACACACACACACACACCCATACATACACAATAAAGCAAAGTTAGACAATTGTAACTCAGGAAGCGGAACAATACGAGCCTAAAAGCTCAACTCCTGTATACTACAATTAGGTAAAGTAAAGTTGGTTGGTGAACAAATATGAATATACTTCCATAGGCTAAGTGGAAATTGGTGAAGTCGACAAATATTTATGAGTGCGCTAGAGACTATGGCATCCGAGTGTACTATGCATTCCTTATAATTACTTGCAGTTACTCTACTCTCTTTTCCTCTATTTCCAAAACAATGGGTGGACCGGACCTTTTTTTTATCTCTTTGGTCTATTAATTCATGTATTCCGTTATTTCTTAGTTTTTCGCTAGAGCTCCATCAAACTTAGAAAAACACCCCCTAGACCCCCTTCAAGATAAATTTGTACATTTTTCGGTAAAAAAAAATCCCGGCCGAAGGCCGCTTCCTCTTAAAGTTTCAGGCTCGCTTTCGCTCGCCAGGAAATAATCGACACCTAAATGATACGAAAGGTCTTAAAATTGACAATGAAATGGGGCGAAAGGTGTTAAAATCGCCAAACTAATGGGCCAAACGTCTTATAATCTCAAAACAAAACGAGGAAGAAAGGGGACCAGATAAACAACCCATCTTTCCCTAACCTCAACAGTCCATCAGCCTCACCTTAAGCCGGTATCACACGAGAGCTTTTATAGTCAACATTCGATAATCAACCTTTTTTCTGGCAACATTTCTGTATTATTTTGCACTGGTATGGGAAACAAGACTGATGGTAGATGAATTTAGGCGTCAGAAACATTTTAAATGTTGCCCTCATGAGCTGCCAGACCAGTATTGAGGATAAATGTTGAATGTTGAGGGAACAAGCGCTCGTGTGATACCGGCTTTACCATCATCTTGTCCAGCATCTCCACAACCACCAAACATCACTTGTCTTGAAATACTATAAAAGCTCGTCAAAAACACTATAAAGGTACCGTATTCTTTAACCCGTTCAGTACCAGGGACGTCCATTTCATCATTTTCTGGGAACAATTATACATTATTAAGCTTAGGAAGGACCTCCAGCAATAATAAGGCTTCAAACTATCTCAACCAACCCTCCTAACTACCACAGGTCCTTCGTAAGCTGCATAATATCGTCTAAATATAGCTAGAATAATATACAGTATAACACACAACACACGTCGCTGGTACTCAAAGGGTTAAAGGCCCAGGGGAAGTGACCGAGAGAGAGAGAGAGAGAGAGAGAGGCATAGAGAGAGAGAGGAGAGAGAGGGGAGAGAGGAGAGAAGAGAGAGAGAGAGAGAGAGAGAGAGAGAGAGAGAGAGAGAGAGACGAGATAGGAAGAGAGAGAGAGAGGAGAGAGAGAGAGAGAGAGAGAGATTTACATAGATTTACATAGATACACTGGCCACACAGATCTTACGATCCCTACGAGGTGACCAGGACTTAATCCTAATAGAGATAGCAACCCTAAGAGAAAGTGGAAGGAAAGGATAGCAAAGATGAAGGCTCTCTCCCCACCCTCGGCTCCCTCCGGCAATATGCCGTACATGAAAATAGTTAGAAGTGAATAACCTTGCAGGGCTTGGAAATCGCCTGAAGGAATTTATAGTATAGTTAGAAATGGAAAGGAAAAGGCATGCACACTTTCACTTTTTTATATTTTTTTTTTTTTCCCTTTTCCAACTGAAAACGTTTTCATTTCCGCCAGGTTCTCTTATCAGTGATCAGCTTCTACTGCAGACCAACTTTTCTGTGATATGTGTCTAACCTTTTTTTAAATGTGTATATCGAGTCACTGTCAATAACTTCATTAGGGAGCTTATTCCACTCATTAATAATACTGTGGGTGAAGAAATTTTTAGTTATGTCTAGGTTCGCTTTCCTGCCTGTTAGTTTTAATTTGTTTCCTCTTGTGGAACCTTCTTTGGCTATCTTAAATAGATTATTAGAATTTACGTTACTAAAGCCTTTTAGTATCTTAAAACACTCTATCAGCTGTCCCCTTATTCTCCGTTTCTTAAGCGAAAACAGGTCGAGTTCTCTTAATCTCTCATTGTATGGCTTATTTCTAAGGGAAGGGATTAACTTTGTTGCTCTACGCTGAACGGATTCTAGTTTCTCTATGTCTTTTTTTAAGTAGGGAGACCAAAACTGCACAGCATATTCCAGATGTGGCCTCACAATACTTTTATATAGTGGTACAACTATGTCTTTACTATGACAATGAAAATTTCTTTTAATGAAACCTAGCGCTCTATTTGCTTTGTTAGATGCTGCGGTGCATTGGCTTGTAGATTTTAGATTTTCATTGATAAGCACTCCTAGGTCTTTTATCTGTGATACGCTCTTTATCTTTTCTCCATTCATATGGTATTCGTATTTGTTGTTTCGGGAGCCTATTTGTAGTATCAGGCATTTGTTTACGTTAAAGGGCATCTGCCAATTTTCTGACCACTCTGATATCTTGTTTAAATCTGATTGCAGGCTACTTCTATCGCTTTCTGATATTATTGCATTTCCTATTTTAGTGTCATCGGCGAATTTGGAAATTATGTTATTAATGCCGTTGTCTAAATCATTAATATATATTATGAATAATAATGGGCCCAGAACTGAACCCTGTGGGACTCCACTAGTCACCGGAGTCCATTCTGATTCCACTCCATTAATAATTACTCAGGAAGAGAGAGAGAGAGAGAGAGAGAGAGAGAGAGAGAGAGAGAGAGAGAGAGAGAGAGAGAGAGAGAGAGAACAAAATACATTGTTCTTCTAACTCACTTTTTCTATGGTTTATCTGAGCGCCTTGCGTTAACTTCCTAATGTTCATTATATTTTGCACTTGTATCTCTTTATTTCTTCTATATATGTTCTTTCCCAGCTCTGTCTGCTTCCTTTCTTCCTTCCTAGTCACTGTTCTTCCTTTCTAGTCACCGTTCATCCTTCCTAGTCACCGTTCATCCTTCCTAGTCACCGTTCATCCTTCCTAGTCACCGTTCTTCCTTCCTAGTCACCGTTCTTCCTTCCTAGTCACCGTTCTTCCTTTCTAGTCACCGTTCTTCCTTCCTAGTCACCGTTCTTCCTTCCTAGTCACCGTTCGTCCTTCCTAGTCACCGATCTTCCTTCCTAGTCACCGCTCTTCCTTCCTAGTCACCATTCATCCTTCCTAGTCATCGTTCTACCTTCCTAGTCACCGTTCTTTCTTCCTAGTCACCGTTCTTCCTTCCTAGTCACCATTCTTCTTTCCTAGTCACCGTTCGTCTTTCCTAGTTACCGTTCTTCCTTCCTAGTCACCGTTCTTCCTTCTTTGTTTCCTTCCTTCTTTCCTTCTGTCTTCCTTCTTTTCTTCCGTCTTTGTTGTCTTTCCTTCCATCTGTCCTTCTTTTCTTCTTTTCCTTCCTTCCTTCCCTCCTGAGTTGTACGAGTATGGGACCAGTAACTTGCAGGTCACAAGTTTGGGTCTGCACACAACACACAAGCACTCCGAATATTGCAGACGTTTTGGCTTTGGTCCTGTGGTGGTGGTTGTGGTGGTGGTGATAGTGGTGGTGATAGTGGTGGTGGTGGTGGTCGTAGTGGTGGGGCTGGTGGCCTTGGTGGGGATGGTGATGGTGGTGGTGGTGGTGGTGGTGGGGATGGTGATGGTGGTGGTGGGGGTGATAGTGGTGGTGGTAGTGGTGGCCTTGGTGGGGATGGTGGTGGTGGTGGTGGTGGCATGGTGCACTTTGTTGACACACACACACTACATAACTTCCATTTTCAAAATAAACCTCCAAGTGAAAGGCTTACTGAAAATAATATGACAAGGTGGTGTACGATATTTCAAAGGAGACACTTCACTGAGCTTGTTTGCCCATTTGCTTCTTCCATGTTCATTATTGGCATTTTTTAAAGTTCTATTCCTACTATTACATTCATCCATCACATTTATATTATCAACAATAATGTCCTCACCATTTTTAGTTCATACCTTTTATGTACTGTATTTACATTTTTATTCCCCATTCCTCTTTATCATCCTTACTTTCTTCCACCCCTCTTCCTGTTTCTATTTCCGTTCATTCAACATTCCAGGCGACCCTAATCAGTCCAACTTTTCCCTCCCTTCCTGCATTGTGTTTCCTAATTGTCTTTGTTTCCTCTGGTTCCTAAACTATGTCGTTTTCCTTCATTTGTAATTGTGAGGTGAAGCCATTGATTTCGGGGGTGATGAGTGATTGGTGCTTCTAAATTTTTGTGTTTTTTTTTTTTTTCGTGGGCAAACTGTTATATGTGTTCTCCTGTCACCTGCTTTTCCTTTCTCGTGTCTCCTGCCGATCCTCCTTACCCCCTGTGGGAGTAAGGGTTGGCTACTGACTGATTGGTGCTTCTGAATGCTTGTGTGCTTGTTTTTTGTGGGCAAACTGTTAAGTGTGTTCTTCTTCTGTCACCTCTTTTTTCCTTTCTCGTGTCTCTTGCTGATTCTCCCTACCCCTTGTGGGAGTAAGGGCTGGCTACTGACTGATTGCCTGATTGACCTTACTTTATGGCTTTGTATCCTATAGTCTATTTGCTGTAAGTAGGAGGGAAATCATGACCTCAAACCTCTGTAACTGAAAAACGACTTAAATAATCGAGCTAATATTTCTACCATTTGGGAAGAGTCAGTAAAGGAATAGATGTGGAAATGTACAGCCAATTTGCACACGCCCTTTTTGGGTTACAAGAGGAATAAGGGGGTATCCCACTGTACGACTTTTCGATGGCAAATGCCGTGCGACCGTTTTTTTTTTTCTATGTCCCAAAATTCACAGCGAATAGGGTTTTTTCAGAAGCGAATGAAAGCGAAAAAGGCGAATTTCCTCGATTGCAGTGCGACGGAAGTATGACCAAAGTGCGAATATGGCGAATTTTTTGGCGAAAATGACGAATGGTCTGCGACAATTGAGGGCGATTCATGGCGAATGTGGCGAACGATGATGGCGAAAGTAGCGAATGCACGGGAATGCACGGCGATTGTTGAACGATGTAATGAGATAAAACCGCGGAAGTTGTGCGACTTATGGCGAATATGGCAAATGCCATGTGTGTGTGTGTGTTGTGGTGTGTGTGTGTGTGTGTGTGTTTGTGTGTTTGAAAAGGCGAAATGTGGAAAAGCTGGACATTCTGTGTGTGTGTGTGTTGTAGAGTGCGTGTGCAACTGTGCATGTATGCGTGCTGTAGTGAGTGTGTGTGTGTGTGTGTATGTGTGTGTGTGAAAAGGCGAAATGTGGAAAAGCTGGACATTAAGTGTGTGTGTGTGTGTGTGTATCTATGGATCAATGTGTACAAGCCTTATTCCGGAATATCTGAACAATACTTGGGAGAACAACAATGATACACTGACGAATTATTCTGAACAATTAACAGTCCCATAGAGAACATTAACTTTGTTTTATATTTTCGTTCGAAGTTCACCTCGTTTACATAAGGTCTATTACAAAAACATATGCCCTTGAATCAAAATGTAAATATAATTGTGTGGGTATGTCTGAGTGTCTGTGCATCTATGGAATAGGTGTATTCCCACTCAAGATACAATTATGGATTTATTTTTTGTTTCCTTGCAATTATAAGACTATTGCATTCAGATTAGGAAGTGTAGATGGAGATCAGGGGTTAATTGAGATACTCTTTACCCTTCTAGTTCCACAGATCATTCCAAAGTTAGATAAAATCTTCTAAAGGTAGTCAGAATATACTGTCAAAATGCGTCCTAATCTTCAAAGGGTTAAGTAGAAGTAACTATTAAATTAAGACTGTCACTATTATGATAGTTTGTTTCATCTAATTCGAGTTATCATTTGTCGATTTAAGGGGAGATTTCCACTTGAAGGATTTTATTCTAAACCCCTTTCTCCGTCATGTTTAGCACCATTCCTTTTGAAATTTTAAGACGTTCGACCCATTCGAACGTTCCCTTAAATACAGCTTAGACAGGGCCTTTTGAAATAACTATGCCTCACATACACACTCGACATAGCCACACAACAATAACACACACAACACGTGTTTCGGTAATGGTTCCGGTACACTGACTTTTAATTTGAACCATAGTTTGAACTTATAACTCGTGTTATATAAGTTTATTATGAAATATTATGAAGAATTAATTAGGTAAGTATACATAACCTACTGTTATGTATATATTATTTATGATTAAATTATCGTATTTCGGCGATGTTGGTCACTCGGAAAATCAGCTGATAAATCTCGGCGCTCCAAATTCACTTGCATTGAAATGATATTCTTTGTACAAGACCACCCATGGTTTTGCAGGGTTTATTTAAGGCTTAGAAATGTTTCTTTATACGCCGGTATACTCAGTTTCATTTCATCTGACGGTAATGAATCCTATTTCTCGATACTTAATGGAAAAATATGAAATCATGTCTCTGCATCATATTAACCCCTTCACCACCATGACGTAATTTTCATCATATTCTGGTTACCAATATACGATTTCCTTTAGTATATAATCTACCTCTAGGACTCATATGGCTAAATACGATCTCAATAAACCCTCTGAATAACATAGGTCGTCTTGAAACTGTATAAAATCGTCTATCTTTAGCCAGAATGAGAGTTAAAAAGACGTCATGGGAGTGAAGGGGTTAAGTCCAACTTTATATAATTAGCACCACATTTCACTACAAAATCTTCAAAATAACTGAGAAATCCTGATGGGAACTTTGAATTTTTTTACCGTCAGTTGAAAAGAAACAGATTATAGTGAGAAACACATCAACAGTCACATAAAAACCCACCAATCGCCTCAGTTCGCCACATGTCGCATGTCATTCGTATGGCATTGGCAATAATTCGTCGACACATTCGCTGCATTCGCGCTACTGGCGCGCTACTGTCGCCCTATTCGCTCAAAAAGCAGCGTTGCCAATAATTGGAATTTGCAAATTGGCGAATCAGGGCGAATTGTGCGACATAGTCGCGACCAAAGGCGAATGAAGTGAGACAAATGCGAACATTCGTCAACATTCGCCAAAATTTTCAGTTCGCCGCCGTTTTTTGGGTATGCTCAAAATTTAACGGCGAATCTGGGTGAACATGGGCGACGCTAGGGCGACCGTTGTGCGATTTTGGCGACAATTGGAGAATGTTCGAGCGAATATGGCAATTTTTGGAACATAGACAAAAAAATCCTGTCGCCCTCTATCGCTGGGCGTTCGCCATCGAAAAATCGCACAGTGGGATACCCTCTTTTAGGGTCATGATTTCTCTCCTATTTATATTGGATAGACTATAGTACTTCTCTTCCTCTTCCTCCTCTACCACCACCTTATATTTTCCTCCACGGGTTCAATTTGTCATCTTATTTTTAGAACTCTTATGTGGCTGTTTTTTGGGGGTCTATTAATTCATACATACATTTATGTTTCAGTTTCATCGCAAGACCTCCCTCTAACTTAAAAAACACCACCTTGACTCCCCCTCAACATAAATTTCTACATTTTTCGGTAGAAAAATTTCCCGGCCAAAGGCCAGTTCCTCTTATAACTACAGGCTCGCCAGGAAAACATTGACACCTAAATGGCATGATAGGTCTTAAAATTGACAACGAAATAGAGCTAAATGTCTTAAAATCGCCAAACTAAAGGGCCGAATGTCTTAAAACCTCAAAACTAATATGCTAAAGATGAGGGAAAAGAGGGTAGACTATAGTAGTACTCCTCCTCCTCCTCCTCCACCTTCTATTCTTCTCCTCCTCCTCCTCCACCTTATATTCTCCTCCCACGGGTTCAATTGTTCATCTTCTCTTTAAGGGGGGTCACAGGCTTTTTTATCTCCTTTTCTCTCTTTCTCTGGCTTGTATCTATTCGGCCCGATTTAGCCTCCTGTTTTAAGACGTTTACTCCCATCCAGGTGTGTATTTTTTCCTGGCGAGCGGTAGCGAGCCAGCATATTCTGTTTAAAGTTTTTGACAGCAGGCTAAATTTATACAATTTTCGTTTGAAAAATGTCTCCGGCGAAGCCGGATTTCTCCATACAATGCTGGTTCGCTATCGCTCACCAGGAAGAAATTGACACCTGGATGGGGATAAACGTCTTACAAAAGTAGGCTGAATGAGGCCGAATGGATACAAGCCAGAGAAAGAGAGAACAAGAGAGAAACACAAGCCTGTCACCCCCCTTAAAACTCTGAAAAGTATCCTGACTATTTCACTTCCCCTCATCTCATACCTTCTGTACACACCATCCTGTTACCTTCTCCCCCCCCCCCTTACCCTTCTCTCTCTCTCTCTCTCCTTTGCTATCCTTTTGCTATCCTATCCTTTCCTTCCACTATACCTTACTCTCGGGTTAGTTATCTCTACTAGAATTAAGTCCTGACCACCTCGCTGGGATCGTATGGTCTGTGTGGTCAGTGTATCTATGTACATATATGTAAATATATGTAAATTTATGTAAATCTCTCTCCTTGCATATTGTTTTTATCTTTTCTCTGAGTTGCAAATGAATAAAAGGAATACCTCGCAGTGCCTCCTCATTCTTGTACATTTTTAACATAACCTAGCTATTCATTAGCGGTGACATCCTTTTTATTTAATTGTAGCAACTATTAGACGATTTTATTCAGCTTAAGAAGGGCTACCAAATATACGGCTACAGCCTATCTCAATTAATCCTTTTAGCAACCACACATCCTTCCTAAGCTTCATAAAGCTTCATAAAATGGCCTAAATGTAATAAAAAAAGACGCCACCGATACTGAAAGGCTAACACAGCACCTCTCAAATCTAACAAGGGATCATGACAAAGTATGCAACATGGCGAGTATGGTACCGGTACTGTGTGAAGGTGTTATCATAATTCTCCCACTAAAGGATAGGCTATACTGTAACAAGGATTATACCACTAATGTCTATTATAAAAATAATAGACATCGGTGGTATAATCCTTGTTACAGTTCTAACATGTACCGTACACAGAATCACCGCTGGTTCACTGGAATCGCAAATCATCTCTACTGACTCCTATGACACTTTACATGGCTATATTGACTTTCCAGTCCTTTGTAAACTGTCGACCATGTATTGAATGTGTAGTGCATCTAATAAATCCCCTATATTGACTTCGATAACGTTCTTGCATCCACTATACCAACTTGCATATGACTCGTAAAATGTCTAAATTGAATTCACAATACACTCCACTTACCCGAGATATGGGATGTTACGGCCATCGTCTGATTATATATATATATATATATATATATATATATATATATATATATATATATATATATACTCGGTTGATACTAGTTTTCCGATATAAAGTTTGTTGTGTCTGTATGTAAACTGTCCATGTCAACTGGAGTTTACAAATAATATCTGCTATACTGTATATTTACTGATGTGAACAAAATAAACTAGGCTAAACCAAATGTTGACTTGTATGGCTGCGTAACTCGAAGTAGGTGTAATAAATGTAGAACTCCTTAAGGGGGTAGTGCTTGGTTCTTTGTTTGTGTATTTATTAATTTATATATGTTTGAGTTTCCTCGCTAGACCTCAATCAAGCTTAAAACAGCACCCCTTAGACCTCCTTTCAAGATAAATGTCCAGGCCGAAGGCCGGTTCCTTCTAAAATTACAGGCTCGCTATCGCTCGCCATGTAAAAATCGACACATAAATTGCACGAAAAGTCTTAATATTGACAAAACAATGGGACGAAAGGTCTTAAAATCGACAAACTAATGGAACAAACGTCTTAAAATTTCAAAACGAATATGCTAAACATGAGGGAGAAGGAGTCCATAAAAAGCGACTATCTCCCCCTTAATTCAATGTATCCGAGAAGATGACACTTATAAATCTGACATTGTGCATTATACAGTATGAACTTCGTCAATGTGTTATATTGCTTGGACATCTAATAAATCGGGTATATTGAATTTTTCCAACCCCATAAATTACTTGAGCACCTAATAGTTTATATACTTTAACCGGTAAATTAATTAATAGTTTATAAACTTTAACCGGTAAATTAATTAATAGTTTATAAACTTTAACCGGTAAATTAATTAATAGTTTATAAACTTTAACCGGTAAATTAATTAATAGTTTATAAACTTTAACCGGTAAATTAATTAATAGTTTATAACTTTAACCGGTAAATTAATTAATAGTTTATAAACTTTAACCGGTAAATTAATTAATAGTTTATAAACTTTAACCGGTAAATTAATTAATAGTTTATAAACTTTAACCGGTAAATTAATTAATAGTTTATATACTTTAACCGGTAAATTAATTAATACTTTATAAACTTTAACCGGTAAATTAATTAATAGTTTATAAACTTTAACTGGTAAATTAATTAATAGTTTATAAACTTTAACCGGTAAATTAATTAATAGTTCATAAACTTTAACCGGTCAATTAATTAATAGTTTATAAACTTTAACCGGTCAATTAATTAATAGTTTATAAACTTTTAACCGGTAAATTAATTAATAGTTTATAAACTTTAACCGGTAAATTAATTAATAGTTTATAAACTTTAACCGGTAAATTAATTAATAGTTTATAAACTTTAACCGGTAAATTAATTAATAGTTTATAAACTTTAACCGGTAAATTAATTAATAGTTTATAATCTTTAACCGGTAAATTAATTAATAGTTTATAAACTTTAACCGGTCAATTAATTAATAGTTTATAAACTTTAACCGGTAAATTAATTAATAGTTTATAAACTTTAACCGGTAAATTAATTAATAGTTTATAAACTTTAACCGGTAAATTAATTAATAGTTTATATACTTTAACCGGTAAATTAATTTCGCAATACATTTACCGGGTAATTTAATTAATACCTTTCTAATACACTCTCGGATAATGTAAGATGTTTTTAAGCAACTTCAACTCGCTTATCAGATTTCGTAGACATATATATTATTGCTTACCTTATAACAATAACAACAGATCATTATAGTTATGATGTATAAAGTCTAGTGTTCAATACAAAGAGGCTTGAACAGAACATTGGGAGCCTATACCCTGTTCAAAATTAGTAGTCCAAACCTCTTGAACTTTAAACTCTAAAACTCACATACCGTACAACTAGAGTAATCGAGCTAATATTTCTACCATTTAGGAAGGGTCAAGCAGGGAATAGGTGTGGTAATTTGAACCCATTTGCTCTAGCCCTTTATGAGTTACATAAGTTAGGGTTCACAATTCCTGACCTACCTATTTGGAACAAGGTATGGCCTCTTATTCCTATACTCTGTTTCTGTTCAGCTGACGATAAATTGAATCCCCCAGCAGCAAATTTCTCGATACCTAATGGAAAATTATAAAACTGCTGTGTCTGCATCTTACTAAGACCAAGTTTATATAATTATCACCATAGTTCACTACAAAATCTTCACAAAACTGACAAACCTTAATGGGAACTTCGCAATTTACCGTCAGTTGAAAAGAAAGAGTATACAGAATCATGGGCTACATGTTTCTAAGCTCCGTGGTAATACAGGCGAAAGTCCTTGAATAATTGACTACAGCGAAGCATAAATTCATACCGGTACTCAAATACTGAGACTCTGAGGAAAGTTGCTACTACCATTGTTCGTGTGACACCACTTTCGACTTACAGAGATTCATTTTAACTCATTCAGTTGTATATTCCGGCGATTATTAGACGATTGTATACGGTTTAGGACGGACGTGTAGCAAATAAGAGGCTACAGATATCCCAAGTAACCCTTTTAACTACCGTACCACAGATCCTTCCTAAACTGCATAAAGTCATCTTAATATAGCTGAAATAAAACAACAGACATCCCCGGTATGAAAGGGTTAACCAAATAATGTGTCGGAAAATAACACAATGAATAAAATCGTATATAAGATAATACTATAGGGTCAGGTTGAATGCTAAATTATACCGTTGTAATAAAGCATATTTGTAACTCATTATTTGGAAGTGGAGAGATTGTAAATCGTATACTAACTTGATTAATGTAATCACACCACACACACACACACACACACGGGTATGTACACATACAGATAGGCAACCATATTACATTCCTTCCTAATAACTCTCTCTCTCTCTCTCTCCCATACACACGTATACTCTATCAATCTACATCTCTCTCTCTCTCTCTCTCTCTCTCTCTCTCTCTCTCTCTCTCTCTCTCTCTCTCTCTCTGAGTCTCTCACCGAGACTAACTGTTGCCGATGATACAATTTTTTATGAAATACTAGAGAAAACCCTTAATTCCGACGAAACAGTTTTACTAGGTGACTATAACCTCCCCCTAATTGACTGGAATACCACGACCGGAAAAAATGCTGAGTCACGCCTAATGACAAGCTTCATCCCGGACAATTTTTTGACTCAACACGTAAAACAGCCGACGCGAGACAGGAATATATTAGACCTCGTAATCACTACCCAAGAAAATTTATTATCAAACCTGGATGTAGGTGAACATCTGGCAACGTCCGATCATAAAATCTTAAGAATCAACGTTATAAGCAAATATTCCTCAGTAAAAACAACAGGAATGGTTTCGGACTTCAAAAAAGCAAATTATGACGGACTTAAGGAATCGCTATCAAACATACACTCAAACCTCATAAATATAAACGAAGTAAATGAACTATGGGGACATTTTAAGTCTACAATTACAGAAGCGCATAAACAATTTGTACCCATGAAACCAAAACGTAATACGAAATCAAGTATGCCCCCTTGGTACAGTAGAGACATTGGCAAGGCAATAAGGAAAAGGAATCAACTCCACAACTTGTAAAAATAACACAAACACTGAAGTAATTAAAAACTTGTACAAAAATAGTAGAAGGGAAGTGAAAAAATAATTAGGGCGAACAAACAAAATTACGAAATGACTATTGCCAGAGAAAGTGCCACAAACCCCAAAAAATTCTACAGTTACGTAAACAAAAATAAACAGATCAAAAGCGGAATCGGACCGCTAATAGAAGATGGCCAGACAATAACAGGCGACACAAACACGGCAAATCTGCTCAACAAATATTTTGGCTCAGTTTTCACAGAAGAAATTATCGATCATACACTTGAAAATAACACCTCAACTCATGTGATAGGAGATTTCACCATCAGTGTTACCGAAGTACAAAGCAAATTGAGTAATTTAAATGTAAATAAGACCCCGGGACCCGACATGCTCCACCCGAAAATAATTAAGAATGTCAAGGACGAAATAGCAAAACCCCTGACACAACTATTTAACTTATCACTACTACAGGGGATTGTACCGAGTGATTGGAAAGATGCGAAACATTACGCCGATATACAAGAAGGGTAGCAAGGCCAAAGCGAGTAATTACAGACCAATTAGCCTAACTTCAATTGTAGGAAAAAACATGGAAAAAATCATTAGAGATAAGATAGTAGATTACCTCGAATCAAACAACCTAATCAAAAATAGTCAACACGGCTTTAGATCAAATAAGTCATGCCTAACAAATTTGATTGAATTTTATAACAAACTATTCACATATAACGACATGACGAAATCACTAGATATAATCTTCTTGGACTTTCAAAAAGCTTTCGACAAGGTGCCTCACCGAAAACTATTGGCTAAACTGGAGAGGATAGGTATCAAAGGTAAAATTCATTCTTGGATAAAAAATTGGCTTACAGACTGAAGACAGAGAGTGGTGATAAATGGAGTGGAATCGGAGTGGGAGCCTGTCACTAGTGGAGTTCCACAGGGTTCAGTCCTTGGACCGGTCCTGTTTCTCATTTACATTAACGATATCGATGTAGGGGTAAACAACACCATTTCCAAATTCGCCGACGATACAAAAATAGGAAATACAGTCCTGAACGAAGATGATAGAAATGCGTTGCAATCTGATTTAAACAAGATATCAGAGTGGTCGAAAAAATGGCAGATGCCCTTCAATGTCGATAAATGTCAGGTGCTGCAGGTTGGTAGCAGAAATATGAAATACAAATACGAAATGAATGGCAAACAAATAAAAACCGCAACGGTAGTAAAAGACCTAGGGGTACTAATATCTGAAAACCTAAAAACTTCCGACCAATGTATAGCAGCTGCAAATAAGGCAAACATAGCATTGGGCTTTATTAAACGAAAATTTACATATAAACATGAAAACGTAATAGTGCCACTGTTCAAAAGTATGGTGAGGCCCCACCTTGAATATGGTGTGCAGTTCTGGTCACCTTATCTGATCAAGGACATTATAAGACTCGAGTCAGTACAGCGTAGAGCGACGAAGATGATACCCTCATTAAGAAATAAACCATATGAAGAAAGACTTAAACGATTGAACCTGTTCTCATTAAAAAAGAGGAGGTTGAGGGGTCAGCTTATTGAGTGCTTTAAGATACTAAAAGGTTTCGACAAAGTCGATGTAAATGCACTATTCACATTAAACAATACTAATCAAACTCGCGGAAATGGAATGAAATTAAAAACCAAAAAGGCAAACCTAGATGTCACAAAGAGTTTCTTCACCTACAGTGTGGCGACAGAGTGGAATAAACTACCAGCGAGAGTGGTGGAGAGCGACACAATAAACGCCTTCAAGGGAAGGCTTGACCTCTATCTGCAGAGGGCTGGGGTGATATGAATGAAAAAAAAAAAAAAAAAAAAAAAAAAAAAAAAATGTATGTATATGTATGTGTGTGCACTGTACAGTATGTATATATATACTGTATATATATGTGTGTATGTATGTATGTGTATATGTATGTGTATATATATGTATATATATATATATGTATATATATATATATGTATATGTATGTATGTGTATGTGTGTATGTGTATATATGCATATATGCATATTATAGTTTGTAAGGCCAGACTGCCTAGTAAGGACCTTGAGGTCTGTGTGGTCTGTGTATCTATGTAGCTCTATCTCTCTCTCTCTCTCTCTCTCTCACACTCACACTCACACACACACACACACACACACACGGCCACATACATATAAGATGAACCAACCAATCAATGCTTCAAGATATCCAGTTCTCTCTCGCGGTTGGTCTCAATACATCAGTGGTCCAAATGCTCTCCAGATATTTTACCTTTATACATTCCATTACTTTATATTCCCGTAGGAGCAATTTCAGTATGTATGGATAGGCGACGAGCAGGGAGGTTTTAGGAAGGGAAGAGGATGTGTAGATCAAATTTTTACCCTGAATTGTGTTGTGGAGAAATATCTGGAGAAGAAACAAAAGGTGTATGTTGCCTTTATGGACTTGGAGAAGGCCTATGACAGAATGGATAGAGAAGGTTTGTGGAAAGTACTTAGAATATACGGAGTAGATGGCAAGTTGCTGAAAGCAGTGAAGAGCATGTATGAGGGTGCAAAGGCGGCAGTACGTGTGGAGAGTGAGCAGAGCGAGTTCTTTGACCTGAATGTTGGTTTGAAACAGGGGTGTGTGATGTCCCCGTGGTTGTTTACTGTATATATGGATGGAGTTCTGAAATAAATACTATCAAGAGCAGTGGATGTTGGTGTATCGCTGAAAAGGGAGGGAATTGAGTGGAAGCTCCCTATACTGCTGTTTGCGGATGATACAGTTCTGATGAGTGATAATGAATGGGAGTTGCAGGGTCTTGTAAATGAGTTTGGAACAGTGTGCGAAAAACGGAATTTGAAGGTATGGGGGAAGAGCAAGGTTATGGTCTTCGAAGGGGTGAAGTCACAGAGTGGGAGGTGAAGCTGAACGGTCAGGCTATGGAGATCGTCAACTCTTTTAAGTATCTGGGCAGTGTGTTGAGTAAAGATGGGACTATGGATGAACAAGTGCGGGAGAGGGTACAACAGGGGAAGAGGGTTGTAGGAACGCTAAAAGTAGTAACAAGAAATAGGATGGTCAGTATGGAAGTGAAGAAGTCCTTGCATGACAGTGTGGTAATCCCGACACTGACTTACGGAAGCGAAGATGGACGTTGGTTGAGAGACTCAGACCAAGAGTGAGAGCAGTGGGGGAATTACTTAAGGAGTGCGTGCGCGGAGTTACATGGAGGGATAGACAGACTAATGAGGAAGTAAGAAGGAGGTGTGGTGTGGAGGTAGAAGTGCTGGAAAGTGTGAAAAGGAACAACTTGAGATGGTTCGGCCATATGGAACGTATGGAAAGCTTCAAAGCGAGAGAATGGCTAAGAGGGTGTACGAGAGCGAGGTGGAGGGACAGAGAGGGAGAGGTAGACCGAATGAGAGGTGGAAGGATGGAGTGAGGAAGTACATGAACGAAGGCGGTGCTGGTTGGGGGGAGGGGCGTCGACTGACTGGGGACAGAGATGCATGGGGGCGGTTCGTTCGTGGCCACCCCTTCGGGGATCACGGCGTCAGGCAATAGATAGATAGATAGATATTGATAATCACCACGCAACTATATAGGTAGCGCCAACGAACTTGAGAATAATGTTGACCCCTTAAGGTGGGTGACCTGTTTTTTTGTATTTTTCTCCTTTTCTCTCTTTCTCTGGCTTGTATCCATTCGGCCCCATTTAGCCAACTATTTTAAAACGTTTATCCCCATCTAGGTGTCGATTTCTTCCTGGCGAGCGATAGCGAGCCAGCTTTATATGAAGAAATCAGGCTTCGCCGGAGACATTTTTCTATCGAAAAATGTACAAATTTAGCCTGCTGTCAAAAACATTTTAAAAATATGCTGGCTCGCTATCGCTCACCAGTAAAAAATTGACACCTGGATGGGGATAAACGTCTTAAAATAGTAGGCTGAATGGGGCCGAATGGATACAAGCCAGAGAAAGAGAAAAAAGGAGAGAAAAAAAGCAGGTTACCTCCCTTAACTTCTTATAACTCGATAGGAATGAAAGCAATCGAGCTGACGATTCAATAATTTGGGAAGAGTCCACCAGGAAAGAGGTGTGGATATTTACAACCAGTTTGCTCTAGGCCCTATTGAATTACAGAGAGGTCAGGGATCAAGATTAAGCCGGTATCAAACGAGAGCTTTTATAGTCAACATTCGATGATCAACATTTTTCTGGCAACATTTCTGGATTATTTTACACTGGCATCGGAAACTAGACTGATGATAGAAGAATTTAGGTGTAATAAATGATTTAAATGTTAACCTCATAAGCTGCCAGACCAGTGTTAAAGATAAACGTTGAGGGAAAAGGCACTCGTGTGATACCGGATTTATTGTCAAGTTCGTTTGCGCTACCCTATACCAATAATATATTTACAGAAACGGTTGGGAATATACAGCATATAATGTACCGTTACTTTTTATAAGGGGGTATTGTTTGGTTTTTGGTATATATATATATACTGTATATTATATACACTAAACATGCACTAAACATGCACACTACACTTCATTCCTCCACACCAAAATTAAAACCTAATGATGAATTTCAGCCCAGCCTCGGAGTCCCCAGGGGGGGATGGGGACCATAATTACCCCCTCACCCGCCCGACCTTCCCCTGACGACCCCACAAAATTAGCTGGACCTCGGCCTGTTACTCTTTCTATTAATTTCTGCAACATTCGCGGACTTTCCTCTATTTTTCACTCTGTTGAACACCATCTCTCCTCCTACAAACCTGATCTTTTTTTCCTCACCGAAACTCAGGTGTCTGATGCAACATCCAGCAGCCCCTTCTCTGTATCCTCCTACTTTCTCTATCCTAGTTTCAAAGCAAAACGCAGATGTTGTGCATATGTGCACAACAACTTCACTTACTCTCGTGTTCCCGATTTCGACTCCTCTGAATTCTCAACTTTATGGCTCAAACTTTCCTGTCATTCTCTTACTAAATATTTCTGTGCTGTCTATCTTTCCCCTAACTCTACCAACTTTCAGAAATTCTTTGACTATCTAAACTCTACAGTGGAACACATTCTATCCATTTCTCCTTTATCAGAAATCTCCATCTTAGGAGATTTCAACGTTCACCACCGCCAATGGCTCTCCTCTCACACTACTGACCCACCTGGTGAACAAGCCTACGTCTTTTCTATCCTAAATAACCTAGAGCAGTTAGTCCAGCAACCGTACCGTATCCCGGATTGCCTCGGAGATCGGCCCAACATTCTTGACTTGTTTCTAACTTCTAACCATTCTTCTTATACTGTCGATCTTTTCTCTCCTTTGGGCTCCTCCGACCATAAACTTATCTCTGTCACCTGTCCTATCTCTCCAGTACGGCCACCCGATCCTCCTAGCCGTCGGCGCTTGTGGCACTTTGGCGCTGCCGACTGGGAGGCTCTCCGGCAGTACTTCTTTGATTTCCCATGGAATGATTTCTGCTTCCGTGGCCGGGGACCCTCGGAGAGTGCTGAACGCATTACCGAGGTAATCCTATCGGGCATGGAAGCATACATTCCATTCTCTTTCTCTCAGACTAATGTTACAAAATCTTGGTTTACTCACGCCTGTTCTACTGCTGTCCGCAATAAGGAGGAAGCATTCAAACGGTACCGACGCCTTAAAACTCAAGACTCTCATTCTTCCTATGTTTCTGCCCGGAATCAAGCCAAATCTGTTCTTCGACTTGCCAACCACTCTGTCATCAATAATAAATGCACTGAACTATCCAACTGCTCTTCCCAAGCTTTCTGGCATCTAGCCAAAAACCTCTCCAACAATTTCTCTTCCTCGTCTTTCCCTCCCCTTTCCCCCTCTGATGGCACAACCATCACTTCTTCCTCTGACAAAGCTAAACTCTTCGCTCAAACTTTTGCTAGAAACTCCACCTTGGATGATTCCGGTGCTATACCTCCCTCTCCACCCTCCTCTCTCTTACTTATGCCTAATATCCTAATCTCTTCTAAAGATGTACTTTCTACCCTCTCTGGGCAAACTCTTTCATCTCTGTCTATCCTCTAACGTCTTCCCTTCATGCTGGAAGTTTGCTCTCATTCAACCTGTCCCAAAGAAGGGTGACCGCTCTCAACCCTCCAACTATCGTCCAATTGCTCTCATCTCTAGTATTTCTAAAGTTTTTGAAACTATTCTTGCTTCCAAATTTCTTAAGCATTTCTCTTCTCATAATCTGCTCTCAGATCGCCAGTATGGCTTCCTTAAGGGTCGCTCTACTGGTGATCTTCTTTCATATCTTACTAACTCTTGGTCAGCCTCCTTTCGGGACTTCGGTGAGACTTTTTCCATTGCACTAGACATATCGAAAGCCTTCGATAGAGTCTGGCACAAATCTTTAATTTCTAAACTACCCTCCTTCGGTTTCTATCCCTCCATCTGTGCCTTTGTCTCTAATTTCCTCTCCGGCCGTTCCATAGCTGCGGTTGTGGACGGCCATTGCTCACTTCCTCACCCTATAAACTCCGGTATTCGTCAGGGTTCTGTCCTATCTCCTATTCTCTTTCTAATTTTTATAAATTACCTTCTCAACTGTACCTCAACTCCCATCCATTCATACGCAGACGACTCAACCTTGCACTACCCCATTAGTTTTTCAGAACGCCCAAGACAGCAATTCCTCAACGACAAACGGAATGAAGCCATAGAAGACTTAAATTCTGATCTAACTACTATCTCCAATTGGGGCAGAGAAAACCTTGTTACCTTTAATGCTTCCAAAACCCAATTTCTCCATCTATCTACCCGTCAGGAACTCCCTGTGGACTATCCCTTATTCTTCAACAATACAAAAATCAATCCTTCATCTTCTCTCAATATTCTTGGTATCTCTTTTTCTTCTGCTCTCAGTTGGAAGGACCATATTACCAGTCTAGCTAAGGCAGCCTCCCAGAAGCTGGGTGTGCTCAACCACCTTAGGGGGTTCTTTACCCCTGCACAGCTTCTTCCTCTGTACAGAGGCATAGTGCGTCCTTGTATTGAGTATTGTTCACATGTGTGGGGAGGTTCCTTTCACACCGCTCTCCTAGACAAAATTGAAAGGAAGGCCTTTCGTATCATTAACTCCCGTTCACTCACCAACTCTCTGCAATCCCTCTCTTTTCGCCGCAAGTTTGCATCTCTCTCGCTATTCTATCGCTACTATAATAATCAGTGTTCCTCAGAGCTTTCCCAGTGTGTACCACCTCCTTTACGTAGGGCACGTGGTACCCGTCTTGCAACACAATCCCACCCCTACTCTGTGCAACTCTCCAACCCAAGAGTGAACCGTTACTCTCAGTCTTTCTTCTATTCAACAGCTGAGCTCTGGAACTCTCTCCCAGAATCAGTCTTTCCCTCTTCCTATGACTTAAATTGCTTCAAACTCCGTGTGTCCAGGCATTTTGGCTCAAACGTCCCTTGATTTTGGCCCTGTCACTCTTCCAACTTTTGGGGAGGCACTCGCTATAGGCAGTTCTGCCTTTTGCCTCCCTCACTCACATAGAAAACAAAATATATATATAAATATATATATACAGTATATATACATAAAGTATATATACATATGTATTGTTGAGTTTCCTCACTAGACCTCTGTCAAACTTAAAAAAACACCCCCTAGACCCCCTTTCAAGATACATTTCTACATTTTTCAGTAGAAAAATGTCCCGCCCGAAGGCCGATTCCTTCTAAAATTACAGGCTCGCTATCGTTCGCCCGGAAAAAATCGACACCTAAGTGGCACGAAAGGTCTTGATATTGAGAAATAAATGGAGTAGAAGGTCTCAAAATCCCTAAAGTAACTGAACGAGCGTCGTAAAACCTTAAAACTAATATGCTAAACATGAGGGAGAAGGGGGTTCATAAAAAGCGAGTACTAACCCCTTAACCTATTAAAACTAACTACGAAAGGCGGAAAATATCTTGAATATGTTTATTCTTGAATATGTATATTCAGAAATGCAAGACAAGCAAAGAACGTCTACGACAGTACACTTGGTACTGAAATAAGAGCATGTTTATCCCTAGAGTAAAGTTTCTTATGGGGGTAGCACTCGTGTTGGGGTCTATAAATAAGAGCATGTTTATCCCTAGAGTAATATTTCTTATGGGGGTAGCGCTCGTGTTGGGGTCTATAAATAAGAGCATGTTTATCCCTAGAGTAATATTTCTTATGGGGGTAGCACTCGTGTTGGGGTCTATAAATAAGAGCATGTTTATCCCTAGAGTAATATTTCTTATGGGGGTAGCGCTCGTGTTGGGGTCTATAAATAAGAGCATGTTTATCCCTAGAGTAATGTTTATTATGGGGGTAGCGCTCGTGTTGGGGTCTATAAATAAGAGCATGTTTATCCCTAGACTCCTAGAGTAATGTTTCTTATGGGGGTAGCGCTCGTGTTGGGGTCTATAAATAAGAGCATGTTTATCCCTAGAGTAATGTTTCTTATGGGGGTAGCGCTCGTGTTGGGGTCTATAAATAAGAGCATGTTTATCCCTAGAGTAATGTTTCTTATGGGGGTAGCGCTCGTGTTGGGGTCTATAAATAAGAGCATGTTTATCCCTAGAGTAATGTTTCTTATGGGGGTAGCGCTCGTGTTGGGGTCTATAAATAAGAGCATGTTTATCCCTAGAGTAATGTTTCTTATGGGGGTAGTGCTCGTGTTGGGGTCTATAAATTTATCTATTCATTTAGTTTTTAGTTTCCTCGCTAAACCTTCATGAAGCTTAGAAAAACACCACTTAGACCCTCTTTCAAGATAAATTTGTACATTTTTCGGTAGAAAAATGTCCCGGCCGAAGACCGATTCCTTCACAAAAATTAAGACTCGCTTTAGCTCGCCAGGAAAAATCGAAAGTTAAATGGCACGAAAGGTCTTAATATTGACAAAGAAATGAAGCGAAAGGTCTCAATATTGCCAAACTAACGGAACGAACGTCTTAACATCTCAAAACAAATATGGTAAACATGAGGGAGAAGGGGGTCCATAAAAAGCGAGTACCTCCCCATTAAGCAAATATTTTGGACAATCATTTATTGATTTAATTAACTCTTATCATTTACGTTACAGATGAAATATTGAGGGTAATATATAATAATTCATACGGTTTATAGGTAGGCTATATACTGTTTATATGAAGGTTTATATACGGTTTATATGCAGGTAACATACAATAATCCATACGGTTTATATGCAGGCTATATTTGTCCATTGGGATTATCCTCAGCAACCAACCCACCCAACCCTCATCCACCCAAGCCACCTATACTCCATTCATTATAGGTAGGCCTACATTGTTTACCACTAGCCTCTATAAATCATAAACGACTAGAGTAACCGAGCTAATATTTCTACCATTTAGGAAGGGTCAGCCAAGGAATAGGTGTATTTACATCCCATTTGCTGTAGCCCTTCTTGAGTTACAGAGGTAGTAGTCGTTCCCTAAGCTGCCTGGCCGAACAGCCCCGTGAATTACGGAGGTTAAGGGTCACTCTTTCTGGCCTACCTATAGTAAATGGATTAGCACACACACACACACACACACACACACACACACACACACACACACACACACACACACACACACACACACACACACACACACACACACACACACACACACACACACCACACACACACACACACACACACACACACACACACACACACACACACACACACACACACACACACACACACACACACACACACACACACACACACACACACACACACACACACACACACACACACACACACGGCTATACAGGCTGTAGTGTGTGTAATATAATAACACGGAATGTGTGCCCAACAATATGGGTTACTTACTTGATAACTGATGTTCCTTGGTGACCAGGATAACAGGTGTTGTCACGGATGATGACATTGATGTACGTGATGAAGGTACAGTGATCACAGTTACTGGCCACGGTGTATCTCATGTTGGTTAGGAATCCATTGATTACCGATCCTGGACCTACAACTGCACGGGTGGTGGTGGATGGGATATAATTCCAAATGAAGCCACTACTTTTAAGCTCCTCGGTGGTCTAGTTGGTTAGGTGCTGGAGTGCTGCACTACTGGCCTGGGTTCGAACCCTCGCTGGGGCATGACACAAAATATTTATATACATATTTAGTTGTTAGTTGTGTTCCCAAATATAGTACTTCCAAGTCTTTTATTTTATATATTTTGTTTTTTCTATGTGAATGAAGGAGACAAAAGGCAAAACTGCCTGTAACAAGTGTTTACCACAAAGTTGATAGAGGGATAGAGAGCCAAATTCAAGGTACATTAGAGTCAAACTGTCTGGACACTCGAGTAATGTTATTTTATTTATCAGTCCTTGCAAATCTTGGCAGTCTTATTAGATGTGATGTTACGATATTTCTTGTATGCCAGTGTGTAGCTTTGTTTGATTCTTTGTTTGTCTCAGTTTCGAATTGTCTAACACTATTTGCTAAGGGTCTCTTGAGTCTTAACAAGGCGTTTCTTCTGTTCTTCTTCCATGCAATTGCTAGACTGAAGCATCACCACGCACCAAGACAGCTGTTTAGTCATCCTGCGAAAGAATAATTATAAATTAGGATATCAACACGCATTTTTGGAACATCAGAATATTGATGGTTTATAATATATATAATATCCAGTGATATTTCGGATGAATGGGACTCGTTACCCTTGGTCGGCAACCCATCTAGGGGAGATAACTTTACAAAAAATCCGGGTGGATAGGACTCATCAGCCTTGGTCGGCAACCTGTCTATGGGAGTAAACTTTACACAAATCCATACTGCGCACCTAAGGGTGAAGCAGGTTAGTGGATGGACTAGCCGCACACCACTGTAGAAAAATAGTGCTAAAAAGATACATATAATTCCTCGGAGTCGGACAGACTGAAATTGAGTGATCAATCCTATAAGTCCTTCAGTATACTGGAATGGGTTGTCCATCTTACAGGGGATAGGTCCGCTTTGGGGCATTTTGTGTATGGCCACTCTCATTAAGGGGAGTAAGGCGTCCGGCAATGGATAGATAGATATTCAATATGCCATGGTGGTTGTACCCGGTAACTTAATTAAAATATGTGAGTACTACAGGTGTACAATCACGGCTTACTAAAGAGCTTCTACTAGTTACCTTCCCATTAATGTCCACCAAAGTTCAATAACTTACTCCCGGAACATTGGACAATAACTCGCTATAAGAGCTCTCTGGGGAACCATTGATTGTCACTCGATTGCTTGTTCTTAATCCGGTTTACACTCACTCTCTCTCTCTTTCACTCACACACTCTTTCTCTCCCTCTCTCACTCACTCTTACTCTCACACACTGACTGACTGACTCTCTCACTCTCTCTCTCTCTGAGCCTCACACCTCGCCTGTGACTCTTCAGTATAGCGTCCACCATTTTTCCTAATATAGAGTGACACGGTTCGGGTACATCCCGTTCTAGACCCAACGCTGCCGTTTCTCGTTCTTGCTCTCCTCCCCTCTCGTAATATTCATCCTTAGAAGATGACACATTTCTTGTCTGTGTTCTGGCTAGTATTAGACGATTATATTCAGATTGGGAAGGGCATGTGGAATTCAGAGTGTTAATTGAGCTAGCCTTTACCCTTATAAGTCTCACAGAGTCTTCCTAAATTGTATACAATCGTCTAATGACAGCCAGAATAAGCTGTCAAAATGCGGCATAATCTTCAAAGGCTTAATATACCAACAAATCTAACTTGTTTTGTCACCAAGATCCAAACAAACTAGAACAACAAACTTCGTCTCAACTCCGTAAAACCCGTATCACAAAAGTGCTTTTTCCCTCAACATTTATCATTAACACTGATCTGGCGGCTTATGAGGTAGACATATAAAATATTTCTGCTACCTAAGTTAATTTATCACCACTCTAGTTTCAGATACCAGTGCAAAATAATCCAGAAATGTTGCCAGGAAAATGTTGACTATAAAGGCTCTCGTGTGATACCGGCTTAACAACCTCCTAAGTTCACAGGGCCGTAAAGATCGTGACAATGATGATAAAAGTGGCCAGCTAGGGTACGGCTCACTAACCGGCCCCTACATTTTAAGAGTGCTGCAAGTTCTAAGGCGCCTTAGTTTTACAGCCACAAGTTGGTGAGTGTTGTCGACTGTGTCCAGAGGTTAAAGGGGATGAGTTTATTTTTTGGTCGATTATTTCATATATTTATTGTGTTTTTTTAGTTTCCTCCCTAGACCTCCATCAAACTTTAAAAAAACATCCATTAGATCCCCCTTCGAGATCAATTTGAAATGTCCTGGCCAAAGGCCATTTCTTCCAAAATTACAGGCTCACTATCGTTCGCCAGGAAATAATTGACACCTAAATAGCACGAAATGGCTTAATATTGACAAGAAACGGGGCGAACGGTCTTACAATCGACAAACTAACGGGGCAAACATCTTAAAATTTGAAAACTGATGGGACTAAACATGAGGGAGAAGGGGGACCAGAAAAGCGACCCATCTTCCCTTAACACCTTAAGAGCGGGTGGAGGAGTATATTTGATGTGCCGCCCAGCGGGGGGTTTTACCGTAAACGAGCTTCTTTCCGTGCTCGTTTTCATGCATAAACAAGAGCCAGAGCGTAATACAAGTATGCATCCCTGAAAGGGCGTTAATTCAGCTTTCCAATGACACCAGAACCATCCTTCTACGATCACTGGTTGTCTTGCAACGATCGTGCAACCGAAAGGCAAAATCGGTAAAATACGGTCATTTTCTTACATTATTACGTGTGAAATGAGTGAGAGAGGGTGGAGTATGAAGGAGTACATCTCAGTAGCTCCACGGCCACCGTGGCGAGCGGTCATGAGGTAACCTACGCTCCTCCCACTGCTCTGCTCTCTCTCAGAGCACATTACGTGCTCAAAATTGCACTCGACAATAGCCGTGACCCGCCACATAGGCCACATTTATTTAACTCGACAATAGCCGGGTGCCGCCAGTTAAGGGTTAAGGCGCCTTACTTTTACAGCCACAAGTTAGTGAGTGTTGTCGGCTGTGTCCAGAGGCTTACTGTGGCGGGGAGAGACTGTTGGCAGGTTTGGTTTCATATAGTAAATATTCGTACTGTTATCGCCAGTGTTCCATAAGCATTGCGGGAATACCTTGACATGAAAACATAACATTTTCGAAATATTTAAATTTTGCTGGGTATACCTAGCAAACTCAACATATAGCAACTCCAGTATCTAGTATACATAACCTAATATACTGAAAGCTAATTAATTTCAATCTAACCGATATATCTCAATCTGAACCCCTCCAAGAACCAGCTATACCCTGTACCAAGTCAGTAGGCCAAAACTCCTAAACCTCTATAATTTACAAACGATTAGAGTAATCAAACTATTATTTCTAACAGAAGGAAGGGTCAGCCAGGGAATAGCTGTGGAAATTAATAGCCCATTAGCTCTAAACCTTTTTGAGTTATAGAGGTTAGGGTTCACAATGCCTGGCCTACCTATTTGGAACAGGGTATAGTCCCTCAGATTGACAGCTACCATACCAGTTGGTGGGATCAGTGTTGAGTTCGGATTGATGGTTTCATGGTGGTGGTGGTGAGGTTATGGGGTGTAGGGGTTGGGTAGGCCTTCCTCGATAATGGTGTAGGTGATGAAGGGGGGGGGGGGGGTTATGGGGTGCAGGGGGGGGGGGGGGGGGGTCTTCCTTGATAGTGGTGGTGGTGATGAAGGGGGGGGGGGGGATTATGGGGTGCAGGGGTTGGGTGGGTCTTCCTTGATAGTGGTGGTGGTGATGAAGGGGGGGGGGTTATGGGGTGCAGGGGTTGGGTAGGCCTTCCTTGATAGTGGTGGTGGTGATGAAGGGGGGGGGGGGGGTTATGGGGTTCAGGGGTTGGGTAGGCCTTCCTTGATAGTGGTAGTGGTGATGAAGGGGGGGGGGGGGGTTATGGGGTTCAGGGGTTGGGTAGGCCTTCCTTGATAGTGGTAGTGGTGATGAAGGGGGGGGGGGGGGGGTTATGGGGTGCAGGGGTTGGGTAGGCCTTCCTTGATAGTGGTGGTGGTGATGAAGGGGGGGGGGGGGGTTATGGGGTTCAGGGGTTGGGTAGGCCTTCCTTGATAGTGGTGGTGGTGATGAAGGGGGGGGGGGGTTATGGGGTTTAGGGTTTGGGTAGGCCTTCCTTGATAGTGGTGGTGGTGATGGAGTGAGGTGGGGATGGAGGGGGGGGGGATTATAAGGTGCAGGGGTTGGGTGGGTCTTCCTTGATAGTGGTGGTGATGATGGGGGGGGGGGTATTTATAAGGTCCAGGGGTTGGGTCTTCTTTGATGGTTAGACAAGTTGCACTGGTTCAACTGACATGGAACCCTTAGAACGGATCTGTGGGAATTATAAGGGTAAAAAATATCTCAATTAATCCTTTTAGCTACCAATTATCCTTCCTAGCTTCATAAAATTGTATAAACTTAGCTGATATTTAATACAAATGACGTCGCCGGTACTGAAAGGGTTAAAATACAGATACAAACTTATCCTATTAATTAATGACTAAAGCCGGATAAAACTTTCATCCCGTTGTAATCCTCTGAAATATAATATGCAAATTGTTTTAAGCGGGGATGGTTCACTTTTTGGGCGATTTTTGCATGTATTCACCACCGTCACCACCATAACCACACCAATCAGTGTAAACACAACCTTTGCATATACCACTACCGTCTGTGTGTGAACAAACTGAGAGTACAGTTGGCCACATAAGTTCTGTTCCTCTCCGGGATATTATAGAGTGGAATATACTGAGAGTACAGTTACCCACATAAGTTCTGTTCCTCTCCGGGATATTATACAGTGGAAAAAACTGAGAGTACAGTTGGCCACATAAGTTCTGTTCCTCTCCGGGATATTATACAGTGGAATATACTGAGAGTACAGTTGTCCACATAAGTTCTGTTCCTCTCCGGGATATTATACAGTGGAATATACTGAGAGTACAGTTACCCACATAAGTTCTGTTCCTCTCCGGGATATTATACAGTGGAATATACTGAGAGTACAGTTGTCCACACACGTTCTGTTCCTCTCCGGGATATTATACAGTGGAATATCATATGCATGGTTGAATTACAAGTGTAGTTTCTAATGCAGTGGTTAACTCATTTGATTAGCCAACTGGTAATTATTTTACTTGCATACATAAGATCACATGAGGAACAGATCTTATGTGGGCAGCTGTACGATCGAGGGTATTAAGTGTTGTCATAGATTCCAGTGGTTTTCGCTCAAGAAGTGTTATTGGTATCTGTATAGTTACTGGGAAAAGTGCTTATCCCTCAGAGTATTAGTCAGTGTCCGAAACTGTGTGAAATATCTGACAACACTTATTAACCTCGACTGTACATGCAATATACAATTCATCTCCCTTTTTTATACTTAAATATACTGCCATCTCTTAATCTTTTCGTTAACTGAATAATACACACACACACACACACACACACACACACACACACACACACACACACACACACACACACACACACACACACACACACCACACACACACACACACACACACACACACACACACACACACACACACACACACACACACACACACACACACACACATCCAACTGATAGTCTCTTTCGTGTACGAATCATAATAATTTGTTTTTTGTTTTTTTAACTTTTCTAGAGACTTTTTAGCAGAGTATTCACTTCCCGGTTATGTGATGTTTGAGAAAAGCCGAATAAATCGAAATGGAGGTGGCGTTTTACTTTATATCAAAGAAAGTCTTAACCCTACCCTCTTGTCAAAACCTCAAATTGTGAACGTCGACGCATCTTTTGTGCTAATAAAGAATAATAAAGGTACAAAAATAATACTTGCATTAATATACAGACCTCCAGCTCAATCAGTGCAAACTGACCGAGAAATTTATGAACAAATTGCAGATGTAAGTAACTCACAAGATACCGTAATTTTTGGCGACTTTAATTTACCGGTGACCAAGTGGGGCGATACTCTTACTTCACACTCCGGACATGACTTGTATACGAACTTGCAAGAGAGTTCGCTTTATCAATTTGTTTCGAACGCCGACCCGTGGTAATAACGTTCTTGACATTGTACTTGCAACAAAAGAAGAATTAATAGAGAATTTGAATGTTGGTGATGAATTCAGTAACAGCGACCATCGTACGATAACTTTCACTTTAAAGTTTACTAGTAACGAACCAAATAGTAGCATCGAAAAAGTCCCTAATTTCAAGAAAGCAAACTTCCATAAACTTAGAGCTATGTTTAAAGAAACTGACTGGAGCTTTTTAATTAACAATAACGACATAAATACATCTTGGAAGTTATTCGAAACCACTTACCTAAAAGCAGTGCAAGACTGCATACCATCGAAAATACGGCGTCCAGGCCATAATAATAAGCCCAAATGGTGGAATAAAGATATTTCAAACTGCCTGCTTGCTAAAAAAATTGCTAATGATAGATTAAAATCCTCACAAAATGACGAAGAACGGGTGAAATTTGTAGAGCTACGACGCAAAGCCAAAAAGTTAATTAAGCAAAGTAAAAAGACCCTAGAGTTACATATTGCGAATCAAAGTAAAACAAACCCGAAAGAATTCTATAGTTATATCAGAAAGAAAAAAGTAGTTACTTCAACTGTTGGACCGTTAGTCGATGAAAATGGAGAATACACCAAAGACGAAGTACAAATGAGTAATGCCCTCAATACCTTCTTTGCATCAGTTTTTACAACAGAAAACCTCAGTGATATCCCTACACCATCGCCGATTCAGATTGATAATTCAGATGTTCTAAGCAATATCACCGTTACAGAGAGAGAAGTATTGAATTGTTTAGATAAACTCAAGGTAAATAAAACGCCTGGACCTGATACAATCTCGCCTAGAGTTCTGAAGGAAGCTAAGGATGAGCTCTCCAAACCACTGACATTACTATTCAATAAATCCTTGCAGTCTGGAACTATGCCTGATCAGTGGAAGCTAGCTAACGTAACACCGATATTAAAAAAAGGCAGCAAATCCCTACACAGTAACTATCGTCCAATTAGCTTAACCTCAGTTGTATGTAAAATGCTAGAAACGGTCATACGAGACAGACTCGTAAATCACTTAGAGGAAAATAACATACTTAAAGATACTCAACACGGCTTTCGTAAAAAACGTTCCTGTTTAACAAACCTCTTAGACTTCTTCCACGATATCCTCAACCTCTACGATGAGAGTAAAGCTGTAGATATTATATACCTTGATTTTCAAAAGGCCTTTGACAAAGTTCCCCACAAAACGTTTACTGCTAAAACTAAAAGCGCATGGAATACAAGACGGTTTGTTGAAATGGATAGAAAATTGGCTCAGCGACAGAAAGCAAAGAGTAGTCATAAACGGTAAGGCATCTAAATGGACCAATGTAAGTAGCGGGGTACCCCAGGGATCGGTACTAGGACCAATTCTCTTTCTAATTTACATCAACGACATAGATGAGGGCCTCACCTGTACAATCTCAAAATTTGCTGACGATACAAAAATGCAAAATAGCGTACTCTCAAAAGAACAAGTTGACGATATGCAACACAATCTAGATAAATTGACATGTTGGGCCCAAATTTGGCAAATGAGTTTCAATGCGGATAAATGTAAAGTACTACATATCGGATACCTAAATGAGAAAGCAAACTATTCGATGAATGGCACTCAGCTTAAGAATGTAAACAGAGAAACCGATCTGGGAGTAACAATATCGAGTAACCTAAAACCGAGTCAACAATGTTCAGAAGTTGTTAAGAAGGCAAACAAAATAATTGGCTTTATAGGCAGGTCATTTGAGCATAAATCCAAAGAAGTTATCCTAACCCTTTACAATTCCTTAGTCCGCCCTCTTCTGGAATACTGCGTTCAATGCTGGTGCCCTTATTACCAAAAAGATATAAACAAGCTAGAACGAGTTCAACGTAGAGTTACCAAAATTATACCTAGCCTAAAGAACAAACCATACGAAGAGCGTCTTAGAGAATTAAATCTATTTCCTTTAACCCAGCGCAGATTAAGAGGTGACTTAATTCAAGTGTTCAAAATCATCAAAGGCATCGACAATATGAACTGTAGTAAGTACTTCACTATCAACCAATCTAATTACACGCCGGGAAACGGTTGCAAAATTATTGGTAAATCTTTTAACTCACACGAATCTAAGAATTTCTTCTTCAATCGAGTTGTCAACTTGTGGAATGGGCTTCCCCGAAACGTTATAGACTGCATCACCGTTGATTTATTTAAACTCCGCTTAGACAAATATCTCGCTTCAAACCCGCGACTGACTGCGTTTGTAAATGAATAACTTTATTTTATCCCCCCTCAGTTACTAACCCATCTGTCCCCTACTAACTTCCTAATCCTGCCACGGACATTAGTTCCAGGGCAGTAATTCCCTTTCCAATGTTCCCTTACCCACTCTAAACCACTGTTTGGACACTTGATCCTCAGTGTTTTGGAGGACAAGCAACCTAGAAGGGTCACTAGACTGTTGTTGCTTGATTTCCTTTGTACTCCTTTGTACTCTCTCTCTCTCTCTCCCATTTCACCACTATAAGACCATGCATAACAAAAGGTGCCAGGTAAGGAATACTTGTATATGCAGCAGGATGATAACTTATGCATAAGTCAAAGTTTGGGATACGCTGAGGAGAAAATGTGTTGTGTGTGAATAATTAATAGGATTTCGGAATGTGTTTAGAAGTTTAGCTTAGAAATCTGAAATGTTAAGAGAGTGAAAGATAAATTGCAAAATAGATTTAAATGACATCAAGACAGACAACTCAGACTAACATTATATAGTGTGAGAGGTGCTCACATAAATATATTGTATTGCGGTGTCTTGTTCTACTCAACATTGAATAAATATTTCAGGATTAATTCTGGACTGCTCCAAAGAGACCAAATGGTGTGTGTATCCCGTGTGTCTATGTAATTCTATGGTTTCATGCTTTAACCACCTTACTCTCCTGTCCCTCCCTCCACCTTCACCCCCCCCCCCTTCCCCTTATCTACCTCCACTGTCGCACTCCCCCTCCACCTTATCTTCCCTTCATCGCTCCTTCCACCTTCTCTACCCCCCTCCCTCCACATCTTTCATCCCACCCTTCATTCCACACACACACACATACACACCTGTAATTAAGTACAAACTGCACCATCTGGCTGGGATTAAAGGCCACGTCATACAGAGGTCGACCGCGACCCGACAGTAACCCGAAGGCAATGACTTGCACTTTTCACCCGAATTCGCCCGAAGTCCCCAAATGAGACTCGTACCCCGACTATGACTAGAAAGCAATTCGAATGCTACCCGAGGGACTCTAATGTGTCTCGAATACGAGTCGATGTTATCCCGTATATTACTCGAAACTAACCAGAAGTTGAACGGAATTGAATCGACCATGAGTCGAAAGATAATCGACGGTGACCGAGTAGCCGATACCAACCCGAGTTAAAACCGAATCACACCCGAAGTAACCCGACTTAAAACCGAATGAAAACCGAACCCCACCCGAAGTCAGGAACCCAACCGGAATGAAACCAGAATGTAAGTCGAACGTGACTAGAATAAGTCGCTCCAACTGCCCACAGGAATGCTTCACGTGGTTCCGCCCATCGGCTTGCGTTCGGGTTTGATTCAACTTGGCTTCGACTAGCCTTCGACTTACATTCTAGTCATTCGGATCACGATCGAGTAATCATCGAGTCTAATTAGGAATGTCGGGCATGCATCGAGTCATTTTCTAGTAGTATTCGGGTATCCATCTAGTCATCATCCTGAAATTCGGGTCAGCATCGAGTAACAGTTGACTTTCGAACAAGTTTATGTAGGAATTTTCCACTGAGCATCGAGTCTAATTCGGGTTACGGTCTACATCATCGGGTCTAAGTCCACTTAGGTTCGATCAATTCTGGTATGAATCGGGTTAAATTTTTTGACTCGAAAGTGACCCGAATAGGTCGAATGCGATCAGAATATGGTAGAATGTAAGCCGAATACGACTCAAATGTAAATCGAAGGTGACTCGAGGATTTTGTAACGGTTTTTTGACCCGAACGCACTCGAGGATTTCCCAAAAGTTAACGCATACACTAACTTTTGGCCGACTCGGGTTACTGTCGGGTCGCGGTCGACCTCTGTATGACGCGGCCTTAAACCATTACCGAACGGACAGGTTTAAGGGAACACAGAAGAGACAATAGATGAAACGGTGAGAAGGAGGAGGGAGAGGAGGCGAACAGAGGAGAGAAGTGTGGCGATCAAAAGAACATCAGAGAATACCTGGGCAGAATGGCAAAATTTACCAAAATAAAAACAATAAATGACATAATACTACACAGTATCGGTATACAAGCTATTAGGTGGACCAAATCGGGGATAGACCGAGTTAGACCACACACAAACACACACATCAGCTGGTGAACTTTGCCTCCTCATCTCAAGCAACAGAACTTGTCATTCCTGTGTGTGGCCTTACCTGTGGTTGTTTGTCCACCCACTATGTCCAAGACGCAGACAACCACACCAAGATAGACTTCTATCAAACGTTCCAACACCACCGCAGGCAGAGAGCCAAACATACGTAGAAATATCCCCGGGGGCCGGAAGGACACAATACATGCGCGCGCGCACACTACAAAACACAACACACAAAATGAGGAGGTGGCAGAGTGGGCGGAGCTTACTGTGTGACGTTTCGGACCCCAACATACCCGATCAACAAACTAATGTCCCACAATATTAATGCTCGGTTAACTTGATAGAAAGCCAACTCGTCTCGTCTGAACACACAGTATATCATCTTTCTCCACCGTAAGTTAAAACGATGATCTTTGAGAGTGAAAGAGAGGTGGTGTGTAGTGGGTGGGGTGGTGGAGTGAGGGAGGGAGGTGGATAGACATGTTCCCGAACTACCAACCTCCACCACCACCACCTTATTAATCTCCCGGACCTTCCCACCCTGTCACTCTCATGTTTTGCCTTTGATATCTTGCACACCTTTCTCAGTGAGTAACATAGGATGGCTTGACAGTAAATTAGGCTCGAAAAGAAAATGAAAAGCCGAGTGGATGAGTTAAGAAGCAAAGCGAGTGGATGGAAGGAAGGAGGCTGGGGGAATAAACTACAACATGTGACTTACTGCCTTCCTACCGTCTAGAGTCTAGACTCTAAAAGCACCCCCACCCCTCACCCTTTCTCCCTCCCTCACGCCTCCCATCAACTCCTTCACCCCCATATATTTCCTCCCCCAGTTCCCACCTGAATATTTCCTTCTCTTCCCATTCCTCCTCCTACTCTTCAATTAATATTTTTACTTTTCCGGGTGGAGGACCTGCCTGATTTGGGAGTAACTCAACCCTTGAATTAACACAGACCCATTTGCCTCTGAGGCCTGTAGAGCTGCCAAACATTGTTCTGAGAAACTATTTGCTGGCCACATATTATCCTCAAACTTACTGATGTTTTGACTCAGATGTGACCGGAACGAGTGTGTTGGTCTTCCAGGCCGAGCACGGATGGTTGGTGTTACCTATACAACACCAAGGAGTCTAGGGGAAGGGACCGGACAGGTATCTCATATCTATTATACTATAAAGCCCTGTCTATCATAAATTATAGTTAGTATGCCTTAGTTGATCTTAAAGACTTGTTAAAAGTAGGACATTTAAAGTAAGAAAGCAAATGGCAAGCTTCATAAAAGAAGCCAACATGTTTCGCTTTACAACATGTTGACCACAATGATTAGTAAGGAATCTAATTTTCTGCTGAAGTTGGAACCCAAAGAGCATTCCTTCTCTTAATATATTTCTAGACAGAGTTTGGTGTGAACCAAAAAAACAAAATGAGCAAAACACTCATTCACACACACTCACTCTCACTTCTCCCTCTTCTGGAATACTACGTTCAATCCTGGTGCCCTTATTACCAAAAAGATATAAACAAGCTAGAACGAGTTCAACGTAGAGTTACCAAAATGATACCTAGCCTAAAGAACTAACCATACGAAGAGCGTTTTAGAGAATTAAATCTATTTCCTTTAACCCAGCGCAGATTAAGAGGTGACTTAATTCAAGTGTTCAAAATCATCAAAGGCATCAACAATATGAACTGTAGTAAGTACTTCACTATCGACCAATCTAATTACACGCGGGGAAACGGTTGCAAAATTATTGGTAAATCTTTTAACTCACACGAATCTAAGAATTACTTCTTCAATCGAGTTGTCAACTTGTGGAATGGGCTTCCCCGAGACGTTATAGACTGCAGCACCGTTGATTCATTTAAACTCCGCCTAGACAAATATCTCGCATCAAACCCGCGACTGACTGCGTTTGTAAATGAATAACTTTATTTTATCCCCCCTCAGTTACTAACCCATCTGTCCCCTACTAACTTCCTAATCCTGCCACGGAAATTAGTTCCAGGGCAGTAGTTCCCTTTCCAATGTTCCCTTACCCACTCTAAACCACTGTTTGGACACTTGATCCTCAGTGTTTTGGAGGACAAGCAGCCTAGAAGGGTCACTAGACCTGTTGTTGCTTGATTTCCTTTGTACTCCTTTGTACTCCTCTCATTCTCTATGAACCTACACACACTCACTCTCACTCACACACTCTCACTCTCTCTCTCTCTCTTCTCCCCTCACTCTCTATGATCCGTCTCATTGTTATTACCCTTTCCTATAAGACCATCATAATAATTTGTTCCAGCTCTTTCACCTCTCTCACATTCCTCCTTCAACATTTCACCTTTGACTTCTCCTCTCGTTACTCCCTCTTCACGTTTCTCCAATTCTGTAATAGTTACATCATCTCCTAGACTAACATTTACTGACATCAAGGAATCATTCCCTCATATTCCTTTTCAAGTCTCTCTCTCTCTCTCTCTCTCTCAAACACACACACACACACACACACAGATAGATAGATAGATACTTTATTGACCACAGAATACATCGTAAAATGTATACATAGTGTAATTATAGTTTCCCAACAAGCAATGCATATCTCACTGTCTAATCTTACAACATACCGTAAGTGAAAACTGTAGTCCAAAAACAAAACCCTTACCAAATAATTATATAAGACACAATATGCAATATATGTAAACGCTGAATATCCTCCTCGCCTTTGATCGTCCGAATAACTATCAATAAACAGCCAAAATACCATGAATGATTTTACACAAGAAATCTGGTGTGAACTGATCTGAAATCATTAACTGTTGTAAATTTTCAAAATGGCCCCGGCCCCGCCTATTCCACCGACCTGTCTCACAAGCTATTGAGTGCCCACTCACACGAAAACGAGTAAATGACAGTCTATGGACTTCATTGATAGTATGTCTCTGTTTATACACATTATGTAGGTTGTAAGAAGGGTTAATTTCCTTATAGGTCTTACGTCTAGATGACTCCCTATTCCTGATTCCAGACACAACATCTTGCATCGCAACACTCAGATCAGCTGTATCTCGTGAAACGAATCCACTCACCAATCTACCCGTAACAGTATTCGAATCAATCACGGCACCAATGGAAAATGAAAGAGGGTCATCTCGGTATTCGGATCTTTCTTGCCAAATTTTATAAAATAATTGATGTTGTTTGAATTTAACGAGGTCTTGTAATGGAAGATACCCCGACGTCGAAGATATGCGTATATGTGTACCTACTGTAAATATGAAAATACTCGCGCTCTATATGTAAGCGTGTGTGTGTGTGTGTGTGTGTGCATTTATGTGGACCTACTGTAAATATGAAAATACTCGCGCACTATATGTAAGCGTGTGTGTGTGTGTGTGTGTGTGTGTGTGTGTGTGTGTGTGTGTGTGTGTGTACCAACTGTAAATATGAAAATACTCGCACTCTATATGTAAGCGTGTGTGTGTGTGTGTGTCTGTGTGTGTATATACCTTCTTTCCACTACTTCACCAATCTATTTAATTATCATTATTGGTGTGTAGATGTGTGTGTGTGTGTGTGTGTGTACCTACTGTAAATATGAAAATACTCGCGCTCTATATGTAAGCGTGTGTGTGTGTGTGTGTGCGTATATGTGTACCTACTGTAAATATGAAAATACTCGCGCTCTATATGTAAGCGTGTGTAATCACAAGCCTACGACAATAAGATTATATAAACACTATACACCCACCTTCTGCAACACAAAATAACCTCCACCCTCCCCCTCCCCCTCCTTCCTACACACACCCTTCCCCTCCCCTCCTACCTACACACACACTCCCCCTCCCCTTCCTTCCTACCTACACACACCCTTCCCCTCCCCTCCTACCTACACACACCCTCCCCCTCTTACCTACACACACCCTCCCCCTCTTACCTACACACACCCTCCCCCTCCCCTTCCTACCTACACATACCCTTCCCCTCCCCTTCCTACCTACACACACCCTTCCCCTCCCCTTCCTACCTACACACACCCTTCCCCTCCCCTTCCTACTTACACACACCCTTCCCCTCCTACCTACACACACCCTCCCCCTCCTACCTACACACACCCTTCCCCTCCTACCTACACTCACCGTCCCCCTCCTATGCTACCTACACACACCCTCCCCTCCCTCCTACCTACACACCCTTCCCCTCCTACCTACACACACCCTCCCCCTCCTCTCCTACCTACACACACCCTCCCCTCCCTCCTACCTACACACACCCTCCCCCCCCCCTTCCCACCCACACACACCCTCCCCCTCCTACCTACACACACCCTCCCCCTCCTCTCCTACCTACACACACCCTCCCCTCCCTCTCCCTCCTACCTACCTACACACACCCTCACCCTCCCCCTCCTACCTACACACACCTTCCCCCTCACCCTCCTACTTACAGTAACGCTGACGATTTAAAGTTTGTGTTAATTAGCGAGCGCAGGGTTTTTGTACTGTATTGTTTGTCTTTTGTGTACAAGTGTTGATCACTGATTGTGGATCTGAACATTGATTTGTGAAGGAGAGCTTGGGTTTGCCTGTTTTTTAAGTCTATAGTTTGTTTCTGATTACTTAGCTTATGAGCTCATGGGGCTTCGCTATGGTGGGGTTTTAGACCTTGTTTGTGTGCATTTGTAAGTTTGATAATTATATTCATGGAAAAGGTTCACTTACAGCCTAGTAGTTTATCATTAATTGTATATATGTTTGGTTGATGTTTTTGACTTATTAATTGAGCAGTATATGATTAAATTAATCTGAGCATTATGTTACGCTAAATTTGAAGTTACTTATGTTCTCATTTGACTACTATTTGGCGGGGTCTGTATGAAGTTACTTATATTCTCATTTGACTACTATAAAGGCTGGGGTGGCTAGGTACTTGGTCCAAGGAAACGCCCGTTACTGATGACTTCTTTAATGGTTAAACCTGCAAGATTACATCCATTTACTATGACAAAACATAAATCTTTATTTTTGAAGCTAAAATAAATGTATAGATACTTGTTATATTGATCGATGATATTAACAATAATAATAACAAAAACAAATGTATAGAATATAATAATAATAATAATAATAAACTGAATTCCTGACTTAAGGATACTCTTATCAATCCATAACCTCACTGAAATACACATTGATTATAAAATGCGAATTATTTACAGACTAAAATAATCTAAAACTCTTAAGTCATTCTTCCATATGATTAAAATACCAATTAAAATGTAATGCCATGAAGTCAACACACATTATGAATTTCAATATTCTCAAACTCTTATTATAAAGTTATTCCACAATAAATTTCAACACAAATAAAATATCACATGTTCGTATATACGATCGAACATAGATTTACGAAACTCTTAAGAATGTGTATATTACCTTAACACCTTATTGGCAGGCTAGGCGGTAAATAATATGTAGCCACCAGCGGGGTGTTTTTAGCCAAAATAGGGCTGTTTACGTGATCATTTTCATGCCTAAATAAGACCCAGAGCGTAAAACAAGTATCTATCCCTGAAAGGGCATAAACAGAGCTTTCCAATGACACCACAACGATCCTTTTATGACCGCTAGTTTTCTTGCAACAACCGCGCAACACGAGTGCAAAAAGCATGTAATTCGGTACTTTCCCCATACAATTCAGTATGTAGCGAGTGAGAGAGGGAGGGAGGAGGTGGGATTCGTGTCAGTAGGTTCGCCGCGGTGGTCTGGAGCAGTCATACGCTCGCTACTCTCCTGCCACCACTTGTCTCTCTCTCTCAGCAACATTACGTGCTGAAAATGCCACACGACCTATGTCGCGCGCCGCCAGATAGTCCAAATTTATTATACTCGACTTATGTTGTGGGCCGCTAGTTAGGGGTTAAAGCCTAAACAATACGTGAACACTACAAACACATGCCACTGCAAAATATTATTACCGATATCTGTAAATGTCATATCTTTCTTATTATATAGATAAGGATTTACAATACAGTTTACACACCATGGTTAAAATCACACAAGACCATACAGATACCGGTAACAATAATAGGGATAACCACAATACTTACAGTATGAACGGGAGCCAGCCACCACCTAACACTACAATGCCTTCTTGAACAATGACCAACCACTCCCTATCATACAGGACCCGCCAAGTAGTAGTCAAATGAAAATATAAACAACTTCATACAGACCCCGCCAAATAGTAGTCAAATGAGAACATAAGTAACTTCAAATTTAGCGTAACATAATGCTCAGATTAATTTAATCATATACTGCTCAATTAATAAGTCAAAAACATCAACCAAACATATATACAATTAATGATAAACTACTAGGCTGTAAGTGAACCTTTGCCATGAATATAATTATCAAACTTACAAATGCACACAAACAAGGTCTCAAACCCCACCATAGCGAAGCCTCATGAGCTAATAAGCTAAGTAATCAGAAACAAACTATAGACTTAAAAAACAGGCAAACCCAAGCTCTCCTTCACAAATCAATGTTCAGATCCACAATCAGTGATCAACACTTGTACACAAAAGACAAACAGTACAGTACAAAACCCTTCGCTCCCTAATTAACACAAACTTTAAATCTTCAGCGTTAACACACACCCTCCCCTCCCCTCCTACCTCCACTCCTCCCCCCCCCCCCCCCCTCCACTACTAAATATATTCATGGACTAATTTGGAAACAGTGTCTTGTTTACCTTCCTCTCTCGCGCCCCCGCATTTTTTAGTTGGTTCAAAAACAGCCTATACGAAGGGGAGGTACACTCCCTTGACTTAACCCTTTCAGTAATGTATATTATAGTTTCACAATAGTTATATGATCTGTTAATTAATGATAATTCAGTACTTGGACGAGGAAATAACATATAAATGCATTAATAACAGAAGTATAAGTTTGCTTTTATCACGGTGATTTTACTTATTCACAATGTGCCGGCATATCTGTCCCAACAAACATGTACCGGTACCATCATGTTATACAATATGTCTATAGAGGATCATTATGTAATTACTCTTCAAATAAAACTATGCAGCTCAAAACAAAAATATCACTGTAAATACTGGAAACATATCTTTAAATATAATAAATATACACACACTGTACATGTTTTGCTGATCCTACACTTATTTTTTGTTGTAATCCGTTCACACACAAACACACACACACACATGATGTATCCATACTTCTATGAAGTAATGGATTTCATCAAAGGGAATACCCTTTATATATTTTCTCCGTATAGTCTAAATTTATAACAACACAAGAATACTCCCGTCCACAATATATTTCTATGACATGGCTGATGTCCGCTTAATGCCCTTCAAGGGGGGAGTTTACCAGGAGCACATGCAACCATCCTTCCTCAACGGATGCCGACGGACAACTGAGTGAACTGACCACAGCAAGGATTTTAAATAGTGTAGACCACAGTGACCAGTGAGGATAGACTGTGAGAGATTACCTTGAGAGGTGAACCTTTAGAGCCCAGCAGTGAGGATGTGTGAATATAAGGAGAGTCACAGGATCACTTTTCCAGGCAATCCTGGTTTGGCAGCTTATTAACTTAATATATACTGGAGTTCAACTGTGCAGAACCATATACCTTCATCAAATTGTCGATATAGGTCAATCCAACCCATCGATTCAACCTCAGTCAATACAACGCTGGTCAACTCGCGGTGATGTTACAATGTTTGTATAATATCCTAACCAATCTCAGCGTATTTTGTTTTATTGTATTCTAAGCTAATAATTATAAGCCAAGCTCTTATATGGTCCTTAACAAACAAACTATTTACTGCTAACACTCGCCGCAGGCAGATTTGCCTGATGGATCCCTCAAAAAAAAAAAAGAAAACAAAAAAACTTACCTAACTAAACTTAAGATAATATGATCCAAGCAATAGTTGACAGCAAGACATTAAACTGGTATTACCAACATTAAACTGGCGAAATAAATACCATAACTACCAGAACAAAAATGCATAATAAAGTTGATGCCGTTCACAACGCCGAGAAAAATCTACGTGAATTCGGCACTTGTGAAATATTCCTCCGTCTCGCTTACTGGGCTGGCATTTTAAGAGAAATATTTGCGGCTTAACAGTATTATGCAGTTTTCGTCAAGACTTGGTCGTATACTTTTTGGCCGATTATTAAACTTCAGTACGGGATCTACACATGTATTGCAATCTACAGACAAAACTAATATCTTACTAATATCGCTAATTGTTGAAACATCCAAACTAGTCTTCATAAGCAATAATACACACGTAATTTTAAGCAGATGTTATACCATCTCATAGGTACTTGCTCTCTTTCTCTCTCAACTTGGTTCCTTTTTCACTTTCAACTGTTTTCAGTTTCAACCCTCCTCTCTAATTATATTCTGCCCAGCCTTTGTGACCTTCCTCCACCCTCTCATACATTCTTTCTGTCTGTCATCCTCTGTCATCCTCTGTCATCCTCTCTCTCTCTCTCTCTCTCTCTCTCTCTCTCTCTCTCTCTCTCTCTCTCAGTAATAAACCACAGACCATCATTGTGATGGACTTACGGGAACTTTGTCTCTGCTGCTGCCCAACTTTCCCTCACAATAATAATTATTCTCAACTATATTTCCACGATAACGACGTCTCCTATATTCCACATTTTTCAAATATTGTGTAATTTCCGTTAATTAGTAAGGCAATAGAATGTGTGTGTGTGTGTGTGTGTGTGTGTGTGTGTGTGTGTGTGTGTGTGTGTGTGTGTGTGTGTGTGTGTGTATTATAGAAAACTCATATTTACATGTGTTGTTAAAAAGCAATGTTGCCTTCAGTAGAGATATAAACATCGCATGTGCAACTCCCCCTCCCCTCTCCCTCTCTCTCTCTCTTACCCTGCAGGTGGCACCAGGGGTCAATAGGCAGCACTGGCAGCAGTAATGAGGAGCATATAAAAGGACTACAAACGCCTTACAAAATTAATATATATGGTACCAGATTCTTGCGTATCATATCAGACTAATGAATATTCGTCATAACAAAATTATGTTTTATAATTTATCCGTATGACTATTACTATAACTCCACACACACACACACACACACACACACACACACACACACACACACACACACACACACACACACACACACACACACACACACACACACACACACACACAAACAAATACCTGCCCACACACACGTCTACACACAACTGAGTAACTGAGTAACACTTCCACACACTCACATCTAATATCGCATCATACGCTCAGTCAGATTTCAGATACACAAGGCCCAAAGCATACATGACTGCACACTGGTGTACACACACACACACGCACACACACACACGCCAACATACAATATAAAGATGATACGTACACACAATTATATATGAAAATATATAATATACTGTTGCATTACATTTGACCAATAGGGCATAATGGACCACTGAGAGTAATTAACAGATTGGTGTTAAGTCCAATTACCATAATCCATAACACGCGGAAGTGGAAACTGTAACTTTCAAAGCTAAATAATTTGAATCAATAACTGGAATGTCATTTCACAATTAACGGCATACACCTGTTATTTCATTACTTGATATAATTATATCATTGTCAATTATATATTCATTAGTAGTATTTCTCTAACATCAACTTTTGTCTTAAGTAATACACACAGTAAAACGGTCGAACTTAAATTAAATGTTTTCTATGCACTTGAACATCACCACTAATCAACTAATTTAAGACGCTGCAGTTTTCATTACATAATTACAGTTAATCGGCAGCGGTGGTTACTTAATAAACGTTGCCTTTCCTAAATACGTATAACTGATTGTTTTCATAATCATACGTTAATAAATGGTGATGAGGATATTTTGAGAAAAGATAAAAATATATACTGTATATATACAGAATGAAGCACCGTCTTGTACAATACAACCGAACCTTATAAAATAATAAGTAACATTCAGCCATGTAATAAGAGAACTGGTGGGAAAGGGAAACAAACGGTTACTACATACTTATTAGGGTTACTATCAAGCCAATATATTGTTCATGGGTGTTGAGTTATATCGTTACCATGTAAGTTTATCTCTTACAGGTTCGACCTTCAGAGATAGGAAGCATTTTCAATTGATTTATGTAAATATCGCGAATATGTATTAGTCATCCGGTATATTTATCTAATTTCAACTAAGATAACCTATTACGAGAAGTATGATATTTTATAATCCATAATAAATTCCTAGTGTTGTTGTAAGAGTATTGTACTGACCTATACTGTAGATGGTGGCAGTACCGGCTGACTTGTTCACTTCACCAACACTGTAAAAGAAGTAAAATATTTTATTATACCGGTAATGCTTTAATTCACGTTCCACGAATTTTACACATATCTTTGTTTTAAAGGAAAAAGCCAAGTGAAGTTCTCCAGGCTGCACAGAGCATTATTTACTGACAGACAAAGCACCCCAAACATTAGCAGGCGCCACCACCACACAACAAACACCCCCAGAGATAGCCGGCTCCCCCGTGCCCCACTGCTGCTGGACCCTAAACACTTTATATACTGACAATACGATTTTTTTTTTTCATAGACTCCATTTTGCAACACTTAATGTGCCCAATATGCATTCTATAGTATAACAAATTACGACAAATCACATGCAGAGCCAAAACTAAGCAAATAGTCACACATTTAAATACATTGTTTTGATTATGTCATTATGAGGCATGGAGCATCTCATTATAAACTTGGAACAAGATTACACCTTGGACTGGAGAGCAACACTACAAGGGAACTGTGTTGTGTAATTCTCCCCAGAGAGTGATGGTGGTATAATGGTCCCTAAGAGCATCTCTCCCCCCCCCCCCCCTCCTCTTCCCCACTATCCCTCCCGTATTCCCGACTCGGCCCTCCTCTTTACTAAACTGATCAACTTGAGGGTGATACACAGGGGAGGGGGAGGGGGAGGGGGCAGGGAAGATATTAGTTCAGAGTTCTATGATGATATCTACATAGAGAGCGGGAGAGAGAGGAACATATGGGATATAGGCAAACCCTGAATTTTGTTGACATACAGATGAATCCTTATTTACTTTTCAGATACAGTACTTGATGAATCTACGCAAAATTTGTAACAGAGTTTGGCAAAAGTCTTCATCTTGTTTGAATAATTCCTCAGCGGAAATCAATTCCAGGATCTGCAATTCTATAGCCGATCTCAATTCTTTAGTAGGGAATGGAAGGGTATTTTTATGAAGCTCCACAACAATATTAATTTCAGAGTTTCGTGGATTATTGCGTTTGGGAAAAGATAGGCCATTCTAGATGTGTGTCTGAGCCAAGCCAATCACACCGTATCTATTCCAATTGCATTTATTCTAAGCGAGTATATCAATACTGATAAAATACTTAACTTTAGGAATATAATTTTCAAGTAGCTTAGTGTTTGTAAACTGGGGAAAACAAAATATATCATGTGTCTATGCTATTTATACTCTATTATCTGAGTAATCAACACCTTCCCTTATAGACATGATCCAATGCTAGTAAATGCAAGTAACATTATTAATAACAACATAATGATAAGAATTACGATCAATAACAAAGAGTATGCAAAATAACAGAAGTAAGCAATAAATATAACACACAAAATCATGCTATATACAGTACCCGATTTCATGTTGAGAGTTTTCTGAACGTAGATGCGCAGTATATTGTATTTAAATCTCAGATTAATCCAAGGCACAGACAAAATAGCCTCCATAAACATTGTCTGGTCTGTCTTTGTTTACATGTTAGACCATTCAATTGTCATTTTCTGCTTCTCCTCTCTCTTGAGTGAGGAAGTTACGTCTTCCCAGGTATTGATATTGATTCCCTGTCTCGACATTCTCAATCTCTCTCTCTCTCTCTCTCTCTCTCTCTCTCTCTCCCCTCCCCCCCCCCTCTCTTTCTCGAGTGGTAGGTGGGGAGAGAACCCCCCCCCCCGGCTTTACCTTCTACTTTAGTAGGAAACCCCATTTTAAAAATTAGTCAGGGCTGCAAGATCTGGGCAGTCCGAGTATCTATGTAACTCTCACTCACTCACTCACTCACTCACTCACTCACTCACTCAGGTTTGGTGAGTCCATGTTTGGTACTGTCGATCTTCGAGTCTGCCGGCTCTGCCAGCAACGAGAGAATTTTACAGTGAAATTAGATGAAGCCTACAACAAGATCAACGTCCTCACCATGAAGCTGGAATCACTCCAAGAGTTTGTAACACTCAACGTTGGAGTACCACAAACTTCAATTGTCACCGCAACTCCAGCAGCCACCAACGCCCCAACGTCAACTGCCAACAATTCAACGCCTACAGTAGCCACTTCAGCTGATGTTTCCGATACTCAAGATACAAATAGTGACTCTCTTCCCCCTCAAGACAACTTCCGTGTCGTGAGGAACAACGTTTGCCCCAAGACCAGGAAACACATACCGATTACCGAGTGTCAAAACCGTTTCCAGATACTCACAGACTCAGATGACGAAGAGGAAATAGAAGAAGTCCGGCTCGTGGGAGACTCGATGATACGTGGTCAGCTCACAGAGTTTTGCGCCAGGGCACCTAAGACCAGGAAGCATTTTTGTATCCCTGGTGGTGGTGTGGATGACGTAGATGCAGCAGTTGACGAAGTATCAAAGCTGGCCCCTGCTAATACAATGTACGTCATCCACGTTGGATCCAACGATGTACAGCGAACCCGGTCGGAAGATTTGCTTTTAAAGTACCAGCAGCTGATCAAGTCGTTTAAGGAGAAGTCATCAAGGATCATCGTCTCAGGAATCGTCCCCCGGCTCGGTGTAGAGAGCCGATTTTACAACATAGCCACCAGCACAAATCGTTGTCTAGCAAACCTCTGCAGGAAGGAGAACGTGGGATTCGTCGACACCTGGGACAATTTCTACTACGATGACTATTTGTTTTCGGACGATGGAGTTCATCTGAACCAGGTGGGAGCAGCACGTTTTGGGCGTCTTCTCAATGATGCGGTGAAGGATTTTCGGAGAAGAAATCGACTCAGCACAGGACAACCAGGAAGGAGGACCGAAGACAGCAAGGACGGCAACCTACAAAGGAATTAAATACTAATCCGTCAAGAACCGCGAATTTGGATAAAGCTCCACCAACATGACCCAAATTCAAAACCGCCAGGGATAACGACCGAGGACCGAGGACAGCCATGAATGTAAATGTAGATCCGACCAGAACCAAAAATTCGATGAAAGAACGTTCTGTGAGTTCTAAAACCGCAACTTTAAAGGTTTTCTATGCAAACGCTCGTAGCATACGCAATAAATTTTCAGATTTAGAGGAACTAGTGTTTACAGAAAATTATGATGTGATTGGCATAACAGAATCTTGGCTCAATACAGAAGATAGACACTTTTTAGCAGAGTATTCACTTCCCGGTTATGTAATGTTTGAGAACAGCCGAATAAATAAAAATGGAGGTAGCGTTTTATTTTATATCAAAGAAAGTCTTAACCCGACCCTCGTGTCAAAACATCAAATTGTGAACGTCGACACATCTTTTGTGCTAATAAAGAATAATAAAGGTACAAAAATAATACTTGAGTTAATATACAGATCTCCAGCTCAATCAGTGCAAACTGACCGAGAAATTTATGAACAAATTGCAGATGTAAGTAACTCAAAAGATACAGTAATTTTTGGCGACTTTAATTTACCTGTGACCAAGTGGGGCGATACTCTTACTTCACACTCTGGACATGACTTGTATACGAACTTGCAAGAGAGTTCGCTTTATCAATTTGTTCGAACGCCGACCCGTGGTAATAACGTTCTTGACATTGTACTTGCAACAAAAGAAGAATTGATAGAGAATTTGAATGTTGGTGATGAATTCAGTAACAGCGACCATCGTACGATAACTTTCACTTTAAACTTTACTAGTAACGAACCAAATAGTAGCATCGAAAAAGTCCCTAATTTCAAGAAAGCAAACTTCCATAAACTTAGAGCTATGTTTAAAGAAACTGACTGGAGCTTTTTAATTAACAATAAGAACATAAATACATCTTGGAAGTTATTCGAAACCACTTACCTAAAAGCAGTGCAAGACTGCATACAATCGAAAATACGGCGTCCAGGCCATAATAATAAGCCCAAATGGTGGAATAAAGATATTTCAAACTGCCTGCTTGCTAAAAAATTTGCTAATGATAAATTAAAATCCTCACAAAATGACGAAGAACGGGTGAAATTTGTAGAGCTACGACGCAAAGCCAAAAAGTTAATTAAGGAAAGTAAAAAGACCTTAGACCTTATATTGCGAATCAAAGTAAAACAAACCCGAAAGAATTCTATAGTTATATCAGAAAGAAAAAAGTAGTTACTTCAACTGTTGGACCGTTAGTCGCTGAAAATGGAGAATAAACCAAAGACGAAGTACAAATGAGTAATGCCCTCAATACCTTCTTTGCATCAGTTTTTACAACAGAAGACATCAGTGATATCCCTACACCATCGCCGATTCAGATTGATAATTCAGATGTTCTAAGCAATATCACCGTTACAGAGAGAGAAGTATTGAATTGTTTAGATAAACTCAAGGTAAATAAAACGCCAGGACCTGATACAATATCGCCTAGAGTTCTAAAGGAAGCTAAGGATGAGCTCTCCAAACCACTGACATTACTATTCAATAAATCCTTGCAGTCTGGAACTATGCCTGATCAGTGGAAGCTAGCCAACGTAACACCGATATTAAAAAAAGGCAGCAAATCCCTACCCAGTAACTATCGTCCAATTAGCTTAACCTCAGTTGTATGTAAAATGCTAGAAACGGTCATACGAGACAGACTCGTAAATCACTTAGAGGAAAATAACATACTTAAAGATACTCAACACGGCTTTCGTAAAAACGTTCCTGTTTAACAAACCTCTTAGACTTCTTCCACGATATCCTCAACCTCTACGATGAGAGTAAAGCTGTAGATATTATATACCTTGATTTTCAAAAAGGCCTTTGACAAAGTTCCCCACAAACGTTTACTGCTAAAACTAAAAGCGCATGGAATACAAGACGGTGTGTTGAAATGGATAGAAAATTGGCTCAGCAACAGAAAGCAAAGAGTAGTCATAAACGGTAAGGCATCTAAATGGACCAATGTAAGTAGCGGGGTACCCCAGGGATCGGTACTAGGACCAATTCTCTTTCTAATTTACATCAACGACATAGATGAGGGTCTCACCTGTACAATCTCAAAATTTGCTGACGATACAAAAATTGCAAATAGCGTACTCTCAAAAGAACAAGTTGACGATATGCAACACAATCTAGATAAATTGTCATGTTGGGCCCAAATTTGGCAAATGAGTTTCAATGCGGATAAATGTAAAGTACTACATGTCGGATACCTAAATGAGAAAGCAAACTATTCGATGAATGGCACTCAGCTTAAGAATCTAAACAGAGAAACCGATCTGGGAGTAACAATATCGAGTAACCTAAAACCGAGTCAACAATGTTCAGAAGTTGCAAACAAAATAATTGGCATTATAGGCAGGTCATTTGAGCATAAATCCAAAGAAGTTATCCTAACCCTTTACAATTCCTTAGTCCGCCCTCTTCTGGAATACTGCGTTCAATCCTGGTGCCCTTATTACCAAAAAGATATAAACAAGGTAGAACGAGTTCAACGTAGAGTTACCAAAATGATACCTAGCCTAAAGAACAAACCATACGAAGAGCGTCTTAGAGAATTAAATCTATTTCCTTTAACCCAGCGCAGATTAAGAGGTGACTTAATTCAAGTGTTCAAAATCATCAAAGGCATCGACAATATGAACTGTAGTAAGTACTTCACTATCGACCAATCTAATTACACGCGGGGAAACGGTTGCAAAATTATTGGTAAATCTTTTAACTCGCACTAATCTAAGAATTTCTTCTTCAATCGAGTTGTCAACTTGTGGAATGGGCTTCCCCGAAACGATATAGACTGCATCACCGTTGATTCCTTTAAAATCCGCATAGACAAATATCTCTCATCAAACCCGCGACTGACTGCGTTTGTAAATGAATAACTTTATTTTATCCCCCCCCTCAGTTACTAACCCATCTGTCCTCTACTAACTTCCTAATCCTGCCACGGACATTAGTTCCAGGGCAGTAATTCCCTTTCCAATGTTCCCTTACCCACTCTAAACCAATGTTTGGACACTGATCCTCAGTGTTTTGGAGGACAAGCAACCTAGAAGGGTCACTAGATCTGTTGTTGCTTGATTTCCTTTGCACACACACACACACACACACACACACACACACACACACACACACACACACACACACACACACACACACACACACACACACACACACACACACACACACACACACACACTAGAGCTACGACGCAAAGCCAAAAAGTTAATTAAACAAAGTAAAAAGACCTTAGAGTTACATATTGCGAATCAAAGTAAAACAAACCCGAAAGAATTCTATAGTTATATCAGAAAGAAAAAAGTAGTTACTTCAACTGTTGGACCGTTAGTCGATGAAAATGGAGAGTACACCAAAGACGAAGGTCAAATGAGTAATGCCCTCAATACCTTCTTTGCATCAGTTTTTACAACAGAAGACCTCAGTGATATCCCTACACCATCGCCGATTCAGATTGATAATTCGGATGTTCTAAGCAATATCACCGTTACAGAGAGAGAAGTATTGAATTGTTTAGATAAACTCAAGGTAAATAAAACGCCTGGACCTGATACAATCTCGCCTAGAGTTCTAAAGGAAGCTAAGGATGAGCTCTCCAAACCACTGACATTACTATTCAATAAATCCTTGCAGTCTGGAACTATGCCTGATCAGTGGAAGCTAGCCAACGTAACACCGATTTTAAAAAAAGGCAGCAAATCCCTACCCAGTAACTATCGTCCAATTAGCTTAACCTCAGTTGTATGTAAAATGCTAGAAACAGTCATACGAGACAGACTCGTAAATCATTTAGAGGAAAATAACATACTTAAAGATACTCAACACGGCTTTCGTAAAAAACGTTCCTGTTTAACAAACCTCTTAGACTTCTTCCACGATATCCTGAACCTCTACGATGAGAGTAAAGCTGTAGATATTATATACCTTGATTTTCAAAAGACCTTTGACAAAGTTCCCCACAAACGTTTACTGCTGAAACTAAAAGCGCATGGAATACAAGACGGTGTGTTGAAATAGATAGAAAATTGGCTTAGCGACAGAAAGCAAAGAGTAGTCATAAACGGTAAGGCATCTAAATGGACCAATGTAAGTAGCGGGGTACCCCAGGGATCGGTACTAGGACCAATTCTCTTTCTAATTTACATCAACGACATAGATGAGGGTCTCACCTGTACAATCTCAAAATTTGCTGACGATACAAAAATTGCAAATAGCGTACTCTCAAAAGAACAAGTTGACGATATGCAACACAATCTAGATACATTGTCATGTTGGGCCCAAATTTGGCAAATGAGTTTCAATGCGGATAAATGTAAAGTACTACATATCGGATACCTAAATGAGAAAGCAAACTATTCAATGAATGGCACTCAGCTTAAGAATGTAAGCAGAGAAACCGATCTGGGAGTAACAATATCGAGTAACCTAAAACCGAGTCAACAATGTTCAGAAGTTGTTAAGAAGGCAAACAAAATAATTGGCTTTATAGGCAGGTCATTTGAGCATAAATCCAAAGAAGTTATCCTAACCCTTTACAATTCCTTAGTCCGCCCTCTTCTGGAATACTGCGTTCAATGCTGGTGCCCTTATTACCAAAAAGATATAAACAAGCTAGAACGAGTTCAACGTAGAGTTACCAAAATTATACCTAGCCTAAAGAACAAACCATACGAAGAGCGTCTTAGAGAATTAAATCTATTTCCTTTAACCCAGCGCAGATTAAGAGGTGACTTAATTCAAGTGTTCAAAATCATCAAAGGCATCGACAATATGAACTGTAGTAAGTACTTCACTATCGACCAAGCTAATTACACGCGGGGAAACGGTTGCAAAATTATTGGTAAATCTTTTAACTCACACGAATCTAAGAATTTCTTCTTCAATCGAGTTGTCAACTTGTGGAATGGGCTTCCCCGAAGCGTTATAGACTGCATCACCGTTGATTCATTTAAACTCTGCCTAGAAAAATATCTCGCATCAAACCCGCGACTGACTGCGTTTGTAAATGAATAACTTTATTTTATCCCCCCCCTCAGTTACTAACCCATCTGTCCCCTACTAACTTCCTAATCCTGCCTCGGACATTAGTTCCAGGGCAGTAGTTCCCTTTCCAATGTTCCCTTACCCACTCTAAACTACTGTTTGAACACTTGATCCTCAGTGTTTTGGAGGACAAGCAACCTAGAAGGGTCACTAGATCTGTTGTTGCTTGATTTCCTTTGTACTCCTTTGTACACACACACACACACACACACACACACACACACACACACACACACACACACTCAGGTTGTAATCAAAAGTTCACATCAAATGCGGCATGAAAGCCCAACCAATCATCGGGGAGAATTACATTTGTGGCTACCTTTCTCACACGGTCTGAAGGTAAATTGAGGTGGTGACGTTCCTACAATGTTCAACTGAGTAGGGTACGGTGGCCAATTCAGCGCTGTTCACTTAGTAAGCAACGTATTAGCAAAAAATAATGTTAGATTTAGATAGCAAAACTGTTCATCAGAATAGACTTGTGTTTTATGATAATAAACACAAATTCGTCAAGTAGTTGAGGAAAGTATCTGGTTACTTAGGATATCAGGATTATTAGTTAAGTCTTAACAACTTTGAAAATTGATCGATAAGTATTGTAAATGGTGCCCCCCCCCCCCCCTCAACATTAATAAACACTGATCTCGGTAATTGAGAGTATTTTCTTTCTTATCCTGCAAGGTAACTGATTTCCAACTGTCTTCAATGTACAGTTATTTGTCGGATGAAATGTATATTGGGGAGAACACTTTTCACTTTCCTTAATTTAGGATAGTTATCTTTTCTATAATTAACTAGAGACCACCTCAAAGAGATCTTAACATAAGAACATAAGAACATAAGAAAATGGGAGTCTGCAGAAAGCCGATTGGCCTAAGCAAGGCAGATCCCTGTCCCACACAACCCCAATTACAAAGCCCAATTATAGGCTCAACACTCTAATACCCTGAGGATCATCTTACCAAACCGGTTAGAGATTAACGCAGGATTACGGGGTCTGCAGAGCGCTGATTGGCCCAACCCGGCTGATCCCCCTTCACACCCAACCCTTCTCGTCCATATGCTTATCCAATTTTTTCTTAAAGCTCCCTATCGTTCTTGATCCCACTATATCACTTGGTAGCCTATTCCACCCATCTACAACTCTGTTACCAAACCAATATTTGCCTATATCTTTTCTGAAACGAAATTTATCTAATTTGAAACCATTGGTACGAGTTCTTTCGCTATCACTGAGCTTTAGTACATTTGTCATGTCCCCTTTGTTAATCCCACTAACCCACTTGAACACCTCTATCATATCCCCTCTAACTCTGCGTCTCTCTAACGAATGTAAACCTAATTTCTTCAACCTTTCTTCATACGGAAAATTTCTAATATTATGGATCATTTTTGTCATTCTACGCTGAATTCTCTCCAATGAATCTATGTCCATTCTGTAATAAGGACACCAAAATTGGACAGCATAATCCATATGGGGTCTCACTAATGACAAGTAAAGTTTTAAGATAACATCAGCAGTTCTGTTACTCACACTCCTAGAGATGAACCCGAGAATCCTGTTTGCCTTATTACGAACGCTTATACACTGTTTTCTAGGCTTCAAATCATTGCTAACAAACACACCTAGATCTTTCTCGCAGTCTGAATTTGCTAATTCTAAATTAGCTAGTTTATATTTAACATTTGTTTGCATCTTCCCTATCTTTAACCTGACAAGCGCGATTTGACAGTAGGTGCTAGGGTAGTTATTTGTGCATTTCTAGCCCTGGATTCTGACAGAATTCGTTATATTTACAATATAAACCATTATTTGTTTTCGGTATGCTTTTATTTTACATATATGATGTATATATGAACCTTCAAGAGTGCTAAAATAAGTGGGAAAAGCATTTGGGTGGTGAAAAACGAAGATATTGGCCACCCGGTCATAATCTCAGGCGAGAGAGAGAGACAGGCAGCCTTCCCCTCTCGCTGTCTGGGAGTCAACTGAGGAGAGCGGGGCGGTGTGTGCCGGTGTCTGGGTGTTGCATAACGATCTTTTATGCAACCCACTTGTGCTACATTATCGCGGGAGAGAAAAAATAACCGATAATGATGATAATAAGAGGAAAATAGGTGATAATTGAGGAGGGGAGGGAGGGGGGAATAAGGTGGGGAAGGAGGGGAGGGGGGTGGGTGAGATTTACATGGATGAGTACTGGAGGGGAATTATCTCACCTTGAGACAAATTCCTTTGTTTTGATAGGCCCTTTTTTTTTATGGAAGGCTTTTTTTATGGTCCTGCTTCCGTGAGGCCTATCGCGTTCCCTATAGGAAGCCTTCCGTGAGGCCTATCGCGCTTGCCGGGTTAATACCTTGCATTTGTCAATGTTAAACTTCATCTGCCAATTTACTGACCATTCATGTAAGGTATCTAGATCCCTTTGGAGGCACTCTATATCGCTATCTGAATCAATTGATCTCCCCTTTAGTATCGTCTGCGAATTTACTTATCCTACTAGTTATACCTAAATCTAGGTCATTTATGTATATAAGAAACAACAGGGGACCTAATACCGATCCCTGGGGGACACCACTTTTGACTGCTCCCCACTCTGACTTGGTACCATTTATGCTGACTCTCTGTTTCCTACCAATTAGCCATGACCTAATCCATCCCAACAACGACCCTCCTATTCCATGGTGCCTCAACCTTTCTCATCAATCTCTCATGAGGGACTCTGTCGAAAGCTTTACTGAAGTCTAAATATATAATATCATATGTCTTGTCACTATCTACTGCTTCATATACCTCTGAGAAAAAGCTAAGCAAATTAGTAAGGCACGAACGTCCCTGAGTGAATCCATGCTGAGAAGAATTTATTAAGTTAAATTTTACTAAGTGGCTTCTAATTTTCCTAGCAATAATAGACTCTAGCAACTTTCCTATGATTGATGTGAGACTAATGGGACGGTAATTGGATGCTATCGATTTATCACCTTTTTTGAAGATCGGAACTACATTTGCAAGCTTCCAAGCTTCTGGAACTAAACCTGTTTCTAATGACTTGTTAAATATAAATGCTAATGGACTACTTAACTCATCTCTGCATTCTTTTAATACTCTAGCATATACCTCGTCAGGACCAGGCGATTTTTGAGGTTTCAGTCTGTTAATTTCCTTAAGCACATCATTTCTACTTATACTAACTGTACTTAACATATTTTCTATACTATCACTATATACCATATTGACTTCTGGAATCTGTGCCAAATTTTCATTAGTGAAAACGGAAAGAAACTGACTATTTAATGTACTGCACATTTCTAAATCATTTTCTGTTATTTCTCCTATTGAAGTTTTTAGGGGGCCTATTACATCTCTAACTTTAGATTTATATAGTTGGTAAAAAGCTTTAGGGTTATTTTTTGAGTCGCTGGCTATCCTTATTTCATAATTTCTTTTTGCTTTCCTGATTTCCTTTTTGACCTGTCTTGATAGAGTCTGATAGTATACTGTATATGTAAATGATTTTCACCTTTCTTTATTTTTCGATATATTCCTTTCTTTTTTCCTATAAGATCTATTAGCTTATTAGTCATCCATTTTGGTTGGTTCTGCGTCGATCTAAATCTTCTTTTAGGGATATATTTATTTTGAGCATTGTGGAGTGAAGCAATAAACTGGTTATATGTAGGTGGCAAGTTTAACTCTGGCATATCCTGACTTAATCGCTTAACAATAGGGTCCACCCTTAAGTCTCTTCTTAGCCCACCATAATCGGCTTTTCTGAAATCTGGGATAAGTGTCGTATTCTCTTTAGCATTCCCTGTCCATTGTATATTAAAATAAATAGATTTATGATCGCTATTTCCTAGGTGGTCACCAATCTCTACATTATTTATCATATGTTCATTGTTACTGAAAACTAAATCAAGAATATTAATACCTCTAGTCGGCGTATCTATGAATTGAAATAAAAAACTATCTTGTACTACCTCTATAAACTCTACTGAATCGGAGTCGCCTATTTGGTGCTGCCAATCAATGTTCGGAAAATTAAAATCCCCCATAATGCACACATTGCTAAACCTTGATGCTATTTTAATTTCCTCCCATAACGATTTTCCGCCATTTCTACTCATATTAGGCGGTCTATATATAACTCCAATAACTATGGTCTCACTACCTTCGTTAACCTCTACCCAAACACTTTCATTATCATTATTTAGTCTAATACCTGATTTAATACAGCTTTTTAATGTACTCCTGACAAACACTGCTATACCCCCGCCCCTCCTACTTGTTCGGTCATATTTAAACAAACTATATCCTGGAATATCAAATTCTGCTAAAAAATGCCTAGATTCTGTATTAATCCACGTTTCAGTTAGCGCTATTATGTCTATATTTTCTGTGCAAACGAGTGCTCTAAGTTCGTTCATTTTGTTACATAAACTCCTACAATTTGTATAATATACCCTCAACCTATTACTTTTATTTGCAACTAATTTTCTATTGTGTTTAGCTAACTTATTATTTCCTGTTGAACTACTAGCTCTAGACGGAAATTCTACTCTATCAGTATTCTCATCTTTACTATCAGTTACATGTGTAGTGTTATTGATACTACTATTACACATCACTATATCCGCACTATCTTGACTGATTATTTCTATTTTACTCACTGGTTTGTCACATGAAGTACCTGCTCCATATGGAGACAGTATCTTACTTACACACCCAGGTTTTTTTAACGAAACCCCGCAACAATCTTGTCGAGTGAGCTGGCCAAGGTCGAAACTCCTAGTCGAGAGAGATGTACTCCATCCTGGGCATACAGTTCATCCTTACCATAAAAGAGGGACCAGTTATCCAGGAATGGAATAGTATTTGCCTTACAATACTTCTCCAGCCGGCTATTTACACCAATAGCCCTGGAGGACCATTCCTTCCTTACCCCTCTTCTAGGCAGGATACTGTTTACCACAGGAACTCCACCTTTTTCCTTGATCCTCTCCAACATTTCCTGATACTTGGAGAGCAACTCCTCAGTCCTGCATCTCCATATGTCGTTGCTCCCTGCGTTGAGGAAGATGATGGGGTCCTCCCCACTCACTTCCATGACAGCAGCTATCTTCTCAGCCACCCTCCCGACTCCGGCACCAGGCACGCAGACAACTTTACCAACCTGAGTGTTTGTTGCCTTGCCAAGGTATCTAACCAATGAATCACCGACAATGAAAACAGACTTAGCTTTTTCCTTTTGTCGGCGTGTAGCAGCAGTTGTTGCAGCAACAGCAGCAGACTTCCCCCCCTCCCCTCTCACTGCCTCGATGATCGCCACTTCATCGCCATCACTCTCATCAGCCAAGGTGCTGAAGTTGTTGTGGGTCTTGACTGGCTGCCTTTTCAGCTTGCAGGCCGTTGCACTAGTTGACACCACTTTCCAAGGGGCTTCACGATCCCTGGGAACACTTCCGGTAGCCTCACACTTCTTCTCCGCCATAGCTAGTCTCAAGGCCAAATTTTCATCTTTGAGACACTGAATCTCCTGCTCCACACTCTCTAGTCTCTCTTGCAAAGCAAGACAAAGCTGGAGAGTATGGGAGGAGACAGCAGACTCATCAACAACAGCCATCACTATGAAAGTTCACTAGGACCTCACTAAGGGTAAACCGGTTCACTAGCGGTCACTGGGGACGTCCGCACAGGTCAGGGGTCAGAGAGCAACTGAAACATATATGTGATCAGTGTATCTATATAAATATATGTAAATATATGGAAATATAATTATCTCACATGCATGACTCAAGTGAAATTTCTCAAGTACTCACGTTCAAGTCAAATGAGAAAGAAACCCGATTCATACCAAATGCTGCATGGAAGCCGAAACGTAAAACGATCACCAGAACGCATCCAATTTCTCGAGTCGTTTATCACACCCAGCAAAGTCAAATTACAATAGTGAAATGCCTGCAATTACCGTCAGGGTACAAACAGGTGTGATACTTTCGATAAATGTTTATCATATTGCGAGTTAATTTTCTTGTTTGACAAGAGGAATAATTACGTGGTTTATTATTGTTTACATGATTTCACCTTCTCCCACATGACTATTTTCCCAACTTTCTCTTAAGTTGTTAGTGATATTATAATTATTACAAATCTCTTCCAATCAAACACATCTCCTTATATCTAAATATATCTTCGTGTGGAGCACATGGTTGATAAATCATTTTTTTTTTTTTTTTTTTTCTATGTGATTGAGGGAGGCAAAAGGCATAACTGCCTATAGCGAGTGCCTCCCCCATAGTTGAAAGAGTGACAGGGCCAAAATCAAGGGACGTTCGAGCCAAAATGCCTGGACACACGGAGTTTGAAGCAATTTAAGTCATAGGAAGCGGGAAAAACTGATTCTGGGAGAGAGTTCCATAGCTCAGCTGTTGAGTAGAAGAAAGTTTGAGAGTAACGTTTCACTCTTGGGTTGGAGAGTTGCACAGAGTAGGGGTGGGATTGAGTTGCAAGACGGGTACCACGTGCCCTACGTAAAGGTGGTATGCACTGGGATAGCTCTGAGGAACACTGATTATTATAGTAGCGATAGAATAGCGAGAGAGATGCAACATTGCGGCGGAAAGAGAGAGATTACAGAGAGTTGGTGAGTGGACGGGAGTTAATGATACGAAAGGCCTTCCTTTCAACCTTGTCTAGGAGAGCGGTGTGAGAGGAACCTCCCCACACATGTGAACAATACTCAATACATGTATGTATGTACAATATGTACGTATTCTGAATATGTTGGTGTTTTAGATATAAATACCATAGACTAATTAACGTTTTGACAAGATAATGGTGTCAGGTGTTTAGTAGTCAAGTTAGTACACTATGATCCAGTGATCCATCTACTGTAGGTTTCATCTGGAGTCGGACAATATGCAAGAACAACACATTTTGGAATGGGAAAACATTTGAGGTACCGGTAATGTCAGCATCTATATCAATATTGTCAAGAACGGTATTGATCACTGAAACAAGAATATATAATAAAGAGACAGCGAGAGAACAAGGGCAGATAGATACATCTTTGTTGTGTTTTGTTAGTGAAAGTCTGGTGGCTTCACTAAGTGGTCAATGATTGGCTACGCAATCAAATGGACTTGACACTTTTCACACTTCAACTTCCGCTTCACTCTGGTTGTGTCCGCCAATCATGAGAGACCTTTCTTTACCTCAGATGTCTGGGTTTGGCTCGCTCTTGCTCTCTCGTGTTAACACAATCTGTACCGGAGACGTCTATTTAATTTTATTCTGGCTACTATTAAGACTATTTTAATCGGTTTAAAAAGGGCCTCCAGCAATTGAGAGGCTTCGAACTATCTTACTTAACCCTTTTTACTACCACAGATTCTTCTTAAGCTACACAACATCGTCTAAACATAGCTTCAATAAAATTACAAACACGTAGCCGGTACAGAAGCGGTTAACAGTGCCCCGATATCAATTATAATTCATACATCCCATCATTGTGAATATGCCGACTATTCTGTGTCAGGAGATAGTTTGGTTTCACGGTTGTTATGTATTGAGTAATGTTTACAAATGTGTAATTAAATTTGTGTTAATAGTAAAGTATGAACATAATCATGCAAGTGAATGTAAGCTTAGAAAAGTAGTCAGTGTGTTAGACCAGACAATATAAAGAAACACAATATCACTTCACTACATCACACCCACCCACCCAACCACCCACCCACACACCCACACACACACACACACACATGGCTGGATGGTGTTATAGGTTCAGCTGAATACACAATTTCCGTAACTGAATACCTTTAATGGACGGAACGACCTGCAGGTGTGGTGAGTGGTGGAGGAGGAAAAAGGGAGAGGAGAGAACAGGAGCGGAAGAATACAGAGGAAGTTGGGAAGAGGAGGAGGAAGAGAAAAGAGAGGAATCGTAATGACAAGTGATACAGTGAAAGACATATTAAGAAATGAAGGAATACCTTGGAGGTTTGATGGTAAGTAGACCAGGTAAACGATAATGAAAGAAGAGAAGGTGAATGGGGGAACAACTGAAATAAGAAAATACCCGTGGTAATAAAACATATATAAAACAGTAAAAGAGAAAACAACAACATATACGGTAACATAAAGATGAGGTGGGTGGTAGACACGAAGGACAAGCACAGAGAACAAAGGAAAATGGGAGAAGTAGAGCATCAGATAAATCATGGAAGGGAGAGAAAAAAGGAAAATATATAATGTTATGAGAAGGAAGTGAAGAAGGAAATAAAGACGAAACAAATATGATATATATAAAACAAGAACACAAGAAGAAACCAGATAGAGAGGGGAGATTTCCACTTGAGGGATTTTTTTCTTTACCCCTTTCTCCCTCATGTTTAGCCCCATTGATTTTGAGATGTTAAGACGTTCGCCCTATTAGTTTTGCAATTTTAAGAACTTTCACCCCATTAATGTAACTTTTAAGGCCTTTCGTCCGATTTAGGTGTCGATTTTTTCCTGGCGAGCGATAACGAGCCTGTAATTTAAGAGGAACCGGCCTTCGGCCGGGACATTTTTCTACCGAAAAATATACAAATTTGTCTTGAAAGGGGGTCAAGGGGGTGTAATTTCAAGCTTGATGGAAGTCTAGGAAACACACTAAAAACCTCCCCTTAATACAAGGAAATGAAAAGTGGTAAGTATTTATAACAAACCTCTTGTTATATTACATCAATGAGTGGAATACAAGGATAAACGATAGATTGGTAAATACATATATAGCTTATATAATATAGAGAGAGATTCCAAGGTCAACACAAAGGAAACCCAAGAGAAAACATAAACAAACAATAAATGTTCTAAGTTGTTCCACACACACAAACTTTTTCGAATTGTTAACGTGTATGTTATTATGCACATGTGTTTGTTTCTCATCACCCACCCACCCACCCACCCACTCACTCACTCACTCACTCACTCACTCACTCACTCACTCACTCACTCACTCACTCACTCACTCACTCACTCACTCACTCACTCACTCACTCACTCACTCACTCACTCACTCACTCACTCACTCACTCACTCACTCACTCACTCACACTCTCTCTCTCTCTCTCTCTCTCTCCGCCAACACGTTCATCTTCCTGTCACTTTCTTTTTCCACCTGTTTGCATATTTTTGTAACAGTCTCCCCTGCCTCATTTTTTGGTCTTGGCACACACATTTCCTTTGCGTTTTCGAGGTTGTTTACTAGGTTTTCTGTTTTCCTATATTCATTACTTAATTATATATCAATGTTTACAATATGCAATACACTATACTATAAATATTTTCTTTCTTAGCGCGAGGATATTATATTTTCTGTTATTTGCTCCTTCATTATTATACATCTTTCTGTACCAATAAGTTTGATTTAACTGACAACGTTCATACTTTTACAGTACTCTATTTATAATGAAATATTCACCATTAATGATAACCTCTGGAAGAATACGTCGGATTCCATGTTACATAAACATACACAACAAAAAGCAGAATAAATATAACAAATATTTAACCAGTACATAACAAATATTTAACCAGTACATAGCAAATATTTAACCAGTAGGCTACATAACAAATATTTAACCAGTACATAGCAAATATTTAACCAGTAGGCTACATAACAAATATTTAACCAGTACATAGCAAATATTTAACCAGTAGGCTACATAACAAGTATTTAACCAGTACATAACAAATATTTAACCAGTACATAAATAATTGAAGGAAGGTAAACCTTTCAAATATATCGGTGAATATATCGGGGAAATCTCATTAATTTTGAATGTACAAATAAAAAGCTATACAATATATTCCCAAATTACTAACAAACATTTAATTTATTCAAATAGCCTGTAATCAATTGTGACGTGATATTGCCATTAGTTAGCTATATGTGAGGTGTGTGTGTGTGTGTGTGTGTGTGTGTGTGTGTGTGTGTGTGTGTGTGTGTGTGTGTGTGTGTGTGTGTGTGTGTGTGTGTGTGTGTGTGTGTGAATACATGAGTGGTGGGGTGTATGGGTACATATGAATGACTATTATATGTATGTGTCAATATAATAATAATAATAATAATAATAAACGGTTTATTAAAGAATGGCAGCCTCATGAGCTGAAAATACACATTTAACAATTAGTGGATGAACATGAGATGTACAGAAATGAAAATGGTAAGCTCAGTTCACAATGGGTGAGTATAATATACTTTACATTAAAACAAGAAATTAATACAATAATTATGCTAGTGCAAAATACAAATTATCATAAATTAACCATGAGAGTAAGTTATTTACAGTGCATATACAGTACACATTTATTGTACTCATATATATACAGAACATACATATATACGCATACGTACACACATAAATACGCATATACAGTATATACATACATATATAAGAACATAAGAACATGCAGTAAGTGTGCACATGCCCGTATACATAAACGCTCACGTATGCAAACAAACATACATACATACAAAAACTGTTCTGGTAGGGTCAGGTGAGGCTAATAATGGGAGTTAAATCCTTGGGAGAGATTAAATGAGGGAATTGGAAAATGGTTAATGGGGCAACGGACTGTAGGTCAGGTAAAGCCAATTAGAATGGAATGTCAAACGTCGGAAGAGATCAAATTAGGAGTTTGAAAAGGGTTAAGGCGAAATGGCCTACGGGTCCGTACAGGTAGGGTCAGGTAAATCCTACTACAATGGGAGGTAATCCTCGGTAGAGAACAAAAGAAGAATATAAAATAAGGAGAGACAGCTGGGGGGAATTATAGTATATGGGACATTCTTCAGTGTAGGTGTGTGTTACTCAGTTACTCAGTTACTTGTTCGTCAAGGGGAATCCACGCAATGCGAGCTAAGCTCATTATTATCGCGCCTCCTTAACTGGGAATGTATTGCGTGAAATGCATGTTAAGTGCTTTATGTACTGTTGGAATGGCTGTGGATGTGTGTGTAGTCTGTATTTTAGCCAATTGGCGACATCGGAAACGAAGGCTTAGGGTGGATCTGTATGGTACCATTCTCACTATAGACGGTACCGTCTCGCCCGAAGGCTTAGGTAGCCATCAGCTTAGGTGAACCATATGATACCCATCTCGCCTTGTACCATTTTTGCCAACCCCAGATGGGACGTCACAACGTCGTCCACTTATTCCAGGTACCTATTTACAGCTAGGTGAACTGAGGCTAACACATGAAAGGAGACAAGCCCAATTTGTCTCCGCCCGGCCGGGGATTGAACCCCCGACCCCTCGTGTGTGAGACGAGAGCTCTACCTACTAGGCTACGGGCTGTGTGTGTGTGTGTGTGTGTGTGTGTGTGTGTGTTTGTTTGTTTGTTTGTTTGTTTGTTTGTTTGTTTGTTTGTGATAGAATACTCTCAGCCGGGCTCGATCCTCGAACCACAAACAGTATACACTATAGCCACATACATATATAGATAATTAACGCATACATACATACACATATACGCACACATACATACACATATACTGTACATACATAAATGCACATATACATATGCACACATATACATAAACAAATTCAAGCAAATACATACATATATTCTAATACACACACGCACACACACTTATGCATACATTATTAAAGGAGGGCGCGTATATATGGTGTGACAGGCCGGCATTACACATTATTAATAATATTTACAATGGTTGGGATAGGACTATTTTTGTATCTGTCAGTTCTTGCCCTTATTGGTTAGAGTGTGTTGAAGTGTCGAGCTGCACGTGTTGGTCTAGGGGCGTCTGGTGGAAGTAAGTTTGTGTGTCGTGGGTGAACAAGTAGCTTAGATGCAAACTGCTGGAGTGTGTTGTAGTGGTGGGTTGAAAGTGCAGGTATGCTAAGGGTGGTGAGAGCTTCCTCGTACCCTGGGTATGTGCCACCCAGAATGATCCTGCATGCCCTCTTCTGCAATCTTTCCAATTGACGTTGTTGTGTCAGGGTTAGAGAGGAGGACCAGGCGGGAGAAAGTGCAGGTATGCTAAGGGTGGTGAGAGCTTCCTCGTACCCTGGGTATGTGCCACCCAGAATGATCCTGCATGCCCTCTTCTGCAATCTTTCCAATTGACGTTGTTGTGTCAGGGTTAGAGAGGAGGACCAGGCGGGAGAGGCATAGGTGAGCTTAGGGAGTATGAAGATGTTATATATACTCTTCAGCTCATTCTCCAGCGCCCCCAGGGATCTCAGCCGCCTTAGCATAAACAACTTGTATGTGGCGGTCCTGACTGTGGTAGACACACGTTTCTTCCAGTTCAGCTTGTTGTCCACAGTGATTCCGAGGAGTTTGGTGGACTCAACAAGCTGAAGGGGATGAGGACCAATTGTGACAGTGGGTGGAGGAAGGTCGGTAACGGAGGTGTTGATGTGCATGACCACTGTCTTGTCATGATTGATGGTCACATGATTGACTGTGGTCCAGGCTTGAAGACGGTCGAGGATGTCTTGTAGGGGGTCATAGTTAGGGGAGGTGTTATCGACAGTAATGCCGACTGTCGAGTCGTCCACGTACTTCCATGGATTGGAGTGTCCTTTAGGGCATCATTAATCTAGATGAGGAACAATAGAGGCCCCATCTTTGTGCCCTGTGGGACTCCACATGTGATGTCTAGGAAGGTGGAGATGAAGCCTTGATATCGCACTGCTTGCCGTCTGTCACTAAGGAAGTCGGTCAACCACGCAACCAGGGTAGGATGTAGCCCCAACTTTATGGCCTTGTTGATGATGATGGTGTGGTCAACAAGGTCAAATGCTTTCCTAAAGTCAATAAAGGCAAGAGCGAGGGAAGTCTTTCTCTTCTCAAGATTTGTGTAAATATAATTAGGAAGCTAATAAGACAGTGAGTGGTGGAGGAGATTTTTACGTTGCCAAACTGTTGGGGATCTATTAAGTGACGGATTTGTGAGTAAGCCCAGGTGAATACAAAGTCCTCACAAATTAGACTAGGGATGGGCGTTATGGCAACTGGTCTGAGTTCATTAAGAGAATGCGGGGAGGGGGTTTTGGGAATTGGAGTGACGTATGAAGTTTTCCAGTCTGCAGGGCATTTACATTGCCTTAAGGAGGCATTAATTATCGAGCAAAGGGGGGTGGCAAATTCAACCGAAAATTCTTTGTATATTTTCATGGGTAGGTCTACTGGGGTTGTTGATCTTTTTTATTTGAAACTGGAAAGCTTTTTGGCCACTTCATATTCTTGAACAGTTACTGGGGGGGGGGGGGGGGGGGGGGGAAGGGGATGGGAGGAAGGCAGGGAGGTTGGTGCGGTCTAGTTTGGGGAGGGTCTGGCATATGGTAGAGAAGTGATTATTTATCAGTTCAGGTGCATCTTCACGAGGGACATGGGAAACACAGGGGATCGAAGGAGTCCCACTACTTAAGCCACAAAGATTCTTAATTTTAGAGTACCACTGACTGATATTGGTTTGTTTTAAATTATGAATCTTTGTAGGGTAGTAGGACTTCTTCGCCCAACGGATCTCCCTTATCACAATGTTGCGTAGGTCCTTGTAGCAATTGTTGTCCGTATAAAAGGCCTTATTCCGATTCTGCATCAGTCTCTTGATCCGAGGAGTAATCCATGGGACGTCAAAGGGGTGCATTTTGGTCCTCTTGGTGGGGAAGAAGTGGTGGTAGGCTTCGGTGGTGGTAGATACGAAGTTGTCCCATTTGGCATTGACATCTTCTTCAGTGAGAACCTCCGTCCACGGGTAATGAACCAACCACTGCCCGAACCCCCGCATTGCAGAGTCTGGCGTTGGTCGGTAGGTCTGGATGACGGGGTCTGTTGATGGGAGGTGGTAGGGGCAGGTGACCAGAACACAGAGAGATGAGTACTGCGTCCCACAGGAGGTAAAGGTTCAGGTGGGAGGTACTGCTCATCCATGTCCGTCAAAATAAGGTCAAGAGTGTTGTGGTTGTGGGTGGGGAAGTCAACAATTTGTGAAAGATGCAGCTGTTCTTGAATCTCACTGGTGTCTAGTTCATTGAAATCCCCACAAAACACCAACTTTGCTGATGGAAATTGGAGTTTGAGATCATCACATGTATCGATGATGTGGTTGATTAGTGCGGGGCCGGTGGGTGAGCGTGGTGGGTGGTAGATCACACAGTAGATAATGGAGGCAGTGTGACGAGGGTGGGAGGGGGGATTAACTCTCACCCAGATGTGACGCATGTCCACGTGTGAGCATGCTGTACAGAACGCCTAGTCATGCCCCACTCTCGCTAGGATCGTCAGGGCAGGAACTTTGGCTGTAGTCTATGTAGAGTTTCCTAACTTAGTTCATGTGAGCCGTTGTACTATAAGTAATATGAATATGTATTTTGTTTTCATCTGAGTCAACGAGTTCTATTTTATATCATTAGTTATAAGTATTGTGTGTAAAACTTATTTGTAATGATGGGAGAAGCAGCAGCCACAGTTGGGGGTCAGTGGGTGCGCCATGCGGGAGGTGGGCCTAACTCACTAGCACTCCCCCCTCCCCCCTCCCCTCAGTGCTAGGGGAGCCTTTGTCTATCCCAGAGGAGAGAGAGAAATTACGTAATGATTGTCAGTGGGCGGTCCTTAGTAGTTCACGTTGGGCTCACTAGAGGGCCGGGTATAAAAAGGGAAGTCTAGCCATTTTTTCATCAGAACTCATTAGGCAGAGCGACTTCTCATTTCCCTTGCTAACTATATATATTCTTCTGACTGATGTGAACTTTCTCTACTACCTTACATTCTTATCTCCTCTTTTCCCTACCCTTTTTAACTTCCATGGTCCCGTTGGTGCAGAGCTAGTCAGCCAACGTATTATCGCTTGAGTTCTCACTAGATACTTGCCTATTAGATAGCCTATTTTGGAGGGGTTAACTTAGAATAGGATTGATTTATGTTTGTTGCACTTGTATATGCATTTCCCTGTGTGTTATTATTATTATTCCTGTGTTCTGATAGTCTAGGTAATGCTAGACTGGGGTAAGGCTTTTCTGTGTTACGAGTTGTTGTTTGATGCAGTGGTTAAGCGATAAACCTGCATACTCGTTTCGGTTCAGTGAAGCCTAGGTTGTCTTCGCGGCTGACTGTGTTGAGTTAATAATTTACAGTGCGTGAGGGCAAGAGCCTAACCACCCTGTATTTTATTAACAGTTTGTTTTTACTTTGTCAAGGAGCCGGGAGAAAACCAGATACCAGGGATCTGGATTTCTCAAAGTGCACTTGTTAGTGTTAACGTAATACTTTAAACAGTTGTGAGGACTTCGCTAGGCTACGAGCCGTTTTTGCTCAGTCACTGCTACCTTTTGCCCACAGTACCCCAGCTAGACTTTACTCGATTAGTAGATACAGAATAGTATTGAAGCTTTCCTTATGTATGATATTGTTTATGCACTATTGATTTCATGTGTTGCACGCTTGGCTACTTTAGTGATTAGTGGCCCACGAGCACAATCCGAGTAGGATATTGCCGTTGCATTTGCGGAGTACTTCTTTTTAATGTTTGCCATTTACTATTGCATATTCTTTTAATTATTCTTATGCCAATTTAAACCTTTAATAGTATTTAATTGCCTGTGTTTTGCTTATTGAATTACTGTTCAAAATCCGATACGTACTTGTTACGAGCATCCGAGAAGCATCTAACTTTTTTCAGAAGATTCCTTGCTCGATGCTTAAGGACTATTAATTAACGCAACGTAATAGTGCCGATCCGAAGTAGAGGGTGGAGGACTTCTTAAGTTCTTAGTCAAGGGTGGATTACTTCGGCTTCGGCCATCACTATTCTTTGGTGTTGTTGTTTCTTACTTCTTTGTTTGATTGTTGACCAGACTAGAGAATTCCTGTCTCTTTATTAGTCTGTTGTTGAACACTAGTACCGAGTTCTTGTATACCCCGTTATAGCAGATTGAACTCTGGAGGGTATTGGTGTTTTTTGTTCGGCTGGCAGTACTCAGGGGTTGGGATCGTGTGTTTCCGTTGTGGCAGCGAGCCGTCTTCGAGTCCTGATTGAGAGCCCTTGTGTACCCGAGTGCCAGGTCGTAACACAGAGTGCTTCGATTCCCTCCGGGACCTCAATATCCAGGCGAGATGCACACAGCTGTTTCCGGGCGAAAATAGCTACTCCTCCCCCCCTCCTCTCTGTCCGAAGTTGGTGAAAGAGGTCGTAGTCTTGTATCACGCATATTTCTGGGGTGATTTGCCATGCTTCAGTAACTGCTACAATATCAGCACTAATTTGTTTAAACTTATTCCAGCCTTCTCCCCTCACCTTTGTCCAAGTTTCCTCCACGTTCACCTCTCTCACTACCACCCTACTGAAATTACGTTTATCTTATACCCACTGCTCCTTGTCATTCCTCTTCTATTTATATTTTCCTTGTGTCATCGGGTTTTTTTCACCGTATATTGTCTTTACTCTCTCTCTCTCTCTCTCTCTCTCTCTCTCTCTCTCTCTCTCTCTCTCTCTCTCTCTCTCTCTCTCTCTCTCTCTCTCGTTCTTTGTGTCTGTAATTTATTTTTTTGGTCTAGTTCTTCAATGACGCTCACTTCTCTCATTTGTTGTCGTTTCTTGTTTCCCTCTCCTGCTTGGTTTTGTTATCTTACTCGTTTTGTTTTCTTTTTGTTTAAGTGCCTCTTTGCTACCTCACATTTGAACATTTTAACAATATTAAAAAAAGAATTACACCTCTAACAGTCATCTATTTAATCCCAATAAATAATTAAAAATAACAGCTACCACAGTCCCAACTACTATAACACCAACTACTCTAACCACAGCTGCCATAGCTATAGCAACTACAACCAGATACTACAAAACCGTTCATAAACCACAATTATATAATAATCAAACTCAAGTACTACCATAATCAACCATAACGACCACCACCACCACAACTACCAAGATAAAAACAATCTCGACAACAAACAAACACCACAAATACCAAATACAACCATAAGTATCAATACCACAAACTCAACCACCACAGTACACCAAAGTCAACGTAACTACCATTAAGACAATATTTTACTGTACAACATAACAACCGGTACCTTTATATCCTATCCAGATCACATAACTACGAACACAATACGTACACAATAGTGACACCAGCGCCATCTGTTGATACAGTATATTAACCCCTTGTGTGCAGTTACACTTTATTTTTATATAATCTCTATTTGGTGAATTGTATATTTAGTTACATATTCTATTATATATATATATATTTGTTTTGCTTTTTTTAGGTAGGTTATCACCCCTGGTAGCCTACTTCTGCATATTTCATACTTTTTTGTTTTTGGTTATTTTTGTTTTCGGTTAGTCTAGGCTATCATCCCTGGTGGCCTATTTCTGCGTACGGTACTTCAATTTTTGAATTTTCAGTTAGGCTATCACCGCTGGTGGCCTATTTCTGCGTACCGGTATTTCATAATTTTTGTTTTCTGTTATTTTTGTTTTCGGTTAGTCTAGGCTATCATCCCTGGTGGCCTATTTCTGCGTACTTCAATTTTTAAATTTTCAGTTTGGCTATCACCGCTGGTGGCCTATTTCTGCGTACCGGTATTTCATAATTTTTTGTTTACGGTTATTTTTGTTTTCGGTTAGTCTAGGCTATCACCGCTGGTGGCCTATTTCTGCGTACCGGTATTTCATAATTTTTGTTTTCAGTTATTTTTGTTTTCGGTTAGTCTAGGCTATCATCCCTTGTGGCCTATTTCTGCGTACTTCAATTTTTAAATTTTCAGTTAGGCTATCACCGCTGGTGGCCTATTTCTGCTTACCGGTATTTCATAATTTTTGTTTCCGGTTAGGATAGGCTATAACCCCTGGTGGCCTATTTCTGTTTAAATAAACATAAAATTGTTTTCGGTTCGGCTATCACTGCGTATTCAAATTTAATTTAGTTTTGTTTTAATTTTCGGTTAGGCTATCACCGCTGATAACCTATTTGTGTGTATTTCAACATTTTGTTTTCGGTTAGGCCTATTTAAGTAAGTGAAGCGACCTGAAGGGAGTGAAGTGTTTTTAAAGTGAGTTTAGTGTTTATAAAGTGAGTTAAGTGTTTTTAAGTGAGTGAAGTGATCTGAAGAAAGTGATCGTCACCATGCCTCGTGCCTGTACGAACTGCGCCGGTAGGTTTGGTGCTTCCATGTTTGCTACTGTCGATCCACAAGTCTGCCGACTCTGCCAGCAACGAGAGGATTTGACAGCAAAATTGGATGAAGCCCACAACAAGATCAACGCCCTCACCAGGAAGCTGGAATCACTCCAAGAGTTTGTAACACTCAACGTTGGAGTATCACTAACTCCAATTGTTTCAACTCCAGCATCCACCACCGCCGCAACGTCATCTGCCAACAATCCAACACCTGCAGTAGACACTGCAGCAGATGCTTCTGACGAACCTGAGCCGACATCAAACCAGGACAGCCGCCCTGTTCACCTTAGTCTCTCCCCCACTCCTCGTGCAAGAAGCCTGCTAGCACGAACAGTACCAACCCCTCGCCCCCGTTCTAACCACTCCTCTCCCCGACCTGTACGTAGAGTCCCGCCACCACAGGTTTCCGGATTTACACCAGTGAGGAACGGTGCACGGCCAACGCAGAAAAGGTCTCATCTACCAGTCACAATGTCAAACAGATTTGAGATATTGGTAGAGATGGAAGACGAACCAGAGGAGACCAGGCTTGTTGGGGATTCCATCCTACGAGGACAGGTCGAAGAGTTCTGTGACAGAGTCCCAAATCAACGAAAAAGATTTTGCATCCCAGGAGCTGGACTGGATGACATTGTGGAAGCCTTCGAAGATACCACAAAGGATGCAAATGAAAATACCCTTTTTGTCATCCATGCTGGTTCAAATGACGTCATGCGCACCAGATCCGAAGAGTTGATGGAGAAATATCGCAAGATGATCCAGCACTACAAAAACAAGTCAAGGAATATCATCATCTCAGGCATTCTCCCCAAGATCGACGCACCTGACAAATTCTACGACAAGGCCTTCAGCACAAATAGCCGACTAAAATATTTGTGTCTGAGGGAAGAAGTTGAATTCATCAACCTCTGGGACAACTTCTACAACCAGCCTACTCTGTTCCGCAAGGATGGCACTCATCTAAACCCTGTGGGTTCAGCACGCATGGGTCGTCTCCTACACGAAGCAGTCCGCAGCCATGGATAAAAAAACGCCATCCGAGAAGAAACAGCAGTGACATAAATCATCCAACGCCAAGAAAAAAACAGAGGCAACCGAGGACCACCAGCGATAAGGACCGAAGACAGCGAGGACCGAGGACAGCCATGAACATCAATGTAGATCCGACAAGAACCAAAAATATTATTAAAGAGCGTTCCGTGAGTTCTAAAATAACAAATTTAAAGGTGTTCTATGCAAACGCTCGTAGCATACGCAATACATTTTCAGATTTAGACGAGCTAGTGTTTACAGAAAATTATGATGTGATTGGCATAACAGAATCTTGGCTCAATACAGAAGATAGAGACTTTTTAGCAGAGTATTCACTTCCCGGTTATGTGATGTTTGAGAAAAGCCGAATAAATCGAAATGGAGGTGGCGTTTTACTTTATATCAAAGAAAGTCTTAACCCTACCCTCCTGTCAAAACCTCAAATTGTGAACGTCGACGCATCTTTTGTGCTAATAAAGAATAATAAAGGTACAAAAATAATACTTGCATTAATATACAGACCTCCAGCTCAAGCAGTGCAAACTGACCGAGAAATTTACGAACAAATTGCAGATGTAAGTAACTCACAAGATACCGTAATTTTTGGCGACTTTAATTTACCTGTGACCAAGTTGGGCGATACTCTTACTTCACACTCCGGACATGACTTGTATACGAACTTGCAAGAGAGTTCGCTTTATCAATTTGTTCGAACGCCAACCCGTGGTAATAACGTTCTTGACATTGTACTTGCAACAAAAGAAGAATTAATAGAGAATTTGAATGTTGGTGATGAATTCAGTAACAGCGACCATCGTACGATAACTTTCACTTTAAAGTTTACTAGTAACGAACCAAATAGTAGCATCGAAAAAGTCCCTAATTTCAAGAAAGCAAACTTCCATAAACTTAGAGATATGTTTAAAGAAACTGACTGGAGCTTTTTAATTCACAATAACGACATAAATACATCTTGGAAGTTATTCGAAGCCACTTACCTAAAAGCAGTGCAAGACTGCATACCATCGAAAATACGGCGTCCAGGCCATAATAATAAGCCCAAATGGTGGAATAAAGATATTTCAAACTGCCTGCTTGCTAAAAAATTTGCTAATGATAGATTAAAATCCTCACAAAATGACGAAGAACGGGTGAAATTTGTAGAGCTACGACGCAAAGCCAAAAAGTTAATTAAGCAAAGTAAAAAGACCTTAGAGTTACATATTGCGAATCAAAGTAAAACAAACCCGAAAGAATTCTATAGTTATATCAGAAAGAAAAAAGTAGTTACTTCAACTGTTGGACCGTTAGTCGATGAAAATGGAGAATACACCAAAGACGAAGTACAAATGAGTAATGCCCTCAATACCTTCTTTGCATCAGTTTTTACAACAGAAGACCTCAGTGATATCCCTACACCATCGCCGATTCAGATTGATAATTCAGATGTTCTAAGCAATATCACCGTTACAGAGAGAGAAGTATTAAGAACATAAGAACATAAGAAAATGGGAGTCTGCAGAAAGCCGATTGGCCTAAGCAAGGCAGATCCCTGTCCCACACAACCCCAATTACAAAGCCCAATTATAGGCTCAACACTCTAATACCCTGAGGATCATCTTACCAAACCGGTTAGGGATTAACGCAGGATTACGGGGTCTGCAGAGCGCTGATTGGCCCAACCCGGCTGATCCCCCTTCACACCCAACCCTTCTCGTCCATATGCTTATCCAATTTTTTCTTAAAGCTCCCTATCGTTCTTGATCCCACTATATCACTTGGTAGCCTATTCCACCCATCTACAACTCTGTTACCAAACCAATATTTGCCTATATCTTTTCTGAAACGAAATTTATCTAATTTGAAACCATTGGTACGAGTTCTTTCGCTATCACTGAGCTTTAGTACATTTGTCATGTCCCCTTTGTTAATCCCACTAACCCACTTGAACACCTCTATCATATCCCCTCTAACTCTGCGTCTCTCTAACGAATGTAAACCTAATTTCTTCAACCTTTCTTCATACGGAAAATTTCTAATATTATGGATCATTTTTGTCATTCTACGCTGAATTCTCTCCAATGAATCTATGTCCATTCTGTAATAAGGACACCAAAATTGGACAGCATAATCCATATGGGGTCTCACTAATGACAAGTAAAGTTTTAAGATAACATCAGCAGTTCTGTTACTCACACTCCTAGAGATGAACCCGAGAATCCTGTTTGCCTTATTACGAACGCTTATACACTGTTTTCTAGGCTTCAAATCATTGCTAACAAACACACCTAGATCTTTCTCGCAGTCTGAATTTTCTAATTCTAAATTAGCTAGTTTATATTTAACATTTGTTTGCATCTTCCCTATCTTTAATACCTTGCATTTGTCAATGTTAAACTTCATCTGCCAATTTACTGACCATTCATGTAAGGTATCTAGATCCCTTTGGAGGCACTCTATATCGCTATCTGAATCAATTGATCTCCCCATTTTAGTATCGTCTGCGAATTTACTTATCCTACTAGTTATACCTAAATCTAGGTCATTTATGTATATAAGAAACAACAGGGGACCTAATACCGATCCCTGGGGGACACCACTTTTGACTGCTCCCCACTCTGACTTGGTACCATTTATGCTGACTCTCTGTTTCCTACCAATTAGCCATGACCTAATCCATCCCAACAACGATCCTCCTATTCCATGTGCCTCAACCTTTCTCATCAATCTCTCATGAGGGACTCTGTCGAAAGCTTTACTGAAATCTAAATATATAATATCATATGACTTGTCACTATCTACTGCTTCATATACCTCTGAGAAAAAGCTAAGCAAATTAGTAAGGCACGAACGTCCCTGAGTGAATCCATGCTGAGAAGAATTTATTAAGTTAAATTTTACTAAGTGGCTTCTAATTTTCCTAGCAATAATAGACTCTAGCAACTTTCCTATGATTGATGTGAGACTAATGGGACGGTAATTGGATGCTATCGATTTATCACCTTTTTTGAAGATCGGAACTACATTTGCAAGCTTCCAAGCTTCTGGAACTAAACCTGTTTCTAATGACTTGTTAAATATAAATGCTAATGGACTACTTAACTCATCTCTGCATTCTTTTAATACTCTAGCATATACCTCGTCAGGACCAGGCGATTTTTGAGGTTTCAGTCTGTCAATTTCCTTAAGCACATCATTTCTACTTATACTAACTGTACTTAACACATTTTCTATACTATCACTATATACCATATTGACTTCTGGAATCTGTGCCAAATTTTCATTAGTGAAAACGGAAAGAAACTGACTATTTAATGTACTGCACATTTCTAAATCATTTTCTGTTATTTCTCCTATTGAAGTTTTTAGGGGGCCTATTACATCTCTAACTTTAGATTTATATAGTTGGTAAAAAGCTTTAGGGTTATTTTTTGAGTCGCTGGCTATCCTTATTTCATAATTTCTTTTTGCTTTCCTGATTTCCTTTTTGACCTGTCTTGATAGAGTCTGATAGTATATATGTAAATGATTTTCACCTTTCTTTATTTTTCGATATATTCCTTTTTTTTTCCTATAAGATCTATTAGCTTATTAGTCATCCATTTTGGTTGGTTCTGAGTCGATCTAAATCTTCTTTTAGCGATATATTTATTTTGAGCATTGTGGAGTGAAGCAATAAACTGGTTATATGTAGGTGGCAAGTTTAACTCTGGCATATCCTGACTTAATCGCTTAACAATAGGGTCCACCCTTAAGTCTCTTCTTAGCCCACCATAATCGGCTTTTCTGAAATCTGGGATAAGTGTCGTATTCTCTTTAGCATTTCCTGTCCATTGTATATTAAAATAAATAGATTTATGATCGCTATTTCCTAGGTGGTCACCAATCTCTACATTATTTATCATATGTTCATTGTTACTGAAAACTAAATCAAGAATATTAATACCTCTAGTCGGCGTATCTATGAATTGAAATAAAAAACTATCTTGTACTACCTCTATAAACTCTACTGAATCGGAGTCGCCTATTTGGTGCTGCCAATCAATGTTCGGAAAATTAAAATCCCCCATAATGCACACATTGCTAAACCTTGATGCTATTTTAATTTCCTCCCATAACGATTTTCCGCCATTTCTACTCATATTAGGCGGTCTATATATAACTCCAATAACTATGGTCTCACTACCTTCGTTAACCTCTACCCAAACACTTTCATTATCATTATTTAGTCTAATACCTGATTTAATACAGCTTTTTAATGTACTCCTGACAAACACTGCTATACCCCCGCCCCTCCTACTTGTTCGGTCATATTTAAACAAACTATATCCTGGAATATCAAATTCTGCTAAAAAATGCCTAGATTCTGTATTAATCCACGTTTCAGTTAGCGCTATTATGTCTATATTTTCTGTGCTAACGAGTGCTCTAAGTTCGTTCATTTTGTTACATAAACTCCTACAATTTGTATAATATACCCTCAACCTATTATTTTATTTGCAACTAATTTTCTATTGTGTTTAGCTAACTTATTATTTCCTGTTGAACTACTAGCTCTAGACGGAAATTCTACTCTATCAGTATTCTCATCTTTACTATCAGTTACATGTGTAGTGTTATCGATACTACTATTACACATCACTATATCCGCACTATCTTGACTGATTATTTCTATTTTACTCACTGGTTTGTCACATGAAGTACCTGTTCCATATGGAGACAGTATTTTACTTACACACCCAGGGTTTTTTTAACGAAACCCCGCAACAATCTTGTCGAGTGAGCTGGCCAAGGTCGAAGGTATTGAATTGTTTAGATAAACTCAAGGTAAATAAAACGCCTGGACCTGATACAATCTCGCCTAGAGTTCTAAAGGAAGCTAAGGATGAGCTCTCCAAACCACTGACATTACTATTCAATAAATCCTTGCAGTCTGGAACTATGCCCGATCAGTGGAAACTAGCCAACGTAACACCGATATTCAAAGAAGGCAGCAAATCCCTACCCCGTAACTATCGTCCAATTAGCTTAACCTCAGTTGTATGTAAAATGCTAGAAACGGTCATACGAGACAGACTCGTAAATCACTTAGAGGAAAATAACATACTTAAAGATACTCAACACGGCTTTCGTAAAAAACGTTCCTGTTTAACAAACCTCTTAGACTTCTTCCACGATATCCTCAACCTCTACGATGAGAGTAAAGCTGTAGATATTATATACCTTGATTTTCAAAAGGCCTTTGACAAAGTTCCCCACAAACGTTTACTGCTAAAACTAAAAGCGCATGGAATACAAGACGGTGTGTTGAAATTAATAGAAAATTGGCTCAGCGACAGAAAGCAAAGAGTAGTCATAAACGGTAAGGCATCTAAATGGACCAATGTAAGTAGCGGGGTACCCCAGGGATCGGTACTAGGACCAATTATCTTTCTAATTTACATCAACGACATAGATGAGGGTCTCACCTGTACAATCTCAAAATTTGCTGACGATACAAAAATTGCAAATAGCGTACTCTCAAAAGAACAAGTTGACGATATGCAACACAATCTAGATAAATTGTCATGTTGGGCCCAAATTTGGCAAATGAGTTTCAATGCGGATAAATGTAAAGTACTACATATCGGATACCTAAATGAGAAAGCAAACTATTCGATGAATGGCACTCAGCTTAAGAATGTAAACAGAGAAACCGATCTGGGAGTAACAATATCGAGTAACCTAAAACCGAGTCAACAATGTTCAGAAGTTGTTAAGAAGGCAAACAAAATAATTGGCTTTATAGGCAGGTCATTTGAGCATAAATCCAAAGAAGTTATCCTAACCCTTTACAATTCCTTAGTCCGCCCTCTTCTGGAATACTGCGTTCAATCCTGGTGCCCTTATTACCAAAAAGATATAAACAAGCTAGAACGAGTTCAACGTAGAGTTACCAAAATTATACCTAGCCTAAAGAACAAACCATACGAAGAGCGTCTTAGAGAATTAAATCTATTTCCTTTAACCCAGCAAAGATTAAGAGGTGACTTAATTCAAGTGTTCAAAATCATCAAAGGCATCGACAATATGAACTGTAGTAAGTACTTCACTATCGACCAATCTAATTACACGCGGGGAAACGGTTGCAAAATTATTGGTAAATCTTTTAACTCACACGAATCTAAGAATTTCTTCTTCAATCGAGTTGTCAACTTGTGGAATGGGCTTCCCCGAAACGTTATAGACTGCATCACCGTTGATTCATTTAAACTCCGCCTAGACAAATATCTCGCATCAAACCCGCGACTGACTGCGTTTGTAAATTAATAACTTTATTTTATCCCCCCCTCAGTTACTAACCCATCTATCCCCTACTAACTTCCTAATCCTGCCACGGACATTAGTTCCAGGGCAGTAATTCCCTTTCCAATGTTCCCTTACCCACTCTAAACCACTGTTTGGACACTTGATCCTCAGTGTTTTGGAGGACAAGCAACCTAGAAGGGTCACTAGATCTGTTGTTGCTTGATTTCCTTTGTACTCCTTTGTACCAAAGAAAGAGACAATAAAATGCCACATGATCACCCAAAACTGTAACCATTCACGACAATCAACCACACCAACCCTAACCCTAACCACACAACCACTACCGTACTATAACTTCACCATCCACAACAACCAACCACAACCACTCACCCACCCACAGGAATCATGTTTCATAGAGTGTGTCAATAAAGGGACACAAACAACTCAATTATCTGTATGTTGTAGTTACTATCCATCATAGGACATATGTAGGGAGAGATTCCTGCCACATATATTATTTACAGCCTCCATGTTGCAGACCCCTCACTGGATCTCAGCAGCTTCCCAGGGCTGCACAGGTGGAAATATTGATTTTGTGACAGATGCCATTATGTTTCGCTTGATCAGCACTTTGGACATTTCTGCCAGCTGTTGAAACGCACATAACATGCAGAACAATATTGGTAGAACTCGCTTTAAATAATTAGAATTTGGTATATTATATAATACCTTAAAAAAACACCCATCAATTTAAACACACTAGGGATGATAGCCCAATGTATACAACATGGCTGCTAGTGTATACAGATGTTGTCATTACGCTACCACTAGACGATATTGTCAAGGCGACGGTATTGTCCCCACCCTCATATATCAACTATATTGACTGTGATGACACTTGTATAGCTATTGTATTGGCAGGTATATAACCCATAATGTATCTATATGGATTATACAGTACACTTAATAAATCCTTTTACTGACTTCTAGTATCTTTGTCCGATATATTGCTTGTACATATAATATATCCGCGTTATTGGATCGGATTAAATAAATATATCGTCTTTTTTTACTTGAATATCGTCTGAGTCCATTACATTGCTCGTATTGTAGGCTTAAGACTTTAATGATTACATAAATATGTTTTCAATCCAATTGGAACCTTTTTCAGGTACATTATATTAGCTTATGCCAGACAATTTTAGCCAACCTAGAAAAGAACTCTCGTCTCTACAGTTATAATTGGTAATGTACTGAAATCAACAAAGTTGGCAAAATTACTAATTAATACGAACAAGGAGAATGCTCAACAAAGTTATGGACTTTCCGAGCTTCCCGCAAAACAAAGCAAAAAGGCAAAAAAACAACAACACTATTAAACCTTGGTCAGTTTGTCTCATGCTTTTCAGCAATATAGAAGGAGCTGCTTACAATAATTAGGACAGATGTGGCGTGTCAGGAGACCACATGAGTAACTGGAGCCGTTTTGTTTCAGGCATCCCCAAAACTGGAGAAACGATTACTCAACACGCTAAACAAGAGTAAATAATACAACCTATTATAAAGGCTAATACTTTATAATGAGGCAATATTTTATATTCCAGGGAACATCCTAACCCTGATGGCGGATTCCGTGGTGAAGGAAGAGGGGGCGAGGAAATGACCAGGTAAAAAGGAAGGAGAAACAGAAAACTGGAATGTGAAACAGGTAAACTGGAAGGTGAAACAGGTAAACTGGAAGGTAACACCGGTAAACAGTAAAGAAGGAAGGTAAAACAGGTAACAGAGGGCTACTGTGGGTGCATACATTTGGTGAACCTCCCTTTTCGTCTGAGATATAGAGGCGGGCACAGGGACGGTTTAAGAGTTGGGGAGGGGAGGGGATGGTGAAACAGTGTTGTTTTGTTTTCTTTATACACAGGCACTTTTTCTTTGTCTTTTTTTATCTCTCTCTCTCCACCGCTGGAAGGTGTTTGGGGAGAATCAACGCAGGGAAAACATAACGATGGGAGAAAACAATTTTTTTTTTTTTTTTTTTTTTTTTTAAGAGACAGTGAACGGAGGAAGGAAAAACATAGATAAAACAAAAAGGTCCATGTGCCTAAAGGCATCCTCCATTCATAAAATGTTTGTAACAACTGGATTTAAACTTTTGTAGATTGTAAGTTTGTGGAAAGCAACTCGAGGGAAGTGAATTCCAAAGAGTAGTAGTTCTAGGGATAAATTAATTTTGATAAGCAAAGAATTTAAATAAGCAAATTTAATAAGGTTAGAAGAAATAGTGTGGAACAAAGGATCAAATGAAAATATATATCACTGGTGGTAATACACAGATGGTTACAAACACCCGTGGGAGAATAACACTCCCACCAATGATAAATAACCGATGTAAAAGAAATACTGTAGTTCTCGGCTGCAATATTTCGGCTTATATCCCCGCCATATATCCCCGGCATTCCCAGACCAGTCTATCTCTGGCTCCCCAACTTCCATACAGTATGTAGGACAATATTGCTCTAGTGCAGCCCACGATCTGTACAGCTGCATTATTGCCTAAACGTTATCTCTTTATCTCACTGTATAAATCTCACTCTCTAACTCTCATTCTCCAGTCACTAGGTCATATAAGTCAAAAGTTAAAACCCATTGTAACTTTGAGGAGATGTTTTGAGAATCAGGCAGTTATCCTCAGTACAAACACATTCCATCTACAGTTCTGTTACACTCGCTGACAACTCCACCTCTCATTTTGACACTTGTTGAAAGAGTTCCCGAGTCCCCTCCACCTCGAACATTCAATGACCAAAAAATGAACCTCCAAACTTTTATTTGTCATTCCCAATCCAGAGTTCCAATAAAGTTAAGGATATGTTATAATTGAGTCTTCGAATCAGGTAGTTAAAGGAATGAGTATTATCAGGATATTTTGACCTGTTCAATAATTTGTGATAACTGGTAATAGTGGCGGGTGCCCAGCCCCTAAAGGAGTTGAAACAGGGGAGCTATCCCCCCACCAAAGGCGGCTTTCTAGGGCCTTTCCTAGCTGATGCTGAGAGGATTGGGTTCTAGTCATGTGGTGATGGGCTGGTCTATCAGAGTGAGAGCTGAGCGATCTCTGCCATACCCATAGCTTACTCTGACTGTTTCTTTTACTTATATATTTTCTAGATCTCAAGTGACGGCGTCTCTTCCGTGGATTGACCTCCCTACTGTCCATAGAGGTTGGCAGATTGGGAGCCAAAGCATCACATTTTTCCTTTGCCCCTCAACTTTCCCTTCATAATTGCTGAGGGGCACAGGGCCTTGGGTGGGGCTTTGGTTTCCCGGGCGTTTCCGCGCCCTCCAGACGTTATAGACTGCAGCACCGTTGATTCATTTAAATTCCGCCTAGACAAATATCTCGCATCAAACCCGCGTCTGACTGCGTTTGTAAATGAATAACTTTATTTTATCCTCCCCTCAGTTACTAACCCATATGTCCCCTACTAACTTCCTAGTCCTGCCACGTTAGTGGCAGGGCAGTAGTTCCCTTACCCACTCTAAACCACTGTTTGGACACTTGATCCTCAGTGTTTTGGAGGACAAGCAGCCTAGAAGGGTCACTAGATCTGTTGTTGCTTGATTTCCTTTGTACTCCTTTGTACTCCTCAGCTCACCTGCCTTTGAGTGGCTTCGGTCACCTGGGCTTTATTAGTGGTGAGCAGGGATAATTTTGTGGGGGTGCTCGGTTATGTCCTTGGCCTTGCTCGGGACCTTGGGGCTGCTCGGCCAGACAGCCTGGGGAACGGGAACAGGAACAACAACAACAACAACAACTGGTAATGGTTGGTTAATTATCTTTTTGCAACGTAGTGTTGCTATATATCTATATCTCCTATTTACACTGTTAGTAGTATTGTACTACTGTTGTTGTTGTTGTTGTTGTTGTTGTTGTTGTTGTTCCCTAAGCTGCCTGGCCGAACAGCCCCGTGTTGTTGTTGTTGTTGGAATTAGCGGGTTTTTTATTTACTATCTCTTTATACAGAAATGCATTCGGTATATTTATATTTACATTTAATATTTATTTATTTACCCAATATAAGACAACAGTAAACATTGAGGGAAGATCTGTCTTGACTCTTGCAACACAGGGAATACGGTATATAATTAGGTCAGACTCACGTAAAAAAATAAAAAATAAAAAAAATAAAATAAAAAATAAAATAAAATATATATACCGGTATATATATATATATATATACAGTATATATATATATATATATATATATATATATATATATATATATATACATGCCGGTATATACAGTATATGTATGTATATTATTTAGCCTATTTCTGCGAATTTCAATTTTATTATATTCGGTTAGGCTATTCAACGCTGGTAGCCTATTATTGCGTATTTCAATTTAAAAAAAACACTTTTGGTTAGGCTATCGCCCCTGGAAGCCTATTTCTGCGTATCTCAACATTTTTGTTTTCGGTTAGGCTATCACCCCTGATAACCTATTTCTGCGTATTTCAGCATATATGTTTTCGGTTGAAGTGATTGAAGTGTTTTTAAAGTGAGTGAAGTGTTGTAAAGTGAGTGAATTGTTTTTTAAGTCAGTGAAGTGATCTAAAGAAAGTGACTGTCACCATGCCTCGCGCTTGTGCGAACTGCGCCGGTAGGTTTGGTGAGTCCATGTTTGCTACTATCGATCTTCAAGTCTGCCGGCTCTGCCAGCAACGAGAGAATTTTACAGTGAAATTAGATGAAGCCTACAACAAGCTCAACGTCCTCACCATGAAGCTGGAATCACTCCAAGAGTTTGTAACACTCAACGTTGGAGTGCCACAAACTTCAATTGTCACCGCAACTCCAGCAGCCACCAACGCCCCAACGTCAACTGCCAACAATTCAACGCCTACAGTAGCCATTTCAGCTGATGTTTCCGATACTCAAGATACAAATAGCGACTCTCTTCCCCCTCAAGACAACTTCCGTGTCGTGAGGAACAACGTTTGCCCCAAGACCAGGAAACACATACCGATTACCGAGTGTCAAAACCGTTTCCAGATACTCGCAGACTCAGATGACGAAGAGGAAATAGAAGAAGTCCGGCTCGTGGGAGACTCGATGATACGTGGTCAGCTCACAGAGTTTTGCGCCAGGGCACCTAAGACCAGGAAGCGTTTTTGTATCCCTGGTGGTGGTGTGGATGACGTAGTTGCAGCAGTTGACGAAGTATCAAAGCTGGCCCCTGCTAATACAATGTACGTCATCCACGTTGGATCCAACGATGTACAGCGAACCCGGTCGGAAGATTTGCTTTTAAAGTACCAGCAGCTGATCAAGTCGTTTAAGGAGAAGTCATCAAGGATCATCGTCTCAGGAATCGTCCCCCGGCTCGGTGTAGAGAGCCGATTTTACAACATAGCCACCAGCACAAATCGTTGTCTAGCAAACCTCTGCAGGAAGGAGAACGTGGGATTCGTCGACACCTGGGACAATTTCTACTACGATGACTATTTGTTTTCGGACGATGGAGTTCATCTGAACCAGGTGGGAGCAGCGCGTTTTGGGCGTCTTCTCAACGATGCAGTGAAGGATTTTCGGAGAAGAAATCGATTCAGCACAGGACAACCAGGAAGGAGGACCGAAGACAGCGAGGACGGCAATCTACAAAGGAATTAAATACTAATCCGTCAAGAACCGCGAATTTGGATAAAGCTCCACCAACACGACCCAAATTCAAAACCGTCAGGGATAACGACCGAGGACCGAGGACAGCCATGAATGTAAATGTAGATCCGACCAGAACCAAAAATTCGATGAAAGAACGATCTGCGAGTTCTAAAACCGCAACTTTAAAGGTTTTCTATGCAAACGCTCGTAGCATACGCAATAAATTTTCAGATTTAGAGGAACTAGTGTTTACAGAAAATTATGATGTGATTGGCATAACAGAATCTTGGCTCAATACACAAGATAGAGACTTTTTAGCAGAGTATTCACTTCCCGGTTATGTAATGTTTGAGAACAGCCGAATAAATAAAAATGGAGGTGGCGTTTTAATTTATATCAAAGAAAGTCTTAACCCGACCCTCGTGTCAAAACCTCAAATTGTGAACGTCGACACATCTTTTGTGCTAATAAAGAATAATAAAGGTACAAAAATAATACTTGCGTTAATATACAGACCTCCAGCTCAATCAGTGCAAACTGACCGAGAAATTTACGAACAAATTGCAGATGTAAGTAACTCACAAGATACCGTAATTTTTGGCGACTTTAATTTACCTGTGACCAAGTGGGGCGATACTCTTACTTCACACTCCGGACATGACTTGTATACGAACTTGCAAGAGAGTTCGCTTTATCAATTTGTTCGAATGCCGACCCGTGGTAATAACGTTCTTGACATTGTACTTGCAACAAAAGAAGAATTGATAGAGAATTTGAATGTTGGTGATGAATTCAGTAACAGCGACCATCGTACGATAACTTTCACTTTAAAGTTTACTAGTAACGAACCAAATAGTAGCATCGAAAAAGTCCCTAATTTCAAGAAAGCAAACTTCCATAAACTTAGAGCTATGTTTAAAGAAACTGACTGGAGCTTTTTAATTAACAATAACGACATAAATACATCTTGGAAGTTATTCGAAACCACTTACCTAAAAGCAGTGCAAGACTGCATACCATCGAAAATACGGCGTCCAGGCCATAATAATAAGCCCAAATGGTGGAATAAAGATATTTCAAACTGCCTGCTTGCTAAAAAATTTGCTAATGATAGATTAAAATCCTCACAAAATGACGAAGAACGGGTGAAATTTGTAGAGCTACGACGCAAAGCCAAAAAGTTAATTAAGCAAAGTAAAAAGACCTTAGAGTTACATATTGCGAATCAAAGTAAAACAAACCCGAAAGAATTCTATAGTTATATCAGAAAGAAAAAAGTAGTTACTTCAACTGTTGGACCGTTAGTCGATGAAAAAGGAGAATACACCAAAGACGAAGTACAAATGAGTAATGCCCTCAATATCTTCTTTGCATCAGTTTTTACAACAGAAGACCTCAGTGATATCCCTACACCATCGCCGATTCAGATTGATAATTCAGATGTTCTAAGCAATATCACCGTTACAGAGAGAGAAGTATTGAATTGTTTAGATAAACTCAAGGTAAATAAAACGCCAGGACCTGATACAATCTCGCCTAGAGTTCTAAAGGAAGCAAAGAATGAGCTCTCCAAACCACTGACATTACTATTCAATAAATCCTTGCAGTCTGGAACTATGCCTGATCAGTGGAAGCTAGCCAACGTAACACCGATATTCAAAAAAGGCAGCAAATCCCTACACAGTAACTATCGTCCAATTAGCTTAACCTCAGTTGTATGTAAAATGCTAGAAACGGTCATACGAGACAGACTCGTAAATCACTTACAGGAAAATAACATACTTAAAGATACTCAACACGGCTTTCGTAAAAAACGTTCCTGTTTAACAAACCTCTTAGACTTCTTCCACGATATCCTCAACCTCTACGATGAGAGTAAAGCTGTAGATGTTATATACCTTGATTTTCAAAAGGCCTTTGACAAAGTTCCCCACAAACGTTTACTGCTAAAACTAAAAGCGCATGGAATACAAGACGGTGTGTTGAAATGGATAGAAAATTGGCTCAGCAACAGAAAGCAAAGGGTAGTCATAAACGGTAAGGCATCTAAATGGACCAATGTAAGTAGCGGGGTACCCCAGGGATCGGTACTAGGACCAATTCTCTTTCTAATTTACATCAACGACATAGATGAGGGTCTCACCTGCACAATCTCAAAATTTGCTGACGATACAAAAATTGCAAATAGCGTACTCTCAAAAGAACAAGTTGACGATATGCAACACAATCTAGATAAATTGTCATGTTGGGCCCAAATTTGGCAAATGAGTTTCAATGCGGATAAATGTAAAGTACTACATGTCGGATACCTAAATGAGAAAGCAAACTATTCGATGAATGGCACTCAGCTTAAGAATGTAAACAGAGAAACTGATCTGGGAGTAACAATATCGAGTAACCTAAAACCGAGTCAACAATGTTCAGAAGTTGTTAAGAAGGCAAACAAAATAATTGGCTTTATAGGCAGGTCATTTGAGCATAAATCCAAAGAAGTTATCCTAACCCTTTACAATTCATTAGTCCGCCCTCTTCTGGAATACTGCGTTCAATCCTGGTGCCCTTATTACCAAAAAGATATAAACAAGCTAGAACGAGTTCAACGTAGAGTTACCAAAATGATACCTAGCCTAAAGAACAAACCATACGAAGAGCGTCTTAGAGAATTAAATCTATTTCCTTTAACCCAGCGCAGATTAAGAGGCGACTTAATTCAAGTGTTCAAAATCATCAAAGGCATCGACAATATGAACTGTAGTAAGTACTTCACTATCGACCAATCTAATTACACGCGGGGAAACGGTTGCAAAATTATTGGTAATTCTTTTAACTCGCACGAATCTAAGAATTTCTTCTTCAATCGAGTTGTCAACTTGTGGAATGGGCTTCCCCGAGACGTTATAGACTGCAGCACCGTTGATTCATTTAAATTCCGCCTAGACAAATATCTCGCATCAAACCCGCGACTGACTGCGTTTGTAAATTAATAACTTTATCCTCCCCTCAGTTACTAACCCTTATGTCCCCTACTAACTTCCTAGTCCTGCCACGTTAGTGGCAGGGCAGTAGTTCCCTTTCCAATGTTCCCTTACCCTCTCTAAACCACTGTTTGGACACTTGATCCTCAGTGTTTTGGAGGACAAGCAACCTAGAAGGGTCACTAGACCTGTTGTTGCTTGATTTCCTTTGTACTCCTTTGTACTCCTTTATATATATTACATCCATTAATGCCCCGTACGCTATATATGACAACTAAGTAACACCTGGCGGGTGCCCAACTCCGAAAGGAGTTGAAGTAGGGGAGCTATCCCCCCGCCAAAGGCGGCTTTCTAGGGCCTTTCCTAGCTGATGCTGAGAGGATTGGGTTCTAGTCATGTGGTGATGGGCTGGTTTATCAGAGTGAGAGCTGAGCGATCTCTGCCATACCCATAGCTTACTCTGACTGTTCCTTTTACTTATATATCTAGATCTCAAGTGACGGCGTCTTTTCCGTGGATCGACCTCCCTACTGCCAACCTAAAAGTTGGCAGATTGGGAGCCAAAGCGTCACATTTTTCCCTTGCCCCTCAACTTTCCCTTCATAATTGCTGAGGGGCACAGGGCCTTGGGTGGGGCTTTGGTTTCTCGGGCGTTTCCGCGCCCTCCTCAGCTCCCTGCCTTAGAGTGGCTTCGGTCACCTGGGTTTTGTTAGTGGTAAGCAGGGAGGGTTTTGTGGGGGCGCTCTATGGCCTTGGCCTTGCTCGGGACCTTGGGGCTGTTCGGCCAGGCAGCCTGGGGAACAGCAACAACAACAACAACAACTAAGTAACACCCCGTTCTTAACATTAATCATCAATTACAAGCCCCAATGCACTTGAATTAACTAATGAAAGCATATGGTCCTCCCGGAATTCGAACTCGGGACACCACATCCAGAACATAAGAATCTAAACCATTACACCACCAACACAGTTTTTATCAACCGATTGTCTAATTGGAAATGTTACCCCAGAGACCGCCCTCCACACTCAGCGACTATCAACAATAAGGGTGAAGACTTACAAAAGAGGAAACAGTGTTTTGCCTAAACTTGTGGATTGATTAAACCTGGGCACTTTATAGCCTAATTTCAGTCCAATTTAAATGTTTAGGTCGCTACTGCTATAATAAGAAAGTTATAGAGGTGATGAATTTATCAGGGTCAAGTTTTAAAAGTTACATCAGTTAAAGGTAGAATTAACAAAATATTTCATGTGAGTATTAATCAATCTCAATCTCTCTCTCTCTCTCTCTCTCTCTCTCTCTCTCTCTCTCTCTCTCTAGCATGAAGTATACCTGTATTAAATTACAACACGACTTCTCCCCTTTTGTTTTACCTATTCGTACAATACTTTTTTCTTTTCACTTCTCAAATTTCATCTCCCCTCTCCTTGTTATAAAATTCCTCCTCCCTCCTTATGTGTAACACCTTCTCCTCCCCCTCTTCCTGGTTCATAATTGCTATATACTGTATATCTTTTTCTTTTTATAGTGTCTTAATCTTTGGTTTCCTGAACTCTCTCATATAATTTTCTTTATTGTAATCCCACCGAAAAGTCAAAAGGTAAAGAACATATTGCTCTCGAAGATAACGATACATAGCTGAACCTGTGACGGAATTTAAAACACCAATCGACATACAAATAGCCAAAGCAACTGACAACAACAAGCTTGGTTAAATCATAAACAAACATGAAACCATACCGGTACTACATAGAAGAGAAAGAAAGTAGAGAAATGTCAAATATATTAATCAAAGGCAAACATTGATTGTATTACGCGAAACAAAAATAACACATACATTGTTAACTAATGACAATAACCTTACATTCTAAAATATGAAAGCGGCATATAGTTTTGTATTTCATGTTATGTCAATAGCGTTTATAGTTTGGCATGATTGAAAAAGTTTGGAGGCGGTCGAGTGTTGTGAGAGCCACTCTGCATTATAATGAGAGAGAGAGAGAAAGAGAGTGAGTTAAGGGTATTATAATGGCAGTAAAGAATGAAAGAATGCAGGAATACTTGCCATTTGTGTGAAACAAATCTGAACTTACGAACGGGCATAACAATAATTAATGCTGAGAATTTCTCAAACAGAGAAGGAAGAGACTGAATGAGGGGAGGATGAACAAACTATGTAAATATTGTAAAGAGGGAGAGAAACGACGAGGCGTTAATATAAGAGCCGTGGGAGAGTGTTACAAAGGGATAGATAGATATAGTGAAAGGTGGGCAGAAGGACGGTTTAAGAGCTAGGGAGGGAAGAGGGATGGTAATGAAGTTTATTTTTGTTTTATTTATTTATTTATTCAAAAACATATATTTCTATTTAATGTGTGATCTCTCTCTTCACCGCTGAGAGTTGTGTGTGTGTGTGTGTGTGTGGTGGTGGGGGGGGGGGGGGGTTCAACGGAAGGAAAACACAACGTTGGGTTAGAAAAAAAATAGCGGTGTGGAAAAAAAAAAAAACGATAGAACACAGTTTGGGGAAAATACCCGTGATAAAAAAACAACCAGTCAAACATTGAGAACGAAAAGTTACGGATGCGACAAAAATAAGCCTATCTTATAATATATTGGCGTATTTTCCCGGTATACCCAGACCAATCTGTCTCTGGCTCCCTACCCTCAACAGCTTGTGTTGGACAAAATTGTTATAGTGACGCCCTCGTTCTGTAGAGTTGACCGATATCCGAAATGTACCGGTATCTCTATTCACCCCCCCCCCCCCACCCCCGATACACACACACTCACTCACACTCTCTCTCTCTAAAAACTTTTCTTTTTCTAGCCAATGGGTCATTGGGGCAAAAGTTATAAACCGAATGACAAACTTTTTAATCGAGTCTTTGAAAAACAGGCACTTAACCTCAGTTCAAACACATTCCGTTCCCAATTTTGTTACACGCACTAAGTCTTCTAGCTCTTATGTTTAACCACTGACTGAAAGAATTCCCCCACACGTTACTTCCATCTGAATCGTTCATCAGTTAATAATGGTTCTCACAACTGGTGTGCGATTTTCAGTTTGTCACGTTCCAAGGGTCACATAAAGCTACCGACACTATTTTATTGGGAGCTTTGATTTTGTCAGATCGATGGGTGTCTGGATTTGTTTAACTCTTCAATATTATGTTATGAAATTAATTAGGACTGGATGGTTGCCTTTCAATGTTCTAGGAATGTATTTGTCTTCGTCCTATGTAGTTTACTTGCTAGGAAGGGTGGTAGACGGGAAAGAAGTGAAAAATTTCACCAACATAAAAGGAAACAAAAGTTTCTAAAAAAATAAATACAAAAATATATATATACAGTATATACAGGTAAAGGAAAATCTGTATCAGATTTCAGAAAAGAAAGGATAACGAACAAAGGAAAACCGCCAACAAAATAAAAATGCAGAACCTTATACAGGGAATATCCTCCATTGAACGAGAAACCCAAAGAATACAGCCTCTTTGATTCTAGAAGGCAAAAGTTGGAAGGAAAATATGGCAGCAACTGCAGGAGAGTGCAAATTTGTTGGAGTTAATGCAACAAAAAGCTACGTAGAAAACGAAGACTACATTATTGTACATTAAATCTCTTTATAAGCATTGACGGAGAGTAAGAAAAGTTCGAACGAGATAGTAGAATGCAATTGTGGAAGAAATGTAAGGAGGAAGAGAAATAGGAATGATGAAGGAAAAGGAGAATGGGAAGGAAATGGGATTACAGGACAGCCACGGAAACAGAACACCCTACTGTACATGGTAGCCAAGAATAAGCCTACCGTGTTATTCCTGTGACCTTTTTATTGTGTTGGTGTTGTCGGTGGCCCGGCCAATAACTGTCCTGTATATTATGTTCAGAAAACTTGGAAGGCGAGGCTTTTGTAAACGGATCGTATTTTGTAAAGTATCCGCCTATTATCCTCCTCTTGCGCGCGCGCAAGCGCGCACACACGTGCACACGCACACACACACACACACACACACACACACACACACACACACACACAAACAATACCGGTATATAATATAATACATAAATACTTGTACAGTATGTCAATACACTTTTTTTCTCAGACAAGCTATACTATAGACCTTTGTAAAATTACAAGACGATTGCAATGCCAGTGAAGTTTTAACAATGTTTATGCTACTGCGTTAAATTCATTACTATCGGGACCCTTCCACCACCCCTGCTCCTTCACATATTCTACTTCTCTTACTTCACACCATTATTCCCATTCTTTGTTTCTTCCTCCCTCCTTCCTCTTCCGCCTACTCTTCCTAGATTTACTCCTCCTCCTTCTTGTTTCCCCCCTCCTCCTATTCCCGACCCCGTTAACCACCTCTGTCATGCCACCTTCTTGGTACATTCGTGGTACACAAGGAGGCTTCGTAGGTCATATGATGCCTTTGTAAAAAATAAAAAAAACGTAGTTGAATTCAATTAAGTAAGCTCGACGGTCTTTGCATAAAAGTGAACAAACGAGTTATCGAATTGAAGGAATTTTATTTGGTTTATTATTAATATGTTTCCGAAAAAGCTTTGTGTCTAAGTTAAAACATCTTCTGCAGGTGGAGAAAATCAAGTTGACATTTTGCAAAGTTATATTAGGAGTTGGAAATCCTTCCAAAGCTGATTAATGCTACCAATGGTAGCAGAACGAGTAGTATAATGTTTTCTGGTTGTGAACAAAAACGCTTGATATAACCTACTCATATATATTTGAAGCACACTTTGTAAAACATAAAAAATCACTCGCAAATTTGACAACGTTCAATAGGAGAGTTCAGTAACATCATTTATCACCATGGCGTGATTACATTGCTATTAAAATGTCAACGGATCATTAACACGACCATCATTCTTCTAATAACCACATTATTAACTATAACATATTTGTCAAATGCATACCTGTCAATCTCCACTAATTAAGGATCGATAATTAAGCTCTGCTGTCATAACATAACTATACAAGTCTCTCTCTCTCTCTCCATGATGCAATACAAGAGTGATAAACTCTGTTTTTTCAATCGGTCCAACCCTGATTTGTGGATAGCGATAACAATTTCTCCTCCCATAGTTTACCTCTTTACTGGAGAAATAATCATATGTTTACATAGAGTACGTGTGACTAGGAAACAATGTTTTTTTTAAAGGAAACAGCATTACATTTAATACCGTACTGATATTAGGCAAGGACAACTTGGGTGTTTTGGAACAACACATAATTATACAGTAAAGTGTGGATCCTACATACAGAAACTATATACAACAATCATTGAAACAGTCTGACCCCTCACTATATTAACGCATCATGCTTAATAACTATTAAGCTAAATAAGAAGAGTGCACATCAAATCAACCTCAATAGAAATCATGGCAAAGTCATCGAGATGACACGAAGGTAGCACTCACGTGTAGAGAGAGTGAGAGAGTTATATTTCTACTCTCTCACTAATAAACCAAATGCTAATATAATAATATATGTACCGGTACTCTGCGAGTTATACAGTCTATGCTTTATATTTATACAGCATATTCCCGTTTACATGTCCTCGTGTAGTATACTACATAATTATAGCCTAGCTCAGCCTAGCCTAAGAACTGCAGTTTCCAATACAATAGTAGCGAGTTATTAGCCTATTAAAACAATAGATAAATACAGCTGGATTCTCAGAGGCAGTTTGTTGGGCGGTGTTTTGTTTAGCCTACCTATAATCCATTCTAGCTAACACTTGTCTTCCCAGTTTTGCATTCCCTGATTTGAGTACGACTGTTATGAAGAAAACAAACTAAGGTATGATGTATATAGCCAAGAATCCCAAGTCATAATCCAATATTTGTTACTATAAACTTCGGAAACACTGTTCGTGTGAAAGTTGCATTACATGCTACTGAAACTGCTACGGAGTTGACCATAGTTGACACATTAAAATTACAACACCTCTTATTATACACCCGAAAAACTGTTCGTGTGAAAGCTGCATTACAAGCTACTGAAACTGCTACGGAGTTGACCGTAGTTGACACATATTAAAATGACAACACCTCTTACTATACACCCTAACTCAATGTGTGACTTTAACATGGATAATTAATCATAACAACATTAGATGGTTAGCTTTGGCAAGGAAGCACATGAAGAAATCAAGGAAGTAATTGAAAGTAGGAAATATACAAACCTTGCTTCTGGATAGTGTGTGTCTGTATATGTCAAGCTTATATTCCTCTATTACGTCCTCACCATAATGTAATTTCTCCCAAGCGTTAACACTCGCGCGTACCGCCAACAATACCGCCGCGAACAACGAAAACAACGATACAACACAAGCAATAATAAGACTCTCCACGTGTCCAGGGATGGACGCGTCGAGGAGAGGCCGAGCGCAGTGTTACCACATCTATCACAGATGGTGTGCAAAAGAAACCTGTTAGCTAAAGTGCTAAATATAACTAAAATGTGGTAATTTCCATAACATATATTTTGAAAATAGTTGAAATAATAAACAAATTAGATTATATTCATGTCACAGATTATTAAAAATTATGTCACTATACGGAATGAAACACCTCTTTCATCTAGAGGTAGACACATTAGGTTGGCAACTCTGCTCAGACAAGACTCGGTGGGTGGGGCTTATTCCCTGCACCACGGCCTTCTTTAGGGAGAATGTGCCGCTGCATTTAAATAATTCAAGTTCTGCCATAATTCGTTTACACCCGTGATACATAGTGTATATTAACTATTATCACTTACTTTATTGTGTATTTAATTAATGAGGGAGAATTCAATACAAAAGAGTGTTAAGAGGTTATTTTTAGTTTTAGAATATACCACCGAAGAAACAAGGGCTACCGGTAGATTTGATTATGGGATAATGCTCAATGATATATTATATCCAGGTTAATTCCTATTTAAATATGAAACGCAGAAAGGATAAGTGATCCCATACACATAGCCTACTGTATGTTCGTTGTGTGCAACATTGACGAACTCTATAGGAACACTTGTTCAACTATTGTTTCATAAGCACCTCGCATTGTGTTGTGTAAAATGTTGTACCAGCTAAACACGGACCCCTAAATACAATCATAACAACTACCCCTCCATCCTCACCTTTACTACACACTCACACAATCCCTCCCTTCTTATTCCACACACACCCGTCGCCCACTCGTCATACTCGTCAACTTTAGCGATATGCGTTCACGCCTTTACCAAGTGCTCGCTCTCGCTCTCTCTCTCTCTCAATATACGTGCGTGGGTCTGTCTGCATACTCCTTTTGAGTGGGCATTAACGGTGGGAATGTCTAGGGAGAATAACAAGGCATATACATATAAAGGACACCATCGGTACTGTACGTGTTGACTACACTCCGGCAACATGCTCACCTAGTTTGTCGTGAATTATTTGCTCACGTCCTTGTCGTGAATTATATGCTCACGTCCTTGTCGTGAATTATATGCTCACGTCCTTGTGAATTATATGCTCACGTCCTTGTGAATTATATGCTCACGTCCTTGTGAATTATATGCTCACGTCCTTGTCGTAAGGGGAACATATTTATTAGGTTTGGACAACTTCACATTCTTGCATTACTGTTCTTTTATCAGGATGATTACGGTATATTATTCTAGCTAAACTGAATTAGATGATCACGGTATATTATTCTAGCTAAAATGAATTAAATTAACCTAACTCCCGCCTACATTAACGCTTGAATCACGTTAGGTTACGCAAACATTCGATTAACCCCTTCTGTACCGGCGACGTCTTATATATTTTAATCTAGCTATATTTAGACGATTTTGTGCAGCTTAGGAAGTATCTGTGGCAGTAAAGAGGGTTAATTGAGACAGTTCGAAAAATGTTAAATACTGGAGGCCCTTCTTAAACTAAATAAAATTGCCCAATAGTTGCCAGAATATAATGAAAAGGATGTCACCAGTACTGAAGGGGTTAATTGTCTTGTGTTAGTGTAAGTTACCGTAATCTTCCTGGTAAAAGAAAAGTACAGCAAGAGCAGCAGGACCAACTCCACCAAACTAAGGAAATCAATGGCCGGGGAAGTTGAGATTGGACAGATGGATTAAGGGGAAGTTGTTAGTTTGTTCCCTAGACCTCCATCGATCTTAAAAAATACCCCCGGGACCACCCTTAAGATGTGTGTACATTTTTTCGGTAGAAAATGGCCGGTTCCTCCTAAATTCCAGGCTCTCTATCAATCGCCAGGAAAAAATCGACACCTAAATTGAACGAAAGGTCTTAACATTGAAATCAAATGGGACAAAGGGTCTTAAAATCACCAAACTAATCTAATCAGGCGAACATTTTAACATCTCAAAAGTAATGGGGCTAAACATGTGGGAGATGGGGGTCCAGATTTGTGGGTTTTTTTAATACAAATCTGCCCTTAAGGCAGTTTGTGGCAGGGTAACATGAATTAAGATAAGATCTAGGCAAGTCAGGGTAGAGCAAGGTAGGATTGGACCAGGTAAGAACAGACAAGGTAGGTAAGGTACGGTAGTGGTGGTAGGAACAATAACAAGTTAACAACATAATTACCTGTTGATTTCAGTAACAACAACACCTTTGACATCAATATCCTTTAGGCCTATCCTATAACGGCCAATAATGATATAGCCTATGGCATGATGGTTGGAATTAATCAACTATAGGCTTTTACCAGCTGACGTTCACAAGTTTATTACTCAGCCCTTACGAAGATATTGTAGCGAAATATGTTGTTAAGATATGAAAACCTGTCATTAATAAGCTGCAGAGACATTCTGTATTCATTAGTTAAGGGGGTACTGCTTGGTTTGGGTCTATAGAGTTAAGGGGGTACTGCTTGGTTTGGGTCTATAGAGTTAAGGGGGTACTGCTTGGTTTGGGTCTATAGAGTTAAGGGGGTACTGCTTGGTTTGGGTCTATAGAGTTAAGGGGTACTGCTTGGTTTGGGTCTATAGAGTTAAGGGGGTACTGCTTGGTTTGGGTCTATAGAGTTAAGGGGGTACTGCTTGGTTTGGGTCTATAGAGTTAAGGGGGTACTGCTTGGTTTGGGTCTATAGAGTTAAGGGGGTACTGCTTGGTTTGGGTCTATAGAGTTAAGGGGGTACTGCTTGGTTTGGGTCTATAGAGTTAAGGGGGTACTGCTTGGTTTGGGTCTATAGAGTTAAGGGGTACTGCTTGGTTTGGGTCTATAGAGTTAAGGGGGTACTGCTTGGTTTGGGTCTATAGAGTTAAGGGGGTACTGCTTGGTTTGGGTCTATAGAGTTAAGGGGGTACTGCTTGGTTTGGGTCTATAGAGTTAAGGGGGTACTGCTTGGTTTGGGTCTATAGAGTTAAGGGGGTACTGCTTGGTTTGGGTCTATAGAGTTAAGGGGGTACTGCTTGGTTTGGGTCTATAGAGTTAAGGGGGTACTGCTTGGTTTGGGTCTATAGAGTTAAGGGGGTACTGCTTGGTTTGGGTCTATAGAGTTAAGGGGGTACTGCTTGGTTTGGGTCTATAGAGTTAAGGGGGTACTGCTTGGTTTAGGTCTATAGATTTATTTATTTATTTTTGAGTTTCCTCGCTAGACCTCAAAATCAAGCTTAGAAAAACATTCCCTAGACCCCCTTTCAAATTTTTGTAAATGTTTTGGATCCCTTCTAAAAATAGAAGGCTCGCTATCGCTCACCAGGAAAGAAATCGACACTTATAGGGCACGAAAGGATTTAATAGTAACTATAAAAAATAGGTGAAAGGTCTCAAAATCGCCAGACTAACGGAACGAACGTCTTAAACCCTCAAAACGAATATGCTAAACATGAGGGAGAAGGGGATCCAGAAAAAGCGAGTAGTACCCCCTTAAGTGTAGTAAAATGAATAGGAGGAGGAGGTATTTGTGAGAGTTAGCTGAATTACTCTGTGTAGATGAAACACAAACAAAAACAGTCAGTGAAGCCAGATAAATTAAACATTAGTTCCATCCATTCCTTAACACATGACTATGGGTCCTCCAATTATTTGTCTGCAATAAATCAGGCTGTAGCGTAAAATATTGTTGTTTTCGTATATGACTAATGTCTTGGAATTATTCATACTAAATATTACACTGGTGTTTGTGTGTGTGTGTGTTTTTTTTTTTTTTTTTTTTTGGGGGGGGGGGTATTGTTCACATGTGTGGGGAGGATCCTCTCACACAGCACTTCTAGACATAGTAGAAAGGAAAGCCTTTCGTATCATTAACTCCCGTCCACTCACCAACTCTCTGCAATCTCTCTCTCTCTGCGCCGTAATGTTGCATCTCTCTTGCTATTCTATCGTTATTATAATAAATATACAAAACGTTTGTATTTTTGTATATATATACTTGATATTGACAGATAACTTTAATTTAAATGCGATAATAGGATTGGGTGGTGGCCCATAACTACCATGTTTGATAGAGGAGCAATAATGGTTTGATGGTTCTCACAGGTAAGCCACGGCAGCCTTGTCCGTTTCTTAGTCATTAATGTGTGACTTTAACCTCATGCCACAGGGACAAGTGGCTTATTTCTACACTTTTGGTAATGCACTATATTGAAACAAAATTAGGGCACGGTGTGAAAAAAGCTATGTCAAAATATCATACTGATCCAACTGTTTGTTAATAAGTTATTCCCGAAAAACGATGTAACACGGCCTCTGAAACCCATAGTAGTTGTCGATTTTCCTTGATGAGCGATAGCGAGCCTGTAGTATAGGAAGAGTTGCAGGAACTATGAGGCCGGGATTTTTTTCTACCGATAATTGAACAAATTTAGCTCCATATTCTTGTTTTTTCCTACTTCCTTACAATTTTGGAGAGATAATTATGTGATAAAGATAATTCAATTTCTGAATACTAATACTAAAGAACAAATAGGGATGAAGGAAGGAAGGGGTCTGCTTCGTATGGGCTAATAGTCCTTCTGCAGATTTCCATGTTTGTTTTATGTTATTATGAATAAAAGCGATAAGATGTATGGCCGAATCATGTGGCCAAAGTTTGTGTTTTTGATAATAAGATGGTGGACTGTTCTGTCTGGAGCGGTGTGAACTCTATATCCGAGTCCCTTGTTCGAACCACCAGCTCCGGAAGGGCATTAAGCACATTGTATTATCATTTTTCTTCTTCTTCTTCTTATAAGTATTATTATTATTATTATTTTTATGGTAGGTGATTATAAAGTTTGCAATAGAAAACACTTATACGAATAAGGATGAGTATAAGGCTATGTATGTTCAATACAGTATAAGGCTATGTATGTTCAATACAGTATTTGTAACGGTTTAAGTTAGACGGTTGTCCGATTAGTTCCGAAATATTCTACATTTCGAAATACTTGGATTACGTAGATGCATTTATCCAGAGGACAAGGGTGTTTTCAAAGTGGTTGTGAGTTTAATATGTGTTGATATACTGGAGTATTAATATAGCCTTCTCTGATAGTGTGTGATATAATGATTATATATTATATTACACATTAACTGAAAAGGCTATATTATATGTTTGATATATCAAACAATGAGACAATTACATCAATCAAGAGAATACCATCGTCTTTTGGACGTGTGTATATATTTCATGCAAGTGTTTTCAAATGTAAACAAATCCTAAACGTAATAAAACAAAACAAACATTTAAAGTGAATAAGCTACTGTAGTTTTTGCGTGTAATATATATTGTTTTCATTTTGTTCATATACTGTTATCAGCATTGCAACTATAATAATACCACTGGCTTCTACTCCCTATTCTGTGTTTAACCCCTTCTGTACCAGCGACGTCTTTTTCATTATATGCGGGCAACTATTTGACATTTATATTTATAGCTTAGGAAGGACGTCTATCTATTTATAGGCTACAGACTATATCAATTATACATTTTAGCAACTATATATCCTTCCTAAGCTTCATAAAATTGCTATGACCACTTGCGATCTTCAGACAATACGGAAGTTTGAGCTGTAAACTTCTAAAATTATCAGAAATTAAATTAAAAACAAAATATATATGAGTTCATGATGGATAGCAAGTTTACTGAATACGATATATGTATATATATATGAACTACAAACACATGTCAGCAAGTTGTTCTGCTTAATATTGATAACCACAACCCCAACTTCCTTATAGCATAAAAATCGAAAGGGGTGAATTGTGGATTACCCATATATTGACAATTACTCTTCCACAGTGCAGACATTCTGATGTTGGTTTATTTTGATAATTCACATCCTATAACTTACCACACCGTTGTCAACGGTTGGTTGGTGAAGTGCAGAGCGTCTTGGAGTCTAACCTCAGTCAGCCCAGGATCGACCCCGCTCAAGGCGTCAAAGGAGTTTATTTTTGTTTCCACCCAAGTCCTTAACCCATTTATTACCGGTACCATCGCGTTCACAGAATTTTGGCTAATATTATACGATGTTATTCATATTAAAAAGGGTCTCCAGTAATTGACAGGCTTCGAACTATCTCATTTAACCTTTTTGTACTGTCTCAGATCCCTTATAAACTGCACACAATCGGTTTATTATACCGATAATAAATTTACAAAGACGTGACCGGTACAGAAGGAGTTAACCTTGTTGACTGTGTACTTTGAGGCCTTCATGGCTATAAATTACCTTGACCAACTATACCGTTCTCCCTTGTGGCAATCATTCACTGCTGCCTTTAACCTTTGACCTTTAACTTTTACCAACTGTTGTTTCAACCCCATTAGGTGTATGGACCCTGTTTTAATGGCTTAAATTGCTCTTACTTAGGTTTCCTCAGTTAGAGAAAAGGTTGTTGAGGAAACTATTTATAGAATATATCGTGCATTACTTTATTGGTAATAGGTAACAACAAGTATGCATTGGATGTTTTACTTATTGACTACCAACAGTTATATTTACATTAAATAATACCTTTAACTACATAATATGTATAATCATGAGTGTAATAACATCGTCTAGTGTTAACGAATTCATTAAATCAGACTATAATTGTACTATAAGGCATATGTGAAGTAGCTTTAGGTTATTTATTATCTGAATTGAATCTAACAATGTCATAATAATTAAGATGACCAATACGTCAAAGACACGGAGGGGGTTAATTGTTCAGACAAAAAGTACAAATAATTTAATCGTTAAATTATGATAATTCCATTATATGAATGCAACATGCATACTGTACTATACAACATATACCAGGTTAAGGCCTTGGTTACAGTAACACTGCATATATATATATATATATATATATACACAGTGTAACTGTACCCAAGGCCTGAACCTTGGTATCTGTCGGTGGCCACCTAAATACCTACACCTACCTAACTAATAATGGACGATCTGCCCAGTCTGTTCGGTGGCCACCTAACCAGTCACTGTCTGACCAAGCCTTGTATTAACTCAGGACTCGATCAGACAACCAGGCAGTGAGGCTCTCACCTCTTACCGCCCGGTTGTGAACTGGCTTAATATATCATAATGCCTCGGGGGTATTTCCGCATACTATTTACGTTTCTTAACAAAATATGTTAATATATTAAGGTAAACAGGTCATGACAATGAATTAATTGTATATTTCTTGTGATCAATATATAACATGCGATATATTTGCAGACGTGAACATTGTTGATAAATACAAGAAGATTCATGATTGAGAGCTCACACTGATCCAGACAGGACCGTCCAACATCATATTATCAATAACACTAACATTACCATATTATATTGTTTATACATATTATGGATTGTATTCCCTTGGTTTAGATAATTGTTGTCCATTTGTTCTTTCATCAGAAAGTTGTAACTAGTTTATGAAATATATCACTGAATTAAAGGTTTAAACGTAATCACAATATTGTATTCGTATATGAACAGTTTCATATATTTATTATGATATATAGTTTGTAGCTAAATAACATCTGGCAAAACTGTATATACTATTATGATAACAAACTATAGTCTGTTCACTTAAGCCAGACATCTGGGGCCCCGTGAAAATAGCTCAAATAATATATTTTCATAATGTTTCTAAATGATCGGTATAAACGAATTAAACTTACAGTATCACACCTTACTTTCAATTATGACTACTTTTAGAGATACCTATTTACAACTAGGGTGACATGAGTGAAAGTACCAAACGTATGGAAGGTAAACAAACAGTGACGATGTTTACCTTTGCCCAAGACGAACTTCTAATATTTATGTTCATAACATTAAGAGGTGATAAAACAAGACAGGACACGTTTATTATATAGTGACATTCTAAGAAACATAGTATTTCATTTAATTGGCGAAACTAATATTTATATATAATTTCTTCAATTAAAGACAATCTTATGTTTCTTAGAATGGCACCTATCATAAGACTCTTGTGTCTTTGTTATCACATTTTCTTAATATTTTAATATGATATAATAAATATATATATATATATATATATATATATATATATATGCAGTATATGTGTTTGTGTAGAATATATCGCGTGAGTTACATAAATAATTGCTAATTAGGCTTCAGCCAGGGTTTGAACTACGGTCAATCAAAAGGACATCCAACGCTTTAGCCCACTCGGCAATGGCGTGATAAAAAGCTAACCAACCTTTTCATATATATATATATATATATATATATATATATATATATATATATATATATATATATATATATATATATATATATATATATATATATATATATATATACTTTACACATGCCGTTGTTATCAAGTATGCATGTTGCTAAAACACTTCTACATTATCGATGTAGTGGGAGTTGCAGTTATATAAAACACTTGTACATTATCGATGTAGTGGGAGTTGCAGTTATATAAAACACTTCTACATTATCGATGTAGTGGGAGTTGCAGTTATATAAAACACTTGTACATTATCGATGTAGTGGGAGTTGCAGTTATATAAAACACTTCTACATTATCGATGTAGTGGGAGTTGCAGTTATATAAAACACTTGTACATTATCGATGTAGTGGGAGTTGCAGTTATATAAAACACTTGTACATTATCGATGTAGTGGGAGTTGCAGTTATATAAAACACTTCTACATTATCGATGTAGTGGGAGTTGCAGTTATATAAAACACTTGTACATTATCGATGTAGTGGGAGTTGCAGTTATATAAAACACTTGTACATTATCGATGTAGTGGGAGTTGCAGTTATATAAAACACTTCTACATTATCGATGTAGTGGGAGTTGCAGTTATATAAAACACTTCTACATTATCGATGTAGTGGGAGTTGCAGTTATATAAAACACTTCTACATTATCGATGTAGTGGGAGTTGCAGTTATATAAAAATGATGTTGGTGTTGGAGTGGAGTACCTTTCTTAAACTTTAACCCCTTATTACTCGAAACTGTGATCTGGATTATACGGAAACAATAATATTTTACGCTTACAAACAGCTCACAATCTGATTTATTGAAGACAAACAATTAGAGGACCCATAGGCATGTGTTGAAGAGTTGCTGGAACTTTTGTTTCATTTGTCTGGCTTTACTTACTGTTTCTGTTTGTGTCTCACCTACACAGAGAGTAATTCAGCTAACTCTCACAAACACCTCCTCCTCATATTCTTCACTACACTTAACATGCACACCACAATTATTTCCAACACACATAAATACCGTACGTTGATTTAGACTCTCTTGGTCACTCTTACAACATTGGGGGACAATTGTTACAGGCAGCTATGCATTTGTCTCCTTCATGCTCATATAAAAAGTTATATGTATATTGTCACAATAACAGGCAAATGTCGTCATCGTACTGAAACGGTTAAGAAAGTGGAAACATAGTATTTTATCATAATTATATGTTAATTAACCTATACATATTTGTTAGAAATATATGGTTGTGGTAAGACTTTATAAATGGAATTTGTTCATAGATTATTGTAATAGCAGTAAGCAGTTTAATCCTCTTTTAATTAGCTACAAACTATCTACAATACTAACTTTCAGGAAGCTTTCTCAAATACGAACTGATTACCGTAATAATGGTTGTCTTTAATTCTTCGATATACTACCTAAACTTGGTACAATTCTCTGACGGAAGAGCAGGTAAAAAATAAAATAAAGCAATCTAATCAAAGGAATAAAAACGATAAGATGTATAACATAAGCATGGTGGACTGTCCTGTCTGGAGCGGTGTGAACTCTATATCCTGAGTCCCTTGTTCGAACCACCAGCTCCGGCAGCTCATGAAGCATATTATATAATTATTGTTATTATTATTATTATTATTATTATTTTTATTATTATTATTATGGTGGTAGTGATTATTAAGTGTTAATTATAAATAAATGTATGTGAATAAAGATGGACGGGTAGGCTATTAATGTTCAATATAATATTTGAAAACGTTATACGTTAGATGGTTGTCCGATTAGTTCAGAAATATTTTACATTTCAAAATACTTGCATTGCCTAGATACATAAATCCAAAAGACGATGGTGTGCTAAACATGGTTGTAAGTTTAATATTTGTTAATATACTGGAGTATTAAAATAGCCTATTTAAAGGCTACAGACTATATACGTTAAACATTTTAGCTACTATATATCCTTCCTAAGCTTCATAAAATCGTCTGATCGTCCCTTGATTTTGGTCCTGTCACTCTATCAACTCTGGGGGAGGCACTCGTCACAGGCAATTTTACCTTTTGTCTCCCTCATCCAATACTTAGAAATAAACAAAAAAGTTATACTGAAACCAGAAACTTGTACATAATTGCTACGACCACTCCTGCAAGTTTCTCCTGCATAGTGGAGAATACATCGTGCATTACTTCATTGGTAACAGGTGACAAGTATGTATTGGATGTTTTACCTATTGACTACCAAAAGTTACGTTTATATTAAATTATACCTTTAACTACATAATCACGGCGTCAGGCAATAGATAGATAGATAGATAGATAGATAGAACTACATCATATGTATAATCATAAGTGTAATAACATCGTCTAGTGTTAACGAATTCATTAAATTAGACTATAAATGTACTATAAGGCATAATATTTATGTGAAGTAGATTTAAGTTATTTATTATATGAATTAAATCTAACAATGTCATAATAATTAGGATGACCAATAAGTCAAAGACACGGAGAGGGTTAATTATTCAGACAAAAAGCACAAATAATATAATCGTTGAATTATGATAATTCCATTATATAACTGTAACTCCCACTACATCGATAATGTAAAAGTGTTTTACCAACATGCATAATACACTTGATAACAACGGCAAGTGTAAAGTATATATATATATATATATATATATATATATATATATATATATATGAAAAGGTTGGTAAGCTTTTTATCAAGCCATTGCCGAGTGGGCTAAAGCGTTGGATGTCTTTTTGGTTGACCGTAGTTCAAACCCTGGCTGAAGCTTTAGCAATTATTTATGTAACTCACTCGATATATTCTACACACACACACACACACACACACACACATATACAGTAGATATATATTTATATTATATTATATTATAATATTAAGAAAATGTGATAACAAAGACACTAGACGATTATGATAAGTGCCATTCTAAGAAACATAAGATTGTCTTTAATTGAAGAAATTATATATAAATATTAGTTTCGGCAATTAAATTAAATCGTGTATTTCTTAGAATGGCACTTATAATAAACGTTTCCTGTCTTGTTTTATCATCTTCTCGTAATGTTATGAACATAAATATTAGGGGGTTGGCTTGGACAAGGGTACAACATCGTCACTGTTTGTTTATCTTCGATACGATTGGTAATTTTCGCTCATTTTGCCCTAGTTGTAAATAGGTAGTTGTAAATAAAGTAGTCATAATTGAAAGTAAGTTTTAATACTGTAAGCTATTTTCGTGTATATCGGTTAGTAAGTCAAATTATGAAGATATATTATTTGAGCTATTTTCACGGGGCCCCAAATGTCTGGCTTAAGTGAACACCATAAATATAGGACACTTTTCAAATACGAATACAATATTGTGATTACGTTTTAACCTTTAATTCAGTGGTATACTTCATAAACTAGTTACAACTTTCTGATGAAAGAACAAATGGACAAACAATTATCTAAACCAAGGGAATACAATCCATAATATGTATAAACAGAGTCATATGGTAATGTTAGTGTTATTGCTAATAAGATGTTGGACGGTCCTGTCTGGATCAGTGTGAGCTCTCAATTATGAATTTTCTTGTATTTCTCAAACAATGTTCACGTCTGCAAATATATCGCATGTTAAAGTTTGATCACAAGAAATATACAATTAATTAATTGTCATGACCTGTTTACCTTAATATAATAACATATTATGTTAAGAAACGTAAATAGTATGCGGAAATACCCCCGAAGCATTATGATATATTAAGCCAGTTCACAGCCGGGCGGTAAGAGGTGAGAGCCTCACTGCCTGGTTGTCTGATCGAGTCCTGAGTTAATACAAGGCTTGGTCAGACAGTGACTGGTTAGGTGGCCACCGAACAGACTGGGCAGATCGTCCATTATTAGTTAGGTAGGTGTAGGTATTTAGGTGGCCACCGACAGATACCAAGGTTCAGGCCTTGGGTACAGTTACACTGTGTATATATATATATATATATATATATATGCAGTGTTACTGTAGCCAAGGCCTTAACCTGGTATATGTTATCAAGTATAGTATGCATGTTGCTAAAAACAATTTTACATTATTGATCTAGTGGGAGTTGCAGTTATATAACGGAATTATCATAATTCAACGAATATATTATATGTAATTTTTGTCTGAATAAATAACCCCCTCCGTGTCTTTGACTTATTGTTCATCTTATTCATTATGACATTGTTAGATTTTATTCATATAATAAATAATTTGAAGCTACTTCACATACGCCTTATAGTACAATTATAATCTGTTATAATGAATTCGTTAACACTAGACGATGTTATTACACTCATGATTATACATAGTATGTAGTTAAAGGTATAATTTAATGTAAACATACCTTTTGGTAGTCAATAGGTAAAACATCCAATGCATACTTGTCACCTGTTACCAATTAAGTTGTTGTTGTTGTTGTTGTTCCCCAAGCTGCCTGGCCGAACAGCCCCAAGGCCCCGAGCAAGGCCAAGGCCATAACCGAGCACCCCCACAGAACCCTCCCTGCCGACCACAATAAAGCCTGGGTGACCGAAGCCACTCCATGGCGGGGAGCTGAGGAGGGTGCGGAAACGCCCGGGAAACCAAAGACCTACCCAGGGCCCTGTGGCCCGCAGCAATTAAGAAGAGAAAGTTGAGGGGCAAAGGAAAAATGTGACGCTTTGGCTTCCAATCTTGGTAGATTGGGAGGTCAATCCACGGAAGAGACGCCGTCACTTGAGATCTAGAAAATATATAAGTAAAAGGAACAGTCAGAGTAAGCTATGGGTATGGCAGAGATCGCTCAGTTCTCACTCTGATAGACCAGCCCATCACCACATGACTAGAACCCAATCCTCTCAGCATCAGCTAGGAAATGCCCTAGAAAGCCGCCTTTGGCGGGGGGGGGGATAGCTCCCCTATTTCAACCCCTTTCGGGGTTGGGCACCCGCCGTTAATTAAGTAATGCACGGTATATTCTATAAAAAAACTCAACAACCTTTCTTCTAACTGGTAAAAAACAAGAAAGAAACTTATAAGTAATTAATGAGAGGGTCCATACACCTAATGCAGTCCACTATGCAGGAGAAACTTGCAACAATTAGCTTTAAACTGTTGTGGGTTGCAACAACAGTTGGTAAAAGTTAAAGGTCAAAGGTTAAAGGCAGCAGTGAATGATGACCACAAGGGAGAACGGTACAGTTGGTCAAGGTAATTTATAGCTATGAAGGCCTCAAAGTACACAGTCACCAAGGTTAACTCCTTCTGTACCGGTCACGTCTTTGTAAATTTATTCTCGGTATAATAAGCCGATTGTGTGCAGTTTATAACGGATCAGAGACAGTACAAAAAGGTTAAGCGAGATAGTTCGAAGCCTGTCAATTACTGGAGACCCTTTTTAATATGAATAACATCGTCTAATATTAGCCAAAATTCTGTGAACGCGATGGTACCGGTAATAAATGGGTTAAGGACTTGGGTGGAAAGAAAAATAAACTCCTTTGACGCCTTGAGCGGGGTCGATCCTGAGATGACTGAGGTTAGACTCCAAGACGCTCTGCACTTCACCAACCAACCGTTGATAACGGTGTTGTAAGTTATAGGATGTGAATTATCAAAATAAACCAACATCAGAATGTCTGCACTGTGGAAGAGTAATTGTCAATATATGGGTAATCCCCAATTCACCCCTTGCGATTTTTATGCTATAAGGAAGTTGGAGTTGAGGTTATCAATATTAAGCAGAATTACTTGCTGACATGTGTTTGTAGTTCATATACAGTATATATACATATTTCGTATTCAGTAAACTTGCTATCCATCATTATCTCATATGGTGTTTTTTTTCTGCTAATTCTAGAAGTTTACAGCTCCAACTTCCGTATTGCATGAAGATCGCAAGTGGTCATAGAAATTTTATGTATGAGTTTCTGGTTTCAGTATAACTGTTTTGTTTTGTTTTCTAAGTGGATGAGGGAGACAAAAGGCAAAATTGCCTGTGTCGAGTTCCTCCCCCACAGTTGATAGAGTGACAGGGCCAAAATAAGGGACGTTCAGACAATGTTATGAAGCTTAGGAAGGATATATAGTAGCTAAAATGTTTAATTTATATAGTCTGTAGCCTTTAAATAGGCTATATTAATACTCCAGTATATTAACAAATATTAAACTTACAACCATGTTTAGCACACCATCGTCTTTTGGATTTATGTATCTAGGCAATGCAAGTATTTTGATATGTAAAATATTTCTGAACTAAACGGACAACCATCTAACGTATAACGTTTTCAAATATTATATTGAACATTAATAGCCTACCCATCCATCTTTATTCACATACATTTATTTATAATTAACACTTAATAATCACTACCACCATAATAATAATAATAATAATAATACAAATAATAATAATAATAATAATAATAACAATAATTATATAATATGGTTCATGACCTGCCGGAGCTGGTGGTTCGAACAAGGGACTCAGGGATTTGGTATTGATAAATACGCTCAATGTAATGAAAAAAAGTGTTCACACCGTTCAAAGTGTTCACAAAAAGGAGTTCACACCGCTCCAGACAGGACAGTCCACCATGATTGTGTTATACATCTCATCGTGTTTATTCCTTTGATTAGATTGCTTTATTTGTTTTTTACCTGTTCTTCCGTCAGAGAATTGTACCAAGTTTAGGTAGTATATCGAAGAATTAAAGACAACCATTATTACGGTAATCAGTTCGCATTTGAGAAAGCTTCCTGAAAGTTAGTATTGTAGATAGTTTGTAGCTAATTAAAAGAGGATTAAACTCCTTACTGCTATTACAATAATCTATGAACAAATTCCATTTATAAAGTCTTACCACAACCATATATTTCTAAAAAAATATGTATAGGTTAATTAACATATACTTATGATAAAATATTATGTTTCCACTTCCTTAACCGTTTCAGTAAAATGACGACATTTGTATGTTATTGTGACAATATACATATAACTTTGTATATGTGTATGAAGGAGATAAAATGCATAGTTGCCTGTAACAATTGTCCCCCAAGTTTGAAAGAGTGACCAAGAGAGTCTAAATCAACGTACGGTATTTATGTGTGTTGGAAATAATTGTGGTGTGCATTGTTAAGTGTAGTGAAAAGAATATAATGAGGAGGTGTTTGTGAGAGTTAGCTGAATTACTCTCTGTGTAGGTGAGACACAAACAGAAACAGTAAGTAAAGCCAGACAAATGAAACAAAAGTTCCAGCAACTCCTCAACACATGCCTATGGGTCCTCTAATTGTCTGTCTTCAATAAATCAGATTGTGAGCTGTTTGTAAGCGTAAAATATTATTGTTTCCGTTTATTACTAATATCTTGGACTGATTCGTACTAAATAATACACCTTTATATTGTTCTGGGAAGATATTTGGTTTGGGTAACACAGCCAAGGGTTCTCACACTGAGGGCCTCGGGTCGAGTCACTCTGGTCATTAATATATACCTTTTGTTTAACCCTTTGAGGATTATGACGCGTTCTGACACTGTATTCAGGCTATCACAGCCGATGTTATACAACATAGGAGGGATATGTGGGAATTAGAAGGGTCAGGACTATCTCAATTAACCCTCTTACACATACTGTATAAATACCTTTCCTATTATAAATATACAGTTAGAAACAGTGTACAACTGTACATACTGTATATCAACACTCTCACCTATAGTACCTCAAGGTGGCAAAGTAATACTGAAACCGGACATTTCTACGTAACTGCTATGTTGAAATTATTGACCATTTGCGATCTTCAGACAAAATTGAAGTTGGAGTTGTAAACTTCTAAAATTAGCAGAAAACAAAACTATATTAGAGCATGATGGATAGCAAGTTTACTGAATATGATAAATGTATTTATATAGGAACTACAAACAAATTTCAGCAAGTAATTATACTTAATGTTGAAAACCACAACCTAAACTTCCTTATAGCCTAAAAGTCGCAAGGGGTGAATTGGGAATTACCCATGAATTGACAATTACTCTTCCACAGTGCAGATATTCTGTTGTTGGTTTATTTTTATAATTCACATTCTATAACTTTTCACACCGTTATCAACGGCTGGTTGGTGAAGCGTCTTAGAGTCTAACCTCAGTCATCCCAGGATCGACCCCGCTCAACGCGTCAAAGGAGTTTATTTTTGTTTCACCCAAGTCCTTTTAGTACCGGTAGCATCTTATTCACATATATTTGGCTAATATTAGACGATGTTATGCAGATTTGTTTACTGTCTCAGATCCCTTATGGTGTGGTGAAATTAATAAAAAATGGTTTATAGAGTGTCCTGTTCATTACTTAGGGGTTCTTTTTCATTACACAGGTGCCTCCTTCTCATTACACAGAAGATCCCCACTTTTCATTACTTTGGTGACGCCATTTCATTATTCAGATGGGTCTCATATTCTTTTCATGACAAAGGGCCTCCTTTTCAATAGTTTACTCAGGAGTCTTACGGTCACTTTTCGTACCCTATTTTCATTACTAAGGAACTCTTTACCCAAGGCCTTAACCTTGGGATCTGTCAGTGGCCACCTAACTAATACTAGACGATCTGTCCAGTCTGTTCGGTGGCCACCTAACCAGTCACTGTCTGACCAAGTCTTGTATTAACTCAGGACTCGATCAGACAACCAGGCAGTGAGGCTCTCACCTCTTACCGCCCGGCTGTGAACTGGGTAATATATTATTATGCTTCGGGGGTATTTCCGCATATTATTTACGTTTGTTACCATATTATACCCATATTAAGGTAAACAGGTCATGACAATTAATGTATTGTATATTTCTTGTGATCTAACATTAACATGCGATATATTTGCAGACGTGAACTTTGTTTGATAAATACAAGAAGATTCACGATTGAGAGCTCACACTGCTCCAGACAGGACTGTCCAACATCTTATTATCAATAACACTAACATTACCATATGATTATGTTTATACATATTATGGATTGTAGTCCCTTAGTTTATATAAGATTTTGTCCATTTGTTCTTTCATCAGAAAGTTATAATTAATTTTTGAAGTATACCAATGAATTAAAGGGTTAAACGTAATCATAATATGGTATTCGTATGTTAAAAGTTTCCTGTATGTATTATGATGTATAGTTTGTAGCTAAATACAATCCGGCTAAACTATATACTATTATTATAACAAACTATATACTATTATTATAACAAACTATATACTATTATTATAACAAACTATATACTATTATTATAACAAACTATATACTATTATTATAACAAACTATATACTATTATTATAACAAACTATATACTATTATTATAACAAACTATATACTATTATTATAACAAACTATATACTATTATTATAACAAACTATATACTATTATTATAACAAACTATATACTATTATTATAACAAACTATATATACTATTATTATAACAAACTATATACTATTATTATAACAAACTATATACTATTATTATAACAAACTAGAGTCTGTTCATTTAAACCAGATATCCGAGGTCCCGGGAAAATAGCTCAAATAATATTTCTTCACAATCTTACTTAATATCCGATATACACGAAAATAGCTTACAGTATTAACATTTTACTGTTGGAGATATGTATTTACAACTAGGACGAAGTGAGTGAAAAATATGACCGAACGTCTGGAAGGTAAACAAACAGTGACGATGTTATACCCTTGCCCAAGCCGACCTCCGTATATTTATGTTTCTTATATTAAGAGAAGGTGATGAAAATAAAAGTCAGGAAACTATATTATAAGTGCCATTTTAAGAAACATACGATTGCCTTTAATTGAAGAAACTAATATATATATACCGGTATATATATATATATATATATATATATATATATATATATATATATATATATATATATATACGGTATATATATATATACATACTGTTATATATATATACATACTGTATATACAGTATATGCGTGTGTGTGTGTAGAATATCTCACAAATACGCGTTAGTTACATTAATAATTGATAGGCTTCAGCCAGGGTTTGAACTTCAGTCAATCAAAAGGACATCCAACGCCTTAGTCCACCCGGCAATGGGGTTACAAAAAGCTTACCAACCTTTTTCCTATATATATATATATATATATATACTGTAGATATATATAGTTTACACATGCAGTCTTTTTAACTCATACGAGTCTAAGAATGTCTTCTTCAATCTAGTTGTTAACTTATGGAATGGGCTTCCCTGAGATGTAATAGACTGCAACACCGTTTATTCATTTAAGCTTCCCCTAGACAAACACCTTGCCTTAAATCCACGACTGACTCCATTTGTAAATTAATACATTTTGTTTGTCTCCCTTACCCACTGTAAACCACTGTTTGGACACTTGACCATCAGTGTTTTGGAGGGCAAAGTACACAGTCAACAAGGTTAACTCCTTCTTTACCGGTCACATCTTTTTACATTTATTTCAGGTATATTAAGACGATTGTGTGCAGTTTATAAACTAACAGTAACAAAAAGGTGAAATGAGATAGTTCGAAGCCTGTCAATTGCTGGAGATTCTGAATAACATCGTCTAATATTAGCCAAAATATAGTGAAAAGGATGGCACCGGTACTGAAAGGGATAAGGACTTGGGATAAAAACAAAAACAAAGCGTTAACGTCTTGAGCGGGGTCGATCCTGGGATGACTGAGGTGACACTCCAAGACACCCATCCCTTCACCAACCAGCCGTTGATAACGGTGTGGTAAACTATAGGATGGGAATAATGAAAATAGACCAACATCAGAATGTCTGCACTGTGGAAGAGTGATTGTCAATGTATGGGTAATCCCCAGTTCACCCCTTGCAACCTTTAGGCTTTAAGGAAGTTGGGGTTGTGGTTGTCCATATTAAGCAAAATTACTTGCTGACATGTGTTTGTAGTGCATATATATATATATATATATATATATATATATATATATATATACCGGTATATATATATAAAGGTGACATAAGTGTTAAATAAAGACGCGAACTTCCAAACAACTGTCGAATTATTCCTACCCTAGTAGAGCAGTGATTTTAAGTTGAAGTGCAACACTTATAATAATAGTAAGTATTATCATACAAAGTAAAAATACAATATGCTTCATGCCCAGCCGAAGTTGGTGGTTTGAACGCGGGACTCTGATATAGAGTTCACACCGCTCCAGACAGGGCAGTCCACCATATTATTATCATCAACACAAACTTTGTCTCATGATTCTAGTATACATCTTATGATTTTTATTCCTTTAGACTTGATTTTAGAATTGTACCAAGTTTAGGAAGTAAATTGACGAATTAAAGGCTTAATCATTATCAAGATATTATCTTCGTATTTGAGAAAGCTTCCTGAATGTTTCCGTTTCTGTACGATGATGATATTTGAATGTTATAGTTGGTGATAATATGAATATATATTGTTACGTGCATGAAGGAGACAAAAGGCATACAGGTCCCCCAAGTGACCAAGTGAGTCAAAATCAGGGCACCTTATTTAGGTGTGATGGCATGAATTGTGGTGTGCAAGTTAAGGGGGTACTGCTTGGTTTGGGTCTATAGAGTTAAGGGGGTACTGCTTGGTTTGGGTCTATAGAGTTAAGGGGGTACTGCTTGGTTTGGGTCTATAGAGTTAAGGGGGTACTGCTTGGTTTGGGTCTATAGAGTTAAGGGGGTACTGCTTGGTTTGGGTCTATAGAGTTAAGGGGGTACTGCTTGGTTTGGGTCTATAGAGTTAAGGGGGTACTGCTTGGTTTGGGTCTATAGAGTTAAGGGGGTACTGCTTGGTTTGGGTCTATAGAGTTAAGGGGGTACTGCTTGGTTTGGGTCTATAGAGTTAAGGGGGTACTGCTTGGTTTGGGTCTATAGAGTTAAGGGGGTACTGCTTGGTTTGGGTCTATAGAGTTAAGGGGGTACTGCTTGGTTTGGGTCTATAGAGTTAAGGGGGTACTGCTTGGTTTGGGTCTATAGAGTTAAGGGGGTACTGCTTGGTTTGGGTCTATAGAGTTAAGGGGGTACTGCTTGGTTTGGGTCTATAGAGTTAAGGGGGTACTGCTTGGTTTGGGTCTATAGAGTTAAGGGGGTACTGCTTGGTTTGGGTCTATAGAGTTAAGGGGGTACTGCTTGGTTTGGGTCTATAGAGTTAAGGGGGTACTGCTTGGTTTGGGTCTATAGAGTTAAGGGGGTACTGCTTGGTTTGGGTCTATAGAGTTAAGGGGGTACTGCTTGGTTTGGGTCTATAGAGTTAAGGGGGTACTGCTTGGTTTGGGTCTATAGAGTTAAGGGGGTACTGCTTGGCTTGGGGGGGTACTGCTTGGTTTGGGTCTATAGAGTTAAGGGGGTACTGCTTGGTTTGGGTCTATAGAGTTAAGGGGGTACTGCTTGGTTTGGGTCTATAGAGTTAAGGGGGTACTGCTTGGTTTGGGTCTATAGAGTTAAGGGGGTACTGCTTGGTTTGGGTCTATAGAGTTAAGGGGGTACTGCTTGGTTTGGGTCTATAGAGTTAAGGGGGTACTGCTTGGTTTGGGTCTATAGAATTATTTATTTATTTTTGAGTTTCCTCGCTAGGCCTCAAAATCAAGCTTAGAAAAACATTCCCTAGACCTCCTTTAATTTTTTTTTTAATTTTTTGGATCCCTTCTAAAAATAGAAGGCTCGCTATCACTCACCAGGAAAGAAATCGACACTTATGGGGCACGAAAGGATTTAATATTAACCAAAAAAAATAGGTGAAAGGTCTCAAAATTGCCAGACTAACGGAACGAACGTATTAAACCCTCAAAACGAATATGCTAAACATGAGGGAGAAGGGGATCCAGAAAAAGCGAGTAGTACCCCCTTAAGTGTAGTGAAATGAATAGGAGGAGGAGGTATTTGTGAGAGTTAGCTGAATTACTCTGTGTAGATGAAACACAAACAAAAACAGTAAGTGAAGCCAGATAAATTAAAAATGAGTTCCAGCCATTCCTTAACACATGACTAAGGTTCCTCCAATTGTTTGTTTTCAATAAATCAGACTGTAAGCGTAAAATATTGTTGTTTTCGTATATGACTAATGTCTTGGAATTATTCATACTAAATATGACACTGGTATAATATAGGTTGTTTGTGTGTCTGTGTGTGTGGGGGGGGGGGAGAGCCAGTGAGCTAGAGCCAGTGAATAGGATTAACATATAAAACGCACACAATGCATTGTTGTATAATATTGTGGAAATACTTAACATTATACTTAGGCTAATCATTATTTACCATACTCAAATATTAATGTTTTTTGTCATAAATATACATATATCTCATTTACAAGACAAATACATATACATGCAAATAACTGTAGGCCTATATATGATTAACATGGAAAATAATATGCGGAAATAGATCCATTTGATTATAATATATCAGCCGAGTCACAAGCCAGGCGGTAAGTGGTGAGAGCCTTCCTGACTGGTTGGCTGATCGAGCCCTGGGCTAACTCAGGATTTGGTCAGACAGTGATAGGTTAGGTGGCCACCGAACAGACTAGATTGATCACCTGGTTTGTGTATGAATGTTTGTATGAATGTGTGTATGTATTTCATTGTATGTATTAAATTGATTGTAACTGTGTATTAATTTCTATGTATTCAATTCCCACCCCCCAGAAAAAACTAAAAAAATAGAAAAAACAAAAAATCACAAAAAAATAGGAAAAATGGGGCAATTGTAATTTTATGTATTGTGTATTAATTTGTATATATTATGTATGTATTAAATTGCCTCTAATTGTTAATTGTGTATGTATTTCATTGTATGTATGTGTTAATTGTTTGTAAACAAATGTGTTTTTTTTACATTGCAGAGGACAAGTAGTAGTAATAGTAGTAGTAGTAGGTAGTAGTGGGAGAGGTGTAGTTGGCTTCGTATGGTAGACGAGCTATGTAAGTTAGCTACTATGGGTTTCAGAGGCCGTCTGGCATCGTTTTTCAGGAATAACTTATTAACAAACAGTTGGATCAGTATGATATTTTGGCACAGCTTTTTTGAAGTTGAAAGTTTGTTCACACCGTCCCCTAATTTTTTTCAATAAAGTGTATTAGGCCTACCAAAAGTGTAGAAATAAGCCACTTGTCCCTTTGTCATGAAGTTAAAGTCGTACATTAATGGCTAAGAAACGGACAAGGCTACCGTGGCTTACCTGTGAGAACTACCAAACCATTATTGCTCCTCCATCAAACACGGTAGTTTTCAGCCACCACCCAACCCTAGTATCGCCTTTAAATTCAAGTAATCTGTCAATATCAAGTATAAATTTACAAACAGTATGTATTTTTGTATATAGTATAAACTCTTCCTAATCTGAATATAATGGAAAACATAAAATAAGTGCGGCATCGATCCTCAGACACTACAGTAATGAAAATGTAAACAATGATACTACAAATCTAAGTTTTGAGAGCAATCCTTTTACACTACAAGAATATTTAATCAGTTGTAACACTATATCGAACTATGAACACTTAAATATAATTATATAATCTTTTAAATGCATTGCCTATAGCCTAAGTGAAAATATTTCTACCAACGCATACAATTCTAAAGTAAAATATTGTCTCGCTTCCAATCCCGAATATACGACTACCAAAACAGTACCTGCAAATATGAGGCTCTTCTCATGTTGAGAAAAAAACAAAAAAAATCACACACCCAATATTGTGTTACTCTGGAGCAGCACCATACTGCCCTGGATTTTGTTTTTCTTTCTTTTTTTACTATCGGTTCTTTAACTCTCAGGTTTTGAACAATAAATATTTTGTCCTTGTTAAACATCCACTGTGATGTCAAACTGTTGGGCATTAGGGAAGGGTGTTATCAGGGGTGTTGAATCAAGTAGGCTATGTTCTTTACTAGTATTCCCTGGCACTATACTTACGCTTGTTGAAGCTCCAGGTTCTAATGTTTTTGCCGTTCAACCCTTTAATCCCACACTAAATATATATCTGTTACCGATATTACCAAATATTGAATGTTCCCCCAGCCCTCAATCCACCTAATATTCTTTCAATGTTTTAGCTAGCCATTCAGTCCAGTCCATGCATATTTCTCAAACATACATATCAATACAACTACAAATAAACACATATCCATAACAAGCCTCTCCTTTTGACTTAACATAGACCTACAGTATACGGTAGTTATGAAGTAGATCAATGTGTGTCAAGTTTTGTTAATACGGTACATTTTAATTGGGCCTTGTAATTGGTGTTGGGTGTGACAGGGATCTGCCTTGTGTGGGCCGATCGGCTTTTTGCAGACTCCCATTTTCTTATGTTTCTTATAAAAACCACCCCCTACCCCCTTAATGTAATGTAACCTTATGTTAGCTTGTTATATATATATATATATATATATATATATATATATATATATATATATATATATATATATATATATATATATATATATATATACCCGGTATATATATATATATATATATATATATATATACTGTTGATATAATTATATACTTTACACCTGTCGTCGTTATCAAGTACTGTATACCTGTTTTTTTTTTTTTTTTTTCCCCACTGGAGATGGTTCACTTTTTGGGCGATTTTTGCATGCATTCATTATTTTCTAGTTTCCTCCTTAGACCTCCATCAAATAAAAATACAAAAAACATCCACACACACACACGGATCAGTAATTGGTCTGCCCAGGTCTAGAATATTTTTCAGTGTGGATATCAAGCCTGTGTTGTTGGGATATACAATAACCTCTTTAATTAATTACCCCTTGGTGGCTGCAGGAGTCATTGCATTGGTCCCACCCCTGTGTGTGTGTGTGTGTGGGTGTGTGTGTGTGGGTGTGTGGGTGTGTGTGTGTGTAAGATGGTTTTGTGTGGGTTTGAGTTTACGAACTATATTTAGAACGATCGGATGGATATTGACGAAATTTGTTCGGTGTCTTTTTTTTTTGCTGAATGTATCCCATTAGCGGTGGGTTAACTCCTAAGCTAAATTAAAACATGCACTACCACAATATTAGGTTGTTCAAATCTAATGAATAGCTGAATAATCATTTAAAGATATTTGTATGATTTAATTAGCAATATCTGCACAAGTAATGCAGGGAATCCCAACACAATACTTGGTTAACTTTCTGAACTCATCACGCATAGGCCTACCTGATTAACTTATGTAATTAGTACTCTCAATGTGTCTATCTGTATGTGTCTGTTAGAATATTCTCCAATCCCCTCAACAACAAATGCATACAATTCCTCATTTAAAATTAAGTATAGTCAAGAACATAAATAGGGTAGTGGTTAATATTTTGGTGTGTGTGTATATTTATATCAATATATGTTATAGTAACCTCGGTAGACCTCCATCAAACTTAAAACAACAACCCCTAACACCCCTTCAAGATATATATGTACAATTTTCGGTAGAAAAATGTTTCGGCCGAAGGCCATTTCATCCTAGAATTACAGGCTCGCTATCGCTCGCCACGAAAAAGTAGACACCTTATGGCACGGAATGTCTTTCTATTGACAAATAAATGGAGCGAATGGTCCTTAAATCGCCAAACCAATAGGTCGAACGTCTTAAAATGTCAAAGCTAATGGGACTAAGCATGATAGAGATAAAGCAACTAGCTCCCCCTTAATACCTGCACTGGGCATCCCACTGGCAAGTATGTCATCAAACCTTCCTTACTTGCCCCAGCTTATATTATTTATCTAGTCTTTCTTGTCAACCATCTTTCTCGCCAATTCGACATCCTAATTTATATACATTTCCAAAATGTCCCACTTTCTGCCATCACCATAGTTTCAGCCTAACTCCCCCCCCCCCCCCCCCCCCCACACACACACAACACACATACACTCTTCCTCACTCATTCACTCACACACACACACACACACACACACACTCTTCGTCACTCACACACACACACACACACACAGCCCGTAGCCTAGTAGGTAGCGCTCTCGTCTCACACACGAGGGGTCGGGGGTTCAATCCCCCGGCCGGGCGGAGACAAATTGGGCTTGTCTCCTTTCATGTGTTAGCCTCAGTTCACCTAGCTGTAAATAGGTACCTGGAATAAGTGGACGACGTTGTGACGTCCCATCTGGGGTAGGCAAAAATGGTACAAGGCGAGATGGGTATCGTATGGCTCACCAAAGCTGATGGCTACCTAAGCCTTCGGGCGAGACGGTACCGTCTATAGTGAGAATGGTACCATACAGATCCACCCTAAGCCTTCGTTTCCGATGTCGCCAATTGGCTAAAAATACAGACTACACACACATCCACAGCCATTCCAACGATACATATAACACCTACACATATAGGAGGCGGGAAATAACGAGCATGCTCACTCCCGCAATACAACTAGAGTAAGTACAACTAGAGTAAGTACACACACACACACACACACACACACACACACTCTCTCTTCGTCACTCACTCCCTCTCACACACTCACACACACACTTTCTCTCTTTTTCTGGCTTTTCTCTCTCAATCGTCTTCATCATCATAAACCAGATTCTCCACAATTTATTTACCATATGTTCCTGTCCGAGGCGCTAATTAACTTCACCATAATTAACACTTGTCCTTCCCCTCGCATTAACCAGACTCACTCATTAGTAAAACCGTCGCCAGATTCCCTTCCAGTTTAATTTCTCCTCCCCAGCGCGTCCTTATTAACCTTCTCGACCTGACATCTTACTATGCTCATCCTTTCTCATGTATGTATGTATGTATGGATGGATGTACAGCATGTATGTATGTATGTATGTATGTATGTATGTATGTATGTATGGATGGAAGCGTAAAATATCTGTTGCTTATTAGAATGTTAATTTCATACATAACTCCCTTGTTTTTATGCAACCATATGAACATCTCCCCACCGCCTCTCATCTCTCTACTGTGTATTTTGTTATTCAATATCCACAATTTCCATTGAATTATTAGCCAATGCGTTCTGTTTTAACATTCACCATCGACAATTTAGAATAACTCATACTTGCACATATTGTACGAAGATTGCGTTTATACCCACGAATTCACAATTAAAAGATATCAATCAAATTCACAAGCATAGTGTTTTAGCATTAATTTAATTTTGGGTTGTCATCTTTCACCTCTCGCTCACCATTTGCTTACCTGTCAAATAGAGTACCTGCTAGATGCATTACTACGTATTGTTGGATCTGCTATTATAAAGTTTCATCGGAGACAGCTGTCAAGGCTTTACTCTCTTTCAAACTATCTGGGATTGAATTGTCAAGTTAGATGTCATTACACAAATAGAAAACAAATTGCATTTAGCTCATTTTTATTGTTGATCATTCTTGAGTACAGTTTATTGTTTATTTGTGCAATGAATGGGGCTGATGAGGTGACCTTTCTGTGGACACCAGAACGTTTACCTGGGCGGTGGGAGTGCGAGGGTGGGGTATGGGAGAGTAGGGAGGGAAAGGGGTGGATAAGGATGGAGAGAGAGAGAGAGAGAGAGAGAGAGAGAGAGAGAGAGAGAGAGAGAGAGAGAGAGAGAGAGAGAGAGAGAGAGAGAGAGAGAGAGAGAGAGAAGAGAGAGAGAGAGTACAAAGGAGTACAAAGGAAATCAAGCAACAACAGATCTAGTGACCTTCTAGGTTGCTTGTCCTCCAAAACACTGAGGATCAAGTGTCCAAACAGTGGTTTAGAGTGGGTAAGGGAACATTGGAAAGGGAACTACTGCCCTGCCACTAACGTGGCAGGACTAGGAAGTTAGTAGGGGACATATGGGTTAGTAACTGAGGGGAGGATAAAGTTATTCATTTACAAACGCAGTCAGTCGCGGGTTTGATGCGAGATATTTGTCTAGGCGGAATTTTAAATGAAATCAACGGTGCTGCAGTCTATAACGTCTCTGGGAAGCCCCATTCCACAAGTTGACAACTCGATTGAAGAAGAAATTCTTAGATTCGTGCGAGTTAAAAGATTTACCAATAATTTTGCAACCGTTTCCCCGCGTGTAATTAGATTGGTCGATAGTGGAAGTACTTACTACAGTTATATTGTCGATGCCTTTGATGATTTTGAACACTTGAATTAATCGCCTCTTAATCTGCGCTGGGTTAAAGGAAATAGATTTAATTCTTAAGACGCTCTTCGTATGGTTTGTCTTTAGGCTAGGTATCATTTTGGTAACTCTCTACGTTGAACTCGTTCTAGCTTGTTTATATCTTTTTGGTAATAAGGGCACCAGGTTTGAACGCAGTATTCCCAGAAGAGGGCGCGGACTAAGGAATTGTTAAGGGTTTAGGATAACTTCTTTGGATTTATGCTCAAATGACCTGCCTATAAAGCCAATTATTTTGTTTGCCTTCTTAACAACTTCTGAACATTGTTGACTCGGTTTTAGGTTACTTACTCGATATTGTTACTCCCAGATCAGTTCTCTGTTTTTACATTCTTAAGCTGAGTGCCATTCATCGAATAGTTTTGCTTTCTCATTTAGGTATCCGACACATGTAGTACTTTACATTTATCCGCATTGAAACTCAATATTGCCAAATTTGGGACCCAACATGACAATTTATCTAGATTGTGTTTGCATATCGTCAACTTGTTCTTTGAGAGTACACTATTTGCATTTTAGTATCGTCAGCAAATTTTGAGATTGTGCAGGTGAGACCCTCATCTATGTCGTTGATGTAAATTAGAAAGAAAATTGGTCCTAGTACCGATCTCTGGGGGTACCCCCGCTACTTACTACATTGGTCCATTTAGATGCCTTACCGTTTATGACCTACCCTTTGCTTTCTGTTGCTGAGCCAATTTTTTATCCATTTCAACACACCGTCTTGTATTCCATGCGCTTTTAGTTTTAGCAGTAAACGTTTGTGGGGAACTTTGTCAAAGGCCTTTTTTAAATCAAGGTATATAATATCTACAGCTTTACTCTCTCAGAGAGAGAGAGAGAGAGAGAGAGAGAGAGAGAGAGAGAGAGATAATGATGAGGTGACCTTTCTGTGGACACCTGAACCCACCTGGGCGGTGGGAGTGCGAGGGTGGGGTATGTCAAATTCACCTACTAGACGAGACAGAGAATGGGGATGTAAAAGTGGTTCCAGACCCTAAGAATTAAAACTTTTAAATGTTGTTTCTGTTCGGTCTCTGTCTCGAGTCGGCCACCCCCAGCTATGGGTTATGTGCCTGAGTACATACATACATACATACATACATACATACATACATACATACATACAATAAGATTAGAGTAGCTGCTAGCAAGGTGGTTAGTTATCAGGATTATAATTGAGTAACATTAAATAACATAAAACGTATGGAAAGCGAGAGAGGTGGAGGGACAGAGAGGGAGAGGTAGACCGAATGAGAGGTGGAAGGATGGAGTGAGGAAGTACATGAACGAAGGCGGTGCTGGTTGGGGGGAGGGGCGTCGACTGACTGGGGACAGAGGTACATGGGGGCGGTTCGTTCGTGGCCACCCCTTCGGGGATCACGGCGTCAGGCAATAGATAGATAGATAGACATAGAAAGGAATACGTCAATGTACTAGAAAATCCCATTATTTAAACAAAACCAATTATCAATCAAATTATTAACGCCTAATCTATCATATGTGTAATACAATTAATTTTTCGGGTAAAACAAGCATTTTAACCCCTTGAAGCTCTGATGCGTTTTAGCAGTCTATTGTGGTTATCATTAGACGATTTTATGCAGCTTAGGAATGATCTGTGGGTATTAAAACGGTAAATACTCTCTCAATCAACCCTCTGACTTCCATATACCCTTCCTAATCTGAATATAATCGTCTAATAATTACCAGAAAACAGAAAAGGAATGCGTATTGGAGCTTGAAAGGGTTAATTTAGTTTATGGCAGTATGAAAAATAGCGGGCTGGAGGGGTTGAGTAGCGGAAAATGGTCCTATGTGAACTGTTTAGTTGGGGTGGTTAACGGGTAGACTGTTAGTGAGTCACCCAAGCAAAGCTCAACACCCGGTTCAATACTCCGGGTGGACAATTTTTTTTTTTTTTTTTTTTTTTTTTTTTTTATTATTTTTAACTTTATCGTATATGCATTATGCATTGAATGCATGCATAATTATGTTCATAGATATAACTATATTGTAATAACAACAATATGTCCACATAAATATACAAAACTGAAAAAAAGGAGAAAAAGTGGCCACCCAGAGTATTGAACCGAGTGTTGAACTATTTATTAGGTTAAAGAGACCAAATATCTGTTTGTGGAATGAATAATTAATGTTTTTCATATTTAATTGTTTACAACTTTAGACTATCATGTGTGAGTTAATTTGAAATAGTTTGGCCATTGTTAGGTCCCTCCTTGGTTCATTAAGGGGGAGGTGGTCGCTTTTTCTGGACAACCTTCTCCTTGATGTTTAGCATATCAGTTTTTAAATTTTAAGACGTTCGTTCCAATTTATAAAGACATGGGGCGAAAGGTGTTGAAGTCGCCAAACTAATAGGTGACTAATAATCTCAAAGCAAATGGGGCCTAACACGAGGGAGAAAGGGGACAATAAAATCGAGCCATCTCTCCTTAATAAATGGTTGGGACTAAGTTTAGCTGATGCCTCCGTATCCTTCCCTGAAATAAATACCTTTATCAAGCTAACCTATCGGAGAAGCCTTCCCCCATTCCTATAGTCTATTCGCTGTAAGTAGGCCAACAATCCTCTGTAACTAAAAAGGGCTAGAGCAAATTGGCTATACAACTCCACACCTATTCCTTGACCTAAATATTCGCTCGATTACTCTAGTCGATTTTCAGTTTCAGAGGTTAGAGGTCATGATTTATCGCCTATTTACAGCGAAGTGATTGGTTGACCACCAACCAATCATTAGTGTGTGTGTGTGTGTGTGTGTGTGTGTGTGTGTGTGTGTGTGTGAGAGAGAGAGAGAGTCATCAGTACTTAAGGGAGCCCACCTCGCTTTTTTTCTCTTTCTCTCCCTCTCTCTTTGGCTTGTATCCATTCGGCCCCATTCAGCTTACTGATTTAAGACGTTTATCCCCATCCAGGTGTCAATATTTTCCTGGCGAGCGGGAGCGAGCCAGCATATACTGTATATATATTTTTTGTTGACAGCAAGCTAAATTTGTTCATTTTTCGATAGAAACATTTCTCCGGCAAAGCCTGATTTCTCCATACAATGCTGGCTCGCTCTCGCACGCCAGGAACAAATCGACACCTGGATGGGGATAAACGTCTTAAAGCCGTTGGCTGAATAGGGCCGAACGGATACAAGCCAGAGAAAGAGAGAAAAGGAGAGAAAGATAAATAAAAGCAGGTGACCCCCCTTAACAAGGCCCTTATTGATATTTTGTTTTAACAATACATATCTTCCAAACCATTATATACATTGTTTTGTATAATAGGCCAGTACACGTAGAATAGGTAGTAGAAGCTATTGGTACCTTTCTTATTGATATTTTGTTTTAACAATACATATCTTCCAAACCATTATATACATTGTTTTGTATAATAGGCCAGTACACGTAGAATAGGTAGTAGGAGCTACTGGTAATTTGTAAGTTGCAATACAAATAGACTTATATGAATAATGATGAGCATAATAATAATAATTGTTTATTAACTTTTCATTTTAGTCGGTTTTTCATATACGGTAGCCTTTGTTATAATACAAAGTAATATTTGTAAGACTTACACTCAATCAACAATATGCAATGAAATCATGATTAAATGCTAATTGCCATTATTTTACACAGATATTATTAACATGAAGTATGATTAGATAATTATTACTTGGTACAATACAATATGTGCTAGGGAACAAAAACACGTATTTGAAGAGGTTAAAATAACTATTTGTCGTCAAACAAGCAATTTATAGCCGAAGACAAATATTTCCTGGGCTTTAGTTCATAACTCTTTGAATCATAGCGGGCTGAAGGAGTTGAGTAGCGGAAAATGGTCCTATGTGAACTATTTACTTGGGGTGGTTAATGGGTAGGCTGTTAGTGAGTCGCCCAAGCAAAGCTCAACACCCGGTTCAGTACTCCGGGTGGCCAATTTATTTTTGTTTTCTTTAATCGTATATAATACCTTCCTTTTAATAACTGCTTGCATCATAATGCTTATAGATATAACTGTATATTGTAATAACAATAATGAAAATACCGGTAATTATAGTAATGATAATAATAATAATACATTTAACAATACTACCGGTACTACTTTCGCCCCATTTCTTCGTCAATATTCGTGCTATTTAGGTGTCGATTATTTCCCTGGCGAACGATAGTGAGCTTGTAATGTTGGAAGAACCGGCCTTTGGCCGGTAAATTTTTCTACCGAAAAATGTACAAATTAATCTAGAAGAGGGATCTAATGGATGTTTTTTTTTTAATTTGATGGAGGTCTAGGGAGGAAACTAGAAAAATAATGAATACATTCAAAAATCTCCTAAAAAGTGAACCATCCCCCCTTAATTGTGCACACTTGACGGTGCAAATGTTAGAAGTCAAATGGTTACTAAAATATTGCATTCACTCATATAATATATTCACATTAAATTATGCAAAAACACTAAATACCAGGATTTCGTGTTGATGAACTTAATATGCGCAGCAAGTGTAGTGATACCATCTGTTTATAATAAAACCACGAGTGTTTGCATGTAAGTAACACCATCAGTAAAATAAGGGCATACATTGTGGGATGAGGGACCTTGGCTATTTTTGTGAAGACAAGTCTCATAATATTACCGTAATTCTTGAAAATTAAGCACCCACATTGGATATGAACCCTTTTAAGATTATGATGCATGTTGACAGTTTACTCTGGCTATCATTAGACGACTTTAAGCAATTTAGGAAGGAACTGTGGAAATTATGTGGTTAAAGACTATTTCAATTAACTCTCAAACTTCCATACACCCTTCCTAATCCGAATAAATTGGTCTATCAATAGCCAGAAAACAGGAAAGAAATGCGGCGTACTAGTATCTTCCAAGGGTTGACACTAGACCTGTTGTTGCTTTGTTTCCTTTGTACTAGTATCTTCCAAGGGTTGACACTAACCCGTCCAGTACCAGGGACGTCCTTTTCATCATATTTTGACAACTATTAGACTACTGTATTCAGCTTAGGAAGGACCTCTAGCAATAATAACACTTCAAACTATCTCAACCAACCCTTTCAGTTGCCACACATCATTCCTAAGCTGCACAATATCGTCTAAATCTAGCTACAATAAAATATAACGCACGTCGCTGGTACTCAAAGGGCTAATTATATTGTCTGGTTGAGTTTGATAGCGTGTGAAGGTGGTGCGTAGCTATTGTGTTTGCCGGTAGTATTGTTAAACTATAATACAGGAATACATAAACAATACATAAACAACTTCCGGTACCAATGATAGAAACAAGATTGCCAGCAATTAATTGAAATATAATATTCCCTCACATATTGTCCAACTATTCATGACTTTGACGGTACATAATAACTTTCTGTAATACAATAAACATTGTCTTAATCATATTCATAAATATAAATTATATTTATACAAACAAGTGATATTATACACACAGATAATGCTAACATATGATTAAGATATAAATTGTTAGTTAGGAACTATATAAGTATGACAATATAAGTCAATAAACAACATATACGTCAGGCTGAGAGATAAACATATAACTCAAGGATGGAAACAAGTAAGAACAGTGTAGGTGTTTCTGTAAAAAATATATTAATTATCCTTCAACTCCAGCTCACATGTCGCAACTATTTATTAGCCCAAAGAGGCCAAATATCCGTGTGTGCGTAATGCATAAGTGCGCGGAATTTCGATGTGAGTATCCTATGTTTGCTGTAATAATAGAAACAATAATTCAATTGTGGTATAACAATTGAAACATTACTTGAAGCAAATGATTACAGGACTTATAACATTGACTGTTAAGCGCGTGAACATAATATTTTAGACATTGTAACACCTACAAACTACACAAAGTAACAAAACAAGGTATATATATATATATATATATATATATATATATATATATATATATATATATAATAATAATAATAATAATAATTATAATTATAATTTATTGAAAAGACGGATATTGAGTAGATACTCCTATATAAATATAAGTTCTAAGATAACCCTATTGGCCAGTCGCGGTGGCTGAGTTGGGAGCGCTTTAGACCAGGAAGCTGTAGTTCCCCTCTGAGCTAGGTTCGACTCCTGGACCAGAGAACAGTAGTTCCCCCCTGGTCTAGACCATAAAACAACATACACCGTGGCTGGTCATTAATAACGACCATGATGAGAACAATGACTACACTAATGATGTTACAGGAAGAGTTAAGCTCCTCCCCGAGGAGATGCTGTGTTTGGGGTTCACAGTTATTAACGTCCCCCTCCTGTGGTATCACTATAGTAGTGTCTGGTTGCTTGTCATGATCGTGTAAAGTCCTCATAAAGACTTTATGATTTTTTTTTAACTTTAACATGGTATACATATTGTTTCACTCCGTCCTTCCAGCTATTCATCCTTATGTCGCTTCCCATATACATTGAGCGTATTTATCAATACCAAATATCAGTGTGGAATGTTTTCATAGACATCTACTGTCTAGTCTATCCCTTCATGTAATTCCATGTTGCCGTAATAATGTTGGACAACGAAAATTGGTGATAAAAGTTGCTCATTTCAATATTATTATAGCCAAAAATGAAAACAAATCAGCATCATTCTCCGTTTTCCGGATCCCAAGGTTAAGGCCTTGGGTAAAGAGTTCCTTAGTAATTAAAAACTAGGAAACTGAACGTGGGACTAGGTTTTAACTGTTTCTTGTAGGTTTTAGATGACATCAATTAGTAATGTATTGAAGCTTATTTGATGACGAGGTCTTTCAACTTTGGAAGGTGATCAGCTTATGATAAATATATATATATATATATATATATATATATATATATATATATATATATATATATATATGTGTGTAGTAAAACTCGCTAGGAAAATTGAAACAATGGAACACCAAGCTTTCGTCTATTCTCTCAAGACATCTTCAGGGTAATACAAGAAAACAGGGGGAGAGTGAGGCTTAAATACCCGTCCTAAATCATCTGTGAGTTGCTAACTAGCATATAAATACAAAAAGTGTTGCCAGCCTACTGCCTGTTGCCATATTTTTAGGAACATACTTAATTTATATACAAAATATATGTACATATATACATTGAAATGTGCCTAACAATACAATCTAATCATATATACAATTTGATACACCTCAATGAACTTGCAGATCCCTTTCAAACTGTTATCGTAACTTATGTAAATATGAAGACATACATATACCTGTAGAAATACATATAATTACATATACATACACATATACATGCATACTGTATACACACATACATTACATACATACACATACAAATTACATATTACAGGGATCTGCCTTGCTTAGGCCAATCGGCTTTCTGCAGACTCCCATTTTCTTATGTTCTTATGTTCTTATATAAGACAAATAGAAAAAGAAACAAATATGGGAGTCTGCAGAAAGCCGAAAGGTCACACAAGGCAGATCCTACAGCCTACTTATAAGGACGAATAGCCCACACCTGGCTAATCCCCCTCACAGCTACACAGTATATAAATTATACATAAACACACATATACATACACACACCTACTTACACACACACACATGTACTGTATACATACATTAACATACATATATACAATAATTATTATAAAACTATTATATAATTATTATAAAAATATATATATATATATATATATATATATATATATATATATATATATATATATATATATATATTACCAAACTAGTATATTGTTGAATCATTGTTATGCGGAAGATTAAGAAAGCTGGACATAGAAAATAGAGAAATATAAGTGTTATGCCTAAGCTGAATAAAATTGTCTGTAGATACCATTACATTTCCATTACATTGAACGTATTTATCAATACCAAATATCTATGAAACCATTCCACACTGATATTTACATAGAGTGTATTTATCAATACCAAATATCAGTGTGGAACATAATATGAAACCATTCCACACTGATATTACATTGAGCGTATTTATCAATATCAAATTGATATTTGGTATTGATTAATACACATCGGTTACAAGGTGAGATGGGTATCGTATACGACAGGGTGTCAGGGTGTCAAACGAAAGACTATTCAAAACCAGTCCTAATACCAGGTCCCTTATTATTAATACATTATTATCAGATATACAAAGTAAACTGTATACTTTACAGTTGTTATCATGTCTTTGGTTGTGATAAAATGGTCAGGATAATAATGTGGTATCATGTAGATTTTCATGGATTTCCTTTAATAGTTATCACCGTCTCAAATCTCAGTTGTCCCGGTGTAATTCCTCAGGACTCTTATTTACTAGGATACTCACTGTAACACATTCCCACCTCTATTCTGTCAACTCTCTAATCCATAAGTGAACCCATTTTGTTTGTCCACTCAACAAGTAACCTTGGGAACTCTCTCCCTCAATCTATCTGTCCTACGACATAAATTGCTTCAAGCTCCGTGGGTCCAGACATTTTGACGGATCTTTATTTTGTCTGTGTGTGACTGTTTTGTTTTGAGATAGATACAACCTGTAGCAGTTAAGCCTGGGTCACACGAGCACTTTTAGCGGTGAATGTATCGGAGTCACAGTATATAATAGACCCTATTTAACCTAAATCATAATTAATGTGTCCACTATCCATAGCAGAAAATATACTACAAATATACTAGCAGGAAATATACTACAAATATACTAGCAGGAAATATACTACAAATATACTAGCAGGAAATATACTACAAATATACTAGCAGGAAATATACTACAAATATACTAGCAGGAAATATACTACAAATATACTAGCAGGAAATATACTACAAATATACTAGCAGGAAATATACTACAAATATACTAGCAGGAAATATACTACAAATATACTAGCAGGAAATATACTACAAATATACTAGCAGGAAATATACTACAAATATACTAGCAGGAAATATACTACAAATATACTAGCAGGAAATAATATTAGTTACAAAATGTTAAGCAATTATAGTGTCATTTGTTTTATACTAATTCTATCTTTTGTATTTCAGGTGAGTGTTTCAAGACAGTTTTCCTGATGAAGTTCCTTCCTGACCCTATCCGTGAGTGTTGTTATAAAGTGTACATGTGCAAATAACTATATATATATATATATATATATATATATATACTGGGAGATAGGTCAGTGGTTTAACCCCTTTAGCACTGTTAGCGCTCATGATTTAACAATCTCTTCTTCACATTTCAGAACTTCTGCTTATCAACATTTATGTATTCCACGATCCACATCTCTCTGAAACTCCCTAAAGTCATAATTATTTTATACCGGCTACTGTTAGACGATTGTATTCAATTTAAAAAAGATCATCCCGCCATTAACAGGCTTCAAACAATGTTACACAACACTTTCTACTACCACAGATCCTTCTTAAACTGCACAAAATCGTCTCAATAAAGTTAGAATAAAAAATAAAAATACGTCGTCGGTACAGAAGGGGTTACATCCAGTAATAGGGTTATCTTGAAGGAAAAATACCTTGTTTACGTAAACTATGGATCTGGCTTCAAGGGATTTAATAATAATAATAATAATAATAATAATAATAATAATAATAATATAGGCCGGACTTGTTGAGATGGTGGTTTGAACAAGGGACTCGGCTATAGTTCACACCGCTCCAGACAAGTTATCTGTTGCATTCTTCACAAAAAGCCAGTGTAATCCATCATGCCCAACGCCAAGATTTAATATACAAATGGCTCGCTTCAATGATATATGCGAGGTTACAACATTCATTTTCCTACCTTCTTTCCATTTCCTTTCAAACTTGTTTACCGATTAATTCAGGATTATCGATATCCATTAAATACATATTAGAAAATATGTTTATATAATTTCATTAGGATCCGAATAACCATCAATGCTAGTATAGTTGATACAATGATCATTGTAGTTTTGTCTTTACCTCTTTTGATCTTTACTTCCTTCCAAAACTGTTCCTTAATTTTCAATCAAAACTTATCAACAATAGACTTACATATTTCATTATTTTCATGTTGTTTACATTGTTTTATTGCTTGCTTAAACTTACTTCTTGATTCAACCATTTCTGTATACTCAGTGCTATTACTGATATATACTCAGTGATATACTCAGTTCATTACTAAGGAACTCTTTACCCAAGGTTATCCCATAACCCAAGGTTAAGGCCTTGGGTAAAGAGTTCCTTAGTAATTACTAATTACACTGATATTTGGTATTGATAAATACGCTCAATGTAATGAAATGTTCATTGTGGAATGTTGTAATTAGTTTTTTCATTACTAAGGAACTCTTTACCCAAGGCCTTAACCTTGGGATCTGTCGAGATTAACCTTTATAATATAGTAGTAGTGATGATGGTGACTGTAGTAACCATTACAGACATTGAACATTGAACGTATTTATCAATACCAAATATCAGTGTGAAATGTTTTCATAGAAATTTAAATTTGTTTGTGTTTTGTTGGTACTACATTTGATGTATGTAAACATTACATTGAACGTATTTATCAATACCAAATATCAGTGTGAAATGTTTTCATAGAAATTTAAATTTGTTTGTGTTTACATACAGCTGCCTGATCTAAGCCCAACTCACACCGCAGGCTAGTAGTAGTAGTAGTAGTGATAATAGTAGCGCTGCCCTAACTCATTGCACAGTTGGATATGCCATTTTTATTTTATAGTTATTTACAAAAACAGGTTAGACACAATAATCTATAATATATTATTACAACCCACCAACTTCATACCACCCAAGAGTAGTTTGTTGCAACCCCCCCCCCCCCCCGCCCTCAACGAACTGTGACAAATATGCATTTTTATTTTTTGTCCTGCTTGCGGGTCATTTAGATCAGTTCATTCTAGTTGACATTACTGCCCAAGAGCGGCCCTTTGTAAGTCCAAAGGTACACTAGAATAATGCTTACTGATTGAATCATTGCCTGTTCCTTTCTCTGCAATGGTGTTTGTTGACCTGTTAGCTCAGTTGGTTAGAGCGCCGTGCTGATAACGCGAAGGTCGTGGGTTCGATCCCCATGCAGGCCACATTGTTTTTGATGAGTATTCGTTATGTTCGTTATGTTTAATAATTAATAATAATTTAATATGTTTATTAATCATATATATTAGGATGAATGAGTAGAATTACGTTGGATTTCGGCTTTTTTAATGTCTAAAATGTTAAAACAATATGGCACTTATATTGAGAGTTTGAGTATTGTTTTATTGGTTGTGGCTCAGTTGTATGGATGGTGATAATTGGTAGGTATGACATGTTTTGTCATACCTAGGAAAACTATAGTATATTCGTGATAATCGGTTTGGAATAGAGAATCTTCGTGGTATACTAGCTAAGGTACAGTACAATACAATATGCGGAAAATGGTCCTATGTGAACTGTTTAGTTGGGGTGGTTAACGGGTAGACTGTTAGTGAGTCACCCAAGCAAAGCTCAGCACCCGGTTCAATACTCCGGGTGGACATTTTTATTTATTTATTTATTTATTTATTTATTTATTTTTTACTTTATGTACAAATATATCTTGAAAGGTGGTCTTGGGGGGGGGGGTATAGTTTTAGGCACAAACTAAAAACCTACCCTTAAATATTACTATACTCGGAGAAGATACACTTTTGTGAGCTGGTCCAAAAAGCTACCAACACCTAATAACACTGAAGGTGACAAATGTAGTAACCTAAATGTACTTGATATAACTGTTCATTATCGTTCCTCACTCTTTAATTTCATCTGACGGTAAACTGGATCCCTTAACAACTGATTTCTCGATAGCTAACGAAAAAATAAGAAACCATTTTGTCTGTTTCATATACAGACCAAGTTTATGTACTTAGCACCATATCTCCAAAATCTTCAAAATAAATGAGAAATCTTGATGGGAACTTTTCAATTTAGCGTCAGTTGAAAAGAAACAGATTATAGTTTTGTGTTATTTCCTATAGTTTATTTCCTTCTACTGATTAGAGTAGCGGTAATACATTGAACGTATTTATCAATACCAAATATTAGTGTGGAATGTTAACCCAAGGCCTTAACCTTGGGATCTGTACGTTAACAAGTTGCATTTAAAGCTCGTTAACTATCAACTTTACCATTAATGACATTATATATAACACATCTTATTTATTTGTATACAGTTATATTAATATTTATATTATATTTATTAAATTAGTATTGTTATGAATATTATCACTTATTATTATTATTATTATTATTATTATTATTATTATTTATACTGTAATTGCATATTTTATCTTGGTAATTTCACGTGTAATAATGTTACTATTGTTTCCATAAATATTGTAATTATCGGTAGTAGCAGTGTTGTAAAATGCATTAATAATATTGTTATCACTACTATAAATACCAATAATATTATAGTTGTTATACCTTCTTGATAGCGTAATGCATAAATGCGCGGAATTTCGGTGTGAGTCCTTGGAGTGCCACATGTATTTGTTGATTTCATTAATTGAGTTAAGAAGTAAAGTTGGTTGGTGAACATATATAATTACAATATACAGTTATGTTCAATACATGTACAGTATTCTCTATTTTCATTGTTTTTTATGTTTTGTTCAAACCCAAGGCCTTAACCTTGGGATATGTCAGTGGCCACATGCATTACATGCATTACATGCATTAAAGGAAGTTATTGTATACGATAAAGTAAACTAATCAAATGTTATGTAGAAACAAAAAAAGTGTCCACCCGGAGTATTGAACCGGGTGTTGAGCTATGCTTGGGTGACTCACTAACAGTCAACCCATTAACCACCCCAAGAAAACAATTCACATAGGAGTATTTTCCGCTTCTCCACACCCTCCCACCCACTATGTTGTTGTTGTTGTTGCTGTTCCCCAAGCTGCCTGGCCGAACAGCCCCAAGGCCCCGAGCAAGGCCAAGGCCATAACCGAGCGCCCCTACAGAACCCTCCCTGCCGACCACAATAAAGCCTGGGTGACCGAAGCCACTCCATGGCGGGGAACTGAGGAGGGTGCAGAAACGCCCGGGAAACCAAAGCCCCACCCAGGGCCCTGTGCCCATCAGCAATGATGAAGAGAAAGTTGAGGGGCAAGGAAAAATGTGACGCTTTGGCTTCCAATCTACTATGTTTCAAACAGTCATGAACTGAAGCCCAGCAAATATTTGTCTTGGGCTTTAAATTACTTGTTTGACGACAGATATCAATTTTAACCTCTTCAAATACGTGCTTTTGTTCTTTAGCGCATTTGTATTGTATGTATGTACTGTATGTATGTATGTATGTATGTATGTATGTATGTATATACTCAGGTACATACCCCATTGCTGGGATATATATATATATATATATATATATATATATACATATATATATATATATATATATATATATATATATATATATATATATATATATATCCCAGCAATTATCCCTACCAGAGAGAGAGAGAGAGAGAGAGAGAGAGAGAGAGAGAGAGAGAGAGAGAGAGAGAGCTAACAATATTATTGGGTACAGTGACCCATATAATTATAAGTTATGTTCCTCTCTGTGACCTTATGCTTGGATATGTAATGCGCACATTGAATTACGAGTGCAGTATGTTATGCAGTTGTTAATTCATCTGATTAGTCAACTGATAATTATATGAAGCCGCACTCGTAATTCATTATATGAAGCCGCACTCGTAATTCATTATATGAAGCCGCACTCGTAATTCATTATATGAAGCCGCACTCGTAATCCTTTTTACTACCACAGATCCTTACTTATACTACGGCCAAGCTGTCCCGGCTTGTGTGTCAGCTCGCAGACGCTGGATCGAGTCAGGCATAAAGGTCTTACCCTTTTATGTACTTATGATATATTAATTTGTGCTATATCCATTACAGTAGAAGGACAGTTTAGATCATTATAATATTACCCCCTGTGTTCATTATACATGAACAGTATTTTGTGCTATATCCATTACAGTAGAAGGCCAGTTTAGATCATTATAATATTACCCCCTGTGTTCATTATACATGAACAGTAATTTGTGCTATATCCATTACAGTAGAAGGACAGTTTAGATAATTATAATATTACCCCCTGTGTTCATTATACATGAACAGTATTTTGTGCTATATCCATTACAGTAGAAGGACAGTTTAGATCATTATAATATTACCTCCTGTGTTCATTATACATGAACAGTATTTTAGTAAGCCAAATAATAGTTACAAATAGTCCAAGATTAGTGGTCATTATTCAAAGCAGACATAAATTATACTCATAACTGCATATCATTATTATCATCATTTATTATTATTATTATTAGTAGTAGTAGTAGTAGTAGTAGTAGTAGTAGTAGTAGTACAGTTTCTTGCACTAGATTGATTTATATTATGAAATTAAAACTAGTATTCTTGAATTAGGATATTTTCTTTCTATGCAGTAGTTAATTCACTTGTTTATGTAACTTTTAAGTAAATCAGACTGACAATTGGTTTATACATGTTTTTCTTACAGTAGTAAAATCTGCGAGAGTCCTGGAACTTGTGCAGGGACCTGTACATCTTGTTATATTGTTGTATCTGTTTTACAACAACACTCACGACAAAGGCTTATATTTTGTATACATAATTATAGTGTGTTTTTAACCCTCCGACATATGACGCGATTTTGAGCCTGTTAGGGATACTTTAAAGACTTTGTTACCATCAGGGATATTTAGAAACCTTTAGTTTAGTTACTTCAACCTGTGCAGTTGTCTTTGAGTTAGCTGTGGGCAGAAAACTAATTTTGGCGAGGTAATTATAAGAGTGAGAGAACTCTATTTCTTATTGCTAATCTGGCAACCTCTGCGTCATATGTGCGTGAAAGGATTAATTTGCGGTATTGATATATAATTCATGGTAATTGTGTATTGAAATACTTTTTATTCAAATATGTTAAGATATTCTTATTCACATTAGCATTACTACCATCACAAACATAATATTAATTTAAATAAAATTAGCAATAATTCTTATTACTTCAATATATATAATATATAGTAAATAACAATACTAATGCCGTAACAATACAGTAACACTAATAAAATACCGATATTATATATATATATATATTACTACTACTACTACTACTACTACTAATTATAATAATAATAGTAGTAATAATACTAATAATAATAATTATAATACGTATAATAGTATGCTTAAATATACCAAATACTTTATATAAAATCAGCCAGTTGACACGGGCGAGTGGGTACAGGCTAACGCCTCTCACCGCTCGGGATGCAGTTCGAGCCTCTGAGGGAACCCGACATGCGACTGTAGACGTTTGTTAACTGGTTAGGTGGCCACCGAATTCTGACCCGGACTAATAATCCGGTGATGAACAAATCCAGTTGTTGCCCCTAACTGGGTGATGACTGGTGTCCCTTGCTTTGGGAAAAACACCTAGTTGCTGCCCTTAACTGGGTGATAACTGGTGTCCCTAGCTGACCTGGAGTGATCACCAGGTGGGACTGGGTGACCAGAACTGATCATTCGGGTCACCAACACCATGCTGATCCAGGTTGATCACCTGGATGGGATATATACTAGCCTGCGGTGTGAGTTGGGCTTAGATCAGGCAGCTGTAGTTCCACTCTGAGATAGGTTTCATTCCTGGATCAGAGAGCAGTTGTTCTCCCTTGTTCTCTAGACCGATATAAACAACGAACACCGCGGCTGGTTTGGGGGGTGGGGGGTGGGGGGTATATAACACTATATCATCTCAGAACGAGGAAGGACTGTAACTACCGGAAAGTGTGGAAGGTCGTCATCTGGGGCCCGGCCCCCTGGGTGGTGTCACGAATCATGGAACAGTAGCCAGGCCAGAACTCTAGTAAAGTGATGACTTGATCCACTAGCTTCACATATCATTCACCCATTCATTACTTACATTACTTACATTAACTTCACCCATATCCATACCTTCAATAAATAAATATAAATAAATACACATACATAGCTGACAATAGACCATAGCTGCCGGAAAGTGAGAAAGGTCATCGTCCGGGGGGCCGGGCCCTGGGTGGTGTCACGAATCATGGAACAGTAGCCAAACCATTCATTCATTTAAATAATTGAAAGTAGACTAGTAGGTAGTAGTTAGGAGAGGTGTTGTTGGTGGAGTCAAGGTGCTAGAGGTGCAAGAGTCCTCGGACTTGGTCAGACTCGTACAGCTAATGTGAGTCTTTGACCAGCCATGTAGACCTGCACGGTGTCCGTGTTAGAGTCCTTGTAGACTCGCACGGTATACGAGCTAGGTAGTCCTTGGCTACCATCAACAACATCACTCCTGACCATTACTTAAATTAAATAAAAATTAAATTAAATTAAGTAAATTAAATTCAGACGATTCACCCCTAATAATTCTTCAAATTCACAAATCAAACAGCTGAACCTCAAATTAAAACAATTAATTCGAAATAAAACATTTAATTATTCATTATATTATTATTATTATTATTATTATTATTAGCGAATGGTAGTGACGGTGAATGTTTTTTTTAATTAGTGAGAGTGAGGTCACTGAGGTGTGATGGCATATATTCCTGAGAGTTGAATATGATAGATTAAAATCCTCACAAAATGACGAAGAACTGGTGAAATTTGTAGAGCTACGAGCCAAAAAGTTAATTAAGCAAAGTAAAAAGACCCTGGAGTTACATGTTGCGAATCAAAGTAAAACAAACCCGAAAGATTGCTATAGTTATATCAGAAAGAAAAAAGTAGTTACTTCAACTGTTGGACCATTAGGTTAGTCGATGAAAATGGAGAATACACCAAAGACAAAGTACAAAATACCTTCTTTGCATCAGTTTTTACAACCGAAGACCTCAGTGATATCCCTACACCATCGCCGATTCAGATTGATAATTCAGATGTTCTAAGCAATATCACCGTTACAGAGAGAGATAAACTCAAGGTAAATAAAACGCCTGGACCTGATACAATCTCACCTAGAGTTCTAAAGGAAGCTAAGGATGAGCTCTCCAAACCACTGACATTGCTATTCAATGAATCCTTGCAGTCTGGGACTATGCCTGATCAGTGGAAGCTAGCCAACGTAACACCGATATTAAAAAAAGGCAGCAAATTCCTACCCAAAGCTTAACCTCAATTGTATGTAAAATGCTAGAAACGGTCATAAGAGACAGACTCGTAAATCACTTAGAGGCAAATAACTGACTTAAAGATACTCAACACGGCTTTCGTAAAAAACGTTCCTGTTTAACAAACCTCTTAGACTTCTTCCACGATATCCTCAACCTCTACGATGAGAGTAAAGCTGTAGATATTATATACCTTGATTTTCAAAAGGCCTTTGACAAAGTTCCCCACAAACGTTTACTGCTAAAACTAAAAGCGCATGGAATACATGACGGTGTGTTGAAATGGATAGAAAATTGGCTCAGCGACAGAAAGAAAAGAGTAGTCATAAACGGTAAGGCATCTAAATGGACCAATGTAAGTAGCGGGGTACCCCAGGAATCGGTACTAGGACCAATTCTCTTTCTAATTTACATCAACGACATAGAGGAGGGTCTCACCTGTACAATCTCAAAAATTTGCTGACGATACAAAAATTGAAAATAGCGTACTCTCAAAAGAACAAGTTGACGATATGCAACACAATCTAGATAAATTGTCATGTTGGGCCCAAATTTGGCAAATGAGTTTCAATGCGGATAAATGTAAAGTACTACATATCGGATACCTAAATGAGAAAGCAAACTATTCGATGAATGGCACTCAGCTTAAGAATGTAAACAAAGAAACCGATCTTGGAGTAACAATATCGAGTAACCTAAAACCGAGTCAACAATGTTCAGAAGTTGTTAAGAAGGCAAACAAAATAATTGGCTTTATAGGCAGGTCATTTGAGCACAAATCCAAAGAAGTTATCCTAACCCTATACAATTCCTTAGTCCGCCCTCTTCTGGAATACTGCGTTCAATCCTGGTGCCCTTATTACCAAAAAGATATAAACAAGCTAGAACGAGTTCAACGTAGAGTTACCAAAATGATACCTAGCCTAAAGAACAAACCATACGAAGAGCGTCTTAGAGAATTAAATCTATTTCCTTTAACCCAGCGCAGATTAAGAAGTGACTTAATTCAAGTGTTCAAAATCATCAAAGGCATCGACAATATGAACTGTAGTAAGTACTTCACTATCGACCAATCTAATTACACGCGGGGAAACGGTTGCAAAATTATTGGTAAATCTTTTAACTCACACGAATCTAAGAATTTCTTCTTCAATCGAGTTGTCAACTTGTGGAATGGGCTTCCCCGAGACGTTATAGACTGCAGCACCGTTGATTCATTTAAACTCCGCTTAGACAAATATCTCGCATCAAACCCGCGACTGACTGCGTTTGTAAATGAATAACTTTATTTTATCCCCCCTCAGTTACTAACCCATCTGTCCCCAACCAACTTCCTAATCCTGCCACGGACATTAGTTCTAGGGCAGTAGTTCCCTTTCCAATGTTCCCTTACCCACTCTAAACCACTGTTTGGACACTTGATCCTCAGTGTTTTGGAGGACAAGCAGCCTAGAAGGGTCACTATACCTGTTGTTGCTTGATTTCCTTTGTACTCCTTTGTACTCTATAGGATCCGTTATCAGCTTACCACTGAAGCAATGATTAATATATATTATACGTTGTGTTATCCTCACCTCATATATTGTGTTTCTGTGTGGGGCTGTATTTGGCCCTCATATTTAAACAAATTAGTAGTAGCTCAAAAGAACATTTTACGATGTATAATATTTATGGGTAAATTTGACTCGACCGATAACCTCTTCCTATCTCTCAAACTGTTTAAGTTTACTTATGTTCATAAATATGTTGTGTTATTATTTGTTTTCAGTAATATTATAAGCTGCTCAGGAAATAAAACCTTTCAATTTATAAACAATGCTCAAAATAATAGAAGGAATAACATTAATATAATTTCTCCACAATTCCGAACAGTTCTGTTTAAAAACAGTATAATCTGTACCGGTCCTCAATTGTGGAAATGTCTACCTCCAAATATAAAGGATCTCATATACTCAAGCAATAGATCTTTATTCAAAAATAAAATTAAGCATCACCTACAGTATTTACTTTACAATGTTCATAGTTCAGGAGATGCTTGTAAGAAAAATGTAATCCATATCACTCTAAATTGCCTGTACTGAATATGTAATTAAATATATATAATTCATTTTGTCTGCCAGGGAGCCCCGGCTCGGCAGACCGTGCCATTTCCATTATTATTATTATAAACTTATGTATTGCATTTTCTTATTGGCAATACAAATGTATTACTGTTTTTACTTTACATAGCCTACACACAAACACACACAGCATACCAGACACAGCACACCAGACAGGTGGTCATACCTGACCACCAACAGACATAAACCACCAGACCTGATGACCGGGTTTGTTATAACACCGGATGTAAACAATAGACACTTCTTAGGTTCCACCAATTTCAGTTAAAATATATAAATACTGTCCTTATGATCAGCATATTATAATACTAGAAACATTACGTATTTGAAGATAAATAATCGTAACGCAAATAATTCGGGGATGGCCGACACGAGACAGAGACCGAAGAGAAACAACATTTAAAGTTCCTATTCTCATAGTCCGGGACCACTTTCGCGTTCCCTCGCCCTTTTCTCTGTCTCGTTGAGTAGGATAATTATACAAGGGGAGCAGGATTTCTAGTAGGACAGTAACAGAGACAGCTAAGGTTGGATAGAGGATGCCAAACCTCACTCTGGATAGGACCGGGATAAATTTATATATTTTTGGTGATAATTTTGGCAGCATTGTAATTTGCTTGTTTACGGAAACTCACTCACTCTCTCTCTCTCTCTTAGTTTAGTTGAATAGTGTTTATTCCTTTTACCGTTCTCAAGTCCCCCCCCCCTCCCTTTCTGTGTATTAAATATTCCCTGGCCTCCACCTCCCTTAACACCTACAACCTTCCCCAATCCCGGCAGACCTGGCTTCATAAAGGATTAATTATAGGGAGATGGGTCGTTTTTCTGTACACCCTTCTTCCTCATGCTTAGCCCCATTAGCTTAGCGATTATGAGACCTTTTGCACCTTTTCTCTGTCAATATCAAGCCTTTTCGTGTCATCTAGGTGTCGATTTTTGTCAGGCGAGCGATAGTGAGCCTGTCATTTAGGAGGAACCGGGGTAAGATTTTACGGTGTGACAGTTACAGGCCCCATCAATGTTTGTGTAGCCTATAGGTATGTTATATAATAGTATTCAGTCCTATATACGTCCTTCCCTTCGCAAATGTATTATAAGGGAGACATAGGGTAAAACACAGAGTCTTGTCTGCATAATGACAAGTCCTGTGTTACGGGATTTCTGCTTTATAGTTTTTTTTCCCTCCTACCTTACTCGGGGGACCTTACAGTTGCGCGATCCAGTGCTGCTTTGGTAATTGCGTACATTTTATTTTCCCTCCCCTATAACATTTTCAGTCCCCACTGCACAAAGCCACTGTCACTTTGTTTATGTTCTCTCTGCCGGATTACACTTTTCCCGCTATCCACGTATTACTTTTAATTTAAGTTAAGTTAGGTTAGGTTAGGTTAGGTTAGGTTAGGTTAGGTTAGGTTAGGTTAGGTTAGGTTAGGTTTCTTAGTTAGGTTCATGACAAGGGATCAGCTGGTAGGTATGGGATAAACTAGGGACAGATGGTAGGTAAGGGCTTATTCTTGTATCCAACGTTCTAGGTTAGGTTACTGTGTTTTATTTACTTCAAAAAATCGCTAAACCCGAGCCAAGTTTTGGCAAATGTTGGCTCGGGTTTTCAAATTTTGGGGTTTAATGGACATGAAAACTCGAGCCAACTTTCAAAATTCAATTACTGGGTTTTTTTACTTTGAAAAATGCCCCATATTTTTCCCCTTTTACCCCGCAATTTCCCTGATCTTTATAGCCCTCCCCACTAGTGGGGGCCGTGTTTTTAGATTGTTGGATAATGGGTAAATACTCATTTGCGACAGTCCTTGGTATAAAACAACACTGTATATCAAAGAAAACATGCAAAAAAAAAAAGAACACATGGTAAAACTTGTGACTGTCACACCGTATCAATTTACCGGAACCGGCATTGGGCCGGGACATTTGTTTACCGAAAAATGTACAAATATAAATTGAAAATAGGGAAAGGGGGGGGGGGGGGGGGCAGCTTTATTGGACATATATGATATCGTCACGTTACAAGTCAGATATATATAGTGTACCGAGTTCGGAGTTCACCATATGGAGTTGACTACGATGTAGTTCATTAAATACATTATTTTACGTAATAATTATGAATTGGTATCACAATACAACATTCAGCCTATTAACATTCAACCTATTCACACTCACCTGACACACACGTAAATAGAAATACTCTTAAAAATACGATTTGCCACAATTCTAACTAAGAAGTGCAGATGCGATGGCGACCGACTGGCCTCCGCTGAATCTGCTCACGGGGCGGGGAGGGGGGGGGGGGTCCTCTACCACCAACGTCCTCCCTCCACTTCCCTGCATCCCTTCAACTTTCCAGATTCCCTCCATCTTTCTCACACATCCCTCCACCTTCTCCCTTCCCTTCTTCCACCTCCCTTGCTTCCTTCCAAGCTCCCCCATTCCACCGTTCCTTCATTTATTAGCCCCCCACCCTCTCTCTCTCTCTCTCACATACACACGCACGTCAGCTGATCTATGTTGCGTCCATGTCTACAGCAACATAACTTGTCAGGTATTCCTGTGTGTGGTCTTACCTGTGGTTGTTTGTCCACCCACTAAGTCCAAGACGCAGACAACAACGCCAAGACCACATTCCAACACCAACACCACCGGAGTAGTAATACGCATAAATATCCTGGGAAGGCCACAAAACACGCGCGCACACTACAACACACACTACCAAAATGAAGAGGTGGCTGAAAGTGGGAGCAGCTTACTGTGTGACGTCCCTAGCCCAAGAAAAGTAGCCAATCTACAAATATCAGCCTCAATTAATGGTTGGTTTTCTTGAGTCAGGCATCCTTTAGTCTTAATATATAACTCAAGATGTTAATGTAAAGCGCGATACTGAATGTTGTTATCGTAGAAGTAATTGTAATCATAAAGATAATTAAATCAGCACACAGGAACCGAGATAAAAGGAGGAAACCAGCGGTATTTTTGGCGAGGCAGTCCTTGTTGTCACTATACTATAATGTAATGCCTTCTACCCATTGAACCCTCCCAAACATACCCACTAAAAAGGAATATAGAGATAATTGATTCACTGACAATGACATAGACTTGATAGAAGGAGTAAAAGAGAGGCGGAGAGCTTGGTGTATGAACGAGAGGATGGGGGAAGGGAGGGGGGAAGACTTACACAGGTCCAAGGCTCTTTATATAGTCTTACATCCTCCCTTACACACACACATACACACACACACACACACACACAAAGTACATACACACAAACATGAACATACCGCACACACACACACACATTAACATACCGCATACACACACACAGTTCCATCATATAATCCCCTTACACAGCCATACACACTTCCCCACCAACACCCTGATCCACTCTCACTCACTCTCACCTCTCTCTCTCTCTCTCTCTTAATGGGTTTGACAATGAGGATTATAGCAAAATATTTAGCCACAATATGAATACAACACGCAACCATGGTTGGAAATTTGAATTGAAAAGGTTCAGCACTAGTATTTGTGGAAATATTTTCATATAACCTGGAACAAACTTTCCTCCGAAGTTGTGAATAGTTCTTCAGTAGAGCAGTTCAAGAAGAGAGTAGATAGTATTGTGCACACTGTAAACAGTGTGGTGCACTAAACAGTCTCTCTCCTTCCACTTCGAGTATCTCCTCGGAATGGACCGCAAGGTTTCTGAGATACGAACTATTCCTTTAACTCTCTCTCTCTCTCTCTTCATCATCTTATTTTCCCTCCTCCAGGGCAGTAGTTCCCTTTCCAATGTTCCCTTACCCACTCTAAACCACTGTTTGGACACTTGATCCTCAGTGTTTTGGAGGACAAGCAGCCTAGAAGGGTCACTAGACCTGTTGTTGCTTGATTTCCTTTGTACTTCTTTGTACACCCATTCACTACTACAAGACCAATAAGAACAAAAGGTGCCAGGTAAGGAATACTTATATATGCAGCAGGAGGATAACTTATTCGTAAGACAAAGTTTGGGATACGCTGATGGGAGAATGTGTTGTGTGGGAATAATTAATATGATGGCGGAATGTGTGTAAAAGTTTAGCTTATAATTCTGAAAAGTCATCAAGTGAGATATAATTTGTACGAGAGAATAACGTAATACAAAATAACAATCTAAAATAAACTAACCAAAATTGCACACATACAGTATGTCCTATTATAATATAACGTAACCTAGCCTAGCCTAACCTAATCATATTCAGGTAACAGTTGACAGTTAAGATGACGTCAACAACATCAAACTGACCAAATATATGATATAATTCCCAAAATAAATATCCAACAATGCAAAACGTTGGCGCCGTTCACAGCGCCGAGACAAATTCTGGTGAACTCGGCATTGGTGAAATATTTCTTCCGTCCCGCTTACTGGGCGGGCACTTACTGGGCGGGCACTTACTGGGCGGGCACTTACTTATTTACTGTTTTACTGTTGCTTTGTATTCATTTATTCATTTATTGATTCATTTATATATCATGTTATTTTCCTCCCAAGACCTCCATCAAGCTTTAAGAAATACCACCAAGACCCTCCTTCGGGAAATTTGTTTTTGCATTTTTCGGTACAAAATGTCCCGGCCGAAGGCCGATTCCTCCTAGATTACAGGCTCGCTTTCGCTCGCCAGGAAAAAATCGACACTTAAATTACACACAATGTCCTAAATCGCTAAACTAATGGGGCTAAGCATAAGGGAGAAGGGACTCCAGTAAAACCAAACCTCCCCTTAACAGTTCTATTAATATTTAGTCGGAAAATAGGTCATATATTTGTTTTTATCCGATTAATATACTTCAATACAGGATGTACACATGATATTAATCTACTATACAGAATATACAATATATATATATATATATATATATATATATATATATATATATATATATATATATATATATATATATATATATATATATATTCTATCTATCTATATGCTCAGGCCCAATCCCCACTTTTCCTATTTTTCTATTACTATTTTCTATTTTGTTTTATTTTATTGTTTTTTTCTTGGGGGTGGCCGACTCAAGACAGAGCAAGAACAGGGAAAACACAAAACACAACATAAAACAACGAACAAACACAGATAAACACAAACTCACACACATACTGCGTTCAATCCTGGTGCCCTTATTACCAAAAAGATATAGACAAGCTAGAACGAGTTCAACGTAGAGTTACCAAAATGATACCTACGCTAAAGAACAAACCATACGAGGAGCGTCTTAGAGAATTAAATCTATTTCCTTTAACCCAGCGCAGATTAAGAGGCGAGTTAATTCAAGTGTTTAAAATCATCAAAGGCATCGACAATATGAACTGTAGTAAGTACTTCGTATCGATCAATCTAATTACACGCGGGGAAACAGGTGCAAAATTATCGGCAAATCTTATAACTCGCACGAATCTAAGAATGTCTTCTTCAATCGAGTTGTCAACTTGTGGAATGGGCTTCCCCCGAGACGTTATAGACAGCAGCACCGTTGATTCATTTAAACTTCGCTTAGACAAATATCTTGAATCAAACCAGCGACTGACTGCGTTTGTAAATGAATAACTTTATTTTATCCCGCCCCTCAGTTACTAACCAATCTGTCCCCTACTAACTTCATATTCCTGCCACGGACATTAGTTCCTGGGCAGTAGTTCCCTTTCCAATGTTCCCTTACCCACTCTAAACCACTGTTTGGACAATTGATCCTCAGTGTTTTGGAGAACAAGCAGCCTAGAAGGGTCACCAGAACTGTTGTTGCTTGATTTCCTTTGTACTCTGTACACCTAGGTCACCCAGGAGAAGACCTAGATATGTGTGTGTGTTTATCTGTGTTTGTTCGTTGTTTTATGTTGTGTTTTGTGTTTTCCATGTTCTGGCTATGTCTTGAGTCGGCCAATCCCCCCCCCCAAAAAAAAACAAAAAAAACAAAAAAATATATATATATATATATATTGTAATTTATTTACCTATCATGCAAGCTGTCAAAGCTAAACCTTTAAATACGAGTGCAACAATATTAATGTAACTTCCACTAGGCTTTAAATATACCCACTCACTCTCACTCTCTCTCTCTCTGCACCTGGTACCTTTTTCGCCTTTAACTTTTTCACTTTCCCCTCAACCCTCCTCCCTAATTCTATTCTGCCCAGCCTTTGTGACCATCCTCCCTCCTCTCATAGTCTCTCTCTCTCTCTCTCTCTCTCTCTCTCTCTCTCTCTCTCTCTCTCTCTCTCGCTCATTAAAAAAAGAGGAGGTTGAGGGGTCAGCTTATTGAGTGCTTTAAGATACTAAAAGGTTTCGACAAAGTCGATGTAAATGCACTATTCACATTAAACAATACTAATCAAACTCGCAGAAATGGAATGAAATTAAAAACCAAAAAGGCAAACCTAGATGTCACAAAGAGTTTCTTCACCTACAGTGTGGCAACAGAGTGGAATAAACTACCAGCGAGAGTGGTGGAGGAAGGCGACACAATAAACGCTTTTCAAGGGAAGGCTTGACCTCCATCTGCAGAGGGCTGGGTGATATGAAAAAAAAAAAAAAAAAAAAAAAAAAATGTTATATGTACTGTATGTGTTTGTGTGTCACTGTACAGTATGTATATATATATATACTGTATATATATGTATGTATGTGATGATGTAGTGTATGTTGTGTGTGTGTGTGGTTATGTTGTATATGTATGTACCGGTATATATATATATATATATATTACTGATATATATATATATATATATATATATATATGATATATATATATTACACATATATAGTTTGTAAGGCCAGACTGCCTAGTAAGCACCTTGAGGGTCTGTGTATATCTATGTAGCTGTAGCTCTCTCTCTCTTCCTCTCTCTCTCTCTCTCTCTCTCTCTCTCTCTCTCTCTCTCTCTCTCTCTCTCTCTCTCTCTCTCTCTCTCTCTCTCTCTCTCTCTCTCTCTCTCTCCTCTCTCTCTCTCTCGCTCTCTCTCTCTCTCTCTCTCTCTCTCTCTCTCTCTCTCTCTCTCTCTCTCCTCTCTCTCTCTCTCTCTCTCTCTCTCTCTCTCTCTCTCTCTCTCTCTCTCTCTCTCTCTCTCTCTCTCTCTCTCTCTCTCTCTCTCTCAGTAATGAGGACTATATAAAAGGATGACAAAACCCTTACACATATACAGTATATGGTGCCAGATTCATGTATATCCTGTCAGACTAATGGATATTCGTCCTAACAAAATTAATGTCTATAATTTATCCATATTACATTACCTGGTCCCCTACTTTCTTTAACATTCAATATGACTATTACTATAACTCCACACACACACACACACACACACACACACACATACTTATACACACAAACAAATACCTTCACACACACACACACACACACACGTATACACACAAATACCTACACCACACACACACACACACACACACATCTAATATCGCATAATACGCTCAGTCAGATTTCAGATACACAAGGCCCAAAGCATACATGACTACACACTGGTATACACACAAACACACACACACACACACACACACACACACACACACACACACACACACACACACACACACAGCCCGTAGCCTAGTAGGTAGCGCTCTCGTCTCACACACGAGGGGTCGGGGGTTCAATCCCCGGCGGCGGAGACAAATTGGGCTTGTCTCCTTTCATGTGTTAGCCTCAGTTCACCTAGCTGTAAATAGGTACCTGGAATAAGTGGACGACGTTGTGACGTTCCATCTGGGGTTGGCAAAAATGGTACAAGGCGAGATGGGTATCATATGGTTCACCTAAGCTGATGGCTACCTAAGCCTTCGGGCGAGACGGTACCGTCTATAGTGAGAATGGTACCATACAGATCCACCCTAAGCCTTCGTTTCCGATGTCGCCAATTGGCTAAAAACACAGACTACACACACATCCACAGCCATTCCAACGATACATATAACACCTACACATATACGAGGCGGGAAATAACGAGCATGCTCACTCCCGCAATACAACTAGAGTAAGTACAACTAGAGTAAGTACACGTCAACATAGAATATAAACAAAGATGATACGTACACAAAATTAAACTCATTACGTTTGACCAATAGGCCATAATGGACCACTGAGAGTAATTGACAGATTGGTGTTCAGTCCAATTACTATAATACACGGAAGTGGAAACTGTAACTTTCAGTGTTAAATAATTTGAATTACTAACTGCAATGTGTTATTATACAATTAACGGCATACACCTGCTATATTATTACTAACTGCAATGTGTTATTATACAATTAACGGCATACACCTGCTATATTATTACTAACTGCAATGTGTTATTATACAATTAACGGCATACACCTGCTATATTATTACTAACTGCAATGTGTTATATACAATTAACGGCATACACCTGCTATATTATTACTAACTGCAATGTGTTATTATACAATTAACGGCATACACCTGCTATATTATTACTAACTGCAATGTGTTATATACAATTAACGGCATACACCTGCTATATTATTACTTAGTTTATTTCACATATAATTTCCATTTATTTATTCATTAGTAGTAATTTGCTAACTGCAACTTTTCTCTCAAATAATACGTAAAATTAAATGGTGGAATTTATATATAAACTTTGTTTTAGTAAAGTAAACCGACACTAATCAACTCATTAATCAACTAACTATCGACATTGCAGATTTCATTACAAATCTATATAATATTTTCGATTGTCTGTCTGTCTGTCTGCCTGTCTGTCTGTGTGTTCTTTATAGGCAGCCGCAGTTTTGGACCTGGGCAGCTAAAACTTTGCATGTGGGTGTCAATTGACCTGGGTCAGGTCATAGAGGGGGCGAGGCCACGATCGGAGGTCGTTTCGAGGCCGAAATTGAAAACAAATTGAAAACAAATTGAATAAATGGCCGTTTGGGGCAGAAGGAGGCCTCCGATCGAAAAGTTGTATGGAACGAAAGTTGTTTGCAGCCCCCCAAAATGGGGGTACGGATGAAGTCAGATCCAAAATCGGAGGTCATTTAGCGGCCGAAATCGAGGTCGCCGTTTAATGAGGCACAGCGAGGTCGAGGCCGGTGATTATGGTAGTATTGATGATGGTGATTATGGTAGTAGTAGTGGTGGTAGTAGTGATGGTGATTATGGTGATTACCCGGGCAACGCCGGGTACCCCTGCTAGTGTAATATAAATAGGTAGCCGTACTTACTGAATAAAAACTCTGCCTTTCCCAAATAATTGTCGAGTTATATCGCTTCTAAGTAAGTTCATTCCATACCGGATTGACCCTCATTGATCCCTGTGTTAACAGCTAAGAGACTTATTTATTTTGAAGTTCAGATAATCAATTCAACAACTGATTTGAATCAATGTCGTGAAGACGACGCATAACACATACGAAAGGCTTATCTAGTTTAAACTAAGCTGACGTAACCATAATGAATTATATCTTCGAAGAAATATAATATAAATCCTGAATATATTCCTAGTGTTGTTGTAAGAGTATTGTACTGACCTATACTGTAGATGGTCGCAGTACCGGCTGACTTGTTCACTTCACCACAAACCATCACTGTAAGGAAAATATCGTATTTTAATATAATGCTTCAATTCACGTTTTACGAATTCCGCATATTTGTTTTTAACACCTTATTGGCGGCCTAGGCGGTCTATTTGACCATACCACACAGCGTTTTTTTTTTACCCTAAATAGGGTTGTTTACGTGATCATTTTCATGCCTAAATAAGACCCAGAGTGTAAAACAAGTATCTATCCCTGAAAGGGCGTCAACAGAGCTTTCCAATGACACCCGAACCATCCTTGTACGACCACTGGTTCTCTTGCAACGATCGTGCAACATGAGTGCAAAAACCCTATAATTAGGTAATTTCCTTACATAATTCCCTGTGTAGCGAGTGAGAAAGGGGGGGGGGGAGAAGGTGGGATACAGTTCAGTAGGTCCACGGTGGTCGTGCGGAGCGGTCCTAAGGTTACTACGCTCGTCCCACCACTCGGCTTTCTCTCTCAGCAACATTACGTGCTGAAAATGGCGTCGACAGATGTCGTGCACCGTCACATAGTCCAAATTTATTTCACTCGACATAGGTCGCGCGCCGCCAGTTAAGGGTTAAAGGAACGAGCCAAGTGAAGTTCTCCAGGCTGCACAGAGCTTTATTTGTTAACAAACAACGCAGCCCAAACATTATCAGGCGCCACCACCACACAACAAACAAACAAGCACCCAGAGATAGTCGCCTCCCCCGTGACCCAGAATTACCAACCTCCAACCTCCTGCTGCTGCTGCTGGACCCTAAACACTTTATATACCAAAAATACGAGTTTTTTCATAGACTCCATTCTGTAACACATAATGTACCCAGTATTCATTCTATAGTATGAATAACAAATTACGGACGAAAATTACTATACAGAGGCCAATGCTAAGCAAATAGTCACACATTTAAATACATTGTTTTGGAGTTAATTATGAGATATGGAGAGGAATTATAGTTATGGATCATGATAGGTTGGTTTCTTATTAAGGCATAATTTCCGATATTGAATAAAAACTGTGACCCGTGATAGGTATGCTTTAAGCTTACAGATAGGATTTACGTAAGATATGTTTCAAACTCGCCAAGCCCAATGAGGCTTTTTGTGATTTGTATTAGATTATAAAGTTTTTTTTAGAATAATATTTGGACAATCGCAAGGTTTGTAACATGGCAGCTACTATAAATAGGATAGTATCGACAACCGCAACTACAGAGAGTGTTGTCATGTTTGTTACCTCCTGGTGGGGCTGCGTGCTATCATCATCTACGCAGCGACTCCTATTAACTTACATTATCAACCTTATCCCAAACTCTTTCAACACTCTTCGGCAAGGTTAGTAAATATAATTCCTATATTAAGGTAAACTGTATATAAACTTTGCTTAGATGAACTTAAAACTTTGCAAGAGGAGGTAGGCCAGAAACTGTGCACCTTTCTCCAAGATTGTTTTTTGTTTTCCCCAGCCCAGCCTGACGACCTGCTTGACGGACAAGACAAACAAGAGTTGGGGGTTGGTGACAATATTGTCTGTTGACACCACAGATAAACGCGGTGAATGTTCTGTTAGTTGATATACTGTACATCACTATCATCTTAGCTCAAAGTTTTTTGTTCTCATAACATATCACTCGTTTCCTGTCACGATATTTAATGCATCCATGAGGATTATTTGTTTGGTTGAATTATCATAAGGGAACTTCGTGTGGACACTGCCCCTCCGTGTAGATTTGAACAAGTATGTTAATATTAGCTGAAAACTTTAATATTTATCACGAACATTATGGTTCGTTTTCATCTTTTATGCACCAAAACAAACATTACTGAATCATCAAGAAGACACAACAATTCTATAACCAATCTAAATTCTGCAGCCGGGAATGGAAGGGTATTTTTATGAAGCTCCACAACAACATTCATTTCGGTTTCGTCGGTTATTGCTTTTGGAACAAGATAGGCCATTCTATATGCATGTCTGAGCCAAGCCAATCCCACCGTATTCAGTACAATTATATTTATTCTACGCGAGTATAAAATATCCAAACAGGTCAGTTCTTTGAAATGCAGTAGACTGACAACTTCATTAGGAATCCTGTATCTTTTCGAATTATTTGAATGTCACTCAAGAAATACGGACAAAACTTTAGGAATATATTTTATATGTGTTGGTTCAGTTCAACTTTCAACTTGGGGGGGGGGGGAATTATTACTGTCTGCATTGCCTTTTGTGTCCTTCATACACACAGACAAAAATAATGTTTGCAAACAAGGAGAAACAAATTTTATATTTTGTTTGTCTGCTACTTACAGTATACTCTTTTAGACCTTAAATGTTAACAATATATTTATATACTAGTTACGTTAATAACTGCTTCCAATCCTCAAGTGATATGAATAATTGTACAATTAATTTATCAATCAACACCTTATACTTCCCTAAGTGGTTAAGGCCCCATTAATTGCTCTTTCCATTCACATATGCATAGCCTACGTGAGTTGCAGTTGGGATGTGTGTACATGCTTAGATTGATATGCAGGATTCGAAGTTGCATAATGTACAATCGTAGGCAGTGGTCCAGCGCACCCTTAAACTGTCCTTCGTGTCGGTTTGTGCTTGATTGGGTATAAGGTGGTGGGTTTGTTTGATTTTCGGTTTTGTGGCATCCTAAGGATTCGAGTCCACGGACTGCACACATTTGTTTTTGTAAATTTCATTAATCGATTTTAGGAGTATGGTTGGTTGTTGGAAGGAAACATAATAATTGATATTGGTTCAGGAGTAATTTATCGAGAGGACTGTCCCTAAGTGGTAAGGGCCCCATTAATTGCTCTTTCCATTCAACACATATGCAAAGCTTACGACAGTTGTAGTTGGGATGTTTGTACATGGATAGATCGAAATGCAGGATTCGACAGTTGCAATAAAAAATCGTAGGCTAGTGTACCACCAACCTGTAACTGTCTTCGTGGTGGCGATGTAATAAAGGTGTTGGATTGTCGGTAGTGAGCATCCTTATTCGAGATCCACGGACTGCCACATGGTGTTGTGAAATTTCATTAATCGATTTTAGGAAGGAGTATGGTATGGTTTTTGGAAGGAACATAATAATTGATTATTGGGTTCAGGAGTAATTTATCGGAGAGGACTTCCCCGAAGGTGGTTAAGGGCCCCATTAAGGCTCTTTCAATTCACATATGCGTAGCCTACGTGAGTTGCAGTGGGGGATGTGTGTACATGCTTAGATTTGATATGCAGGATTTCGAAGTTGCATTATAAAATCGTAGGCAGTGTCCACCAACCTTTAACTGTCTGTCGTGGTGCGATGTATAAGGTGTTGATTTTCCGGTTCCGGGTGTGCAGCATCCTGGATTCGAGTCCACGGACTGCCACATGTGTTTGTAAATTTCATTAATCGATTTTAGGAGTATGGTTGGTTGTTGGAAGGAACATAATAATATAGAAATCCTCTCATTCTAGTAAATGCAAAGCTTATATATAACAGATAAGAATCCAGATAAACAAAGCATATGGAAAAATCGCAAAAAGCAAACAATGAACTAAAATACACAAAATCATGCTATATTCAGTAGCCAACTTCATCCCCAAAGTTATCAACACACACACACACACACACACACACACACACACACACACACACACAAAACTGTATTTACTACATCTCACAAACTAGCCTCTATGAACATTGTCTGGTCTGTTTTTGTTTACAACTTAGACCATTTGATTGTCGTTTCCGTCGTTTTCTTTTTCTCCTTTCTCTTGAGTGATGATGTTACATCTTTAGTGCATTGACTCCACATCTCTCTCTCTCTCTCTCTCACACACACAAAGCAGCAATTGAAGTCAAATGTCTGGAGTTATCTATCTATCTATCGCCCGACGCCGTGATCCCCGAAAGGTCTGGATGGCCACGAACTTGGAGTGTTATCGTCCTATCACACACACAAAGCTAACCAAAGGGGATGGCCGTAACGAACGAACCACCCCAATGGCAACCATCTGTGCCCCAGTCAGTCGACGCCCCTCCCCCCAAACCAGCCCTGCCTTCGTTCATATACATGTCCTTACTCCATCCTTCCACCTCTCTTTCGGTCTCAACCTCTCCCTCTCTGTCCCTACCACCTCGCTCTCGCACATCCCTCTTAGTCATTCTCTCGCTTTCCATACTTTCCAGATGGCCGAACCATCTCAAGTTTTGCCTTTTCACACTTTCCATCACATCTAACTCCACACAACGACCTCCTTCTTGAGCTTCCTCAATTAGTCTTTCTATCCCTCCATTTACCTCCGCACGCACTTCGTTAAGTAATTCATTTCCACTGCATCGCACTCTTGGTCTGAGTCTCTCAACCAACGGCCATGCTTCGCTTCCGTAAGTCAGTGTCGGGATGACCACACTGTCCGGCCAAGGACTTCTGCCCTTCCATACTGACCACCACTATTTCTTGTTACTGCTTTTCAGCGTATCCTACAACCCTCTTCCCCTGTTGTACCCTCTGCCCGCACCTTCTTCATCCCATAGTCCCCCTCTTTACTCAACATACGTGCCCAGGATACTTAAAAGACTTGACGGATCTCCATAGCCTGACCGTTCTCCTTCACCTCACACTCTGTTGACTTCACCCCTTTCGAAGACCATAACCTTGGCTTCCCCGCATGTACCTTCAATTGTCCGTTGTTCGCACACTGTTGCACAAACTCATTTACCAGACCATGCAACTCCCATTCATTATCACTCATCGGAATTGTATCATCCACAAACAGCAGTATAGGTAGCTTCCACTCACTTTCCCCTCCCTTATCAGCGCTACCACCAACAGCCACTGCTCTTGCTAGTATTTCTTTCATGACTCCATTCATATATAACAGTAAACAACCACGGGGACAGTCACACACCCCTGTTTCAAACCAACATTCATGTCAAAGAACTCGCTCCTTCTCACTCTCCCCACCTACAGCCGCCTTGGCACCCGCATACATGCTCTTCACTGCTTTCAGCAACTTGCCATCTAGCTCCCGTTATATATTCTAAGTACTTCACACAAACCTTCTCTATCCACTCTGTCATAGGCCTTCCTCACGTCCATAAAGGCAACATACACCTTTAGTGGTTTTCTTCGTCCAGATATTTCTCCACAACCCAATATCAGGGGTAACAATCTGATCATACACATCCTCCTTCCCTTCCTAAAACCTCCCTGCT